>PVLA01000026.1:679232-1009912 GCA_004027455.1 Hydrochoerus hydrochaeris
AAAAAAAAAAAAAAAAAAAAAAAAGACCAGAGTACAAGGATCTTAATAAGTTACGAAATTAACAGAGATAGAACTAAAACTAGTCACCATATATGGATGAATGAACAAGGAGGAGGCACAATAACGTTAAAGATAAAAGATTAACAAAACAAGGCTGGAAAACCAAAGCTCTTTACAAGAAACAGTGAGCACATAAATTTGATTTAGAGTTTAAAGTGAGCTTCCAAGAAAATGGGAGTATTTTAAAGTAGACCAGAGACAAGTCTTAAATTGTGACTATCAAGATTTTTGCTTTATTTTTTGAATAGTGGCAAATCATTGAATGATTTTGTAGATGGAAAGTGTTTTGATCTGAGTAAATGTTAATATGTTATGAGTCAATAGATGCCTTCAAATAATCCAGAATATTACTTAATCTACCATGAAAGTTTGGTATATTTTATGGTTATCTAATCACAGATTAATCAAAACATAGCAAAATTTGCAACAATCAGTAATTTTTCATTGTGACTTAAAATCTTTGAGTCAAAGGAAATTTCAGCTCATTGAAATAAAATTAAAATACAAAGCAAAAAACCTATAAAAATAATTTAACTCATTAACAAATTTAATCTCTATTTAACATGTGAAAAAGTTAAATTATTTTTGTCTTGCCAGAGATCAAACTCATGAGCCAAATGACATGTTCAGAGTGATTTTCCTTCAGAGGTCAGACACAGTAGTTAAAACATCACCAATGACCTCCAGTCTGGATTTTGTCTTTAATGAGTGAGCCTCAGTTATCTCATATGCAAACTAAAGAGCCACAGGTATTTCCAGGGTCCTTTGAACTTTAAAATACTGCAGTTCAAATAAAATACTTGCTGATATCTTGGTAAAAGTTTCTAAGTCATTTTCTTGTGTTACTGAAATTTGATATGGGAGCTCAGAAGAATCTCTTACCTTCTAACACTATTTATATCCTCTCTTTAAAATTAGTTGACATTCAACAAACTTTAATTGAGCACCTACTACATCTACAAAAACACTACTTTGAGCCTATGAGAAATACTTGTGATCAAAGATTTTAAGTCAAAAGTTAACCATCTTAAACAGGATCTTTATGTTCTTTTATGGAAATAAGAGGATAAAATTCAAGAAATTTACCAGCCCTAGCCTACATTAGAATGGAGGGGAAACAGTAAACTTTGTGTCACAAACTTGTCTGATGACCAGACCAACAAAAAACGCAAATGCCTAAATATCATCAGGGTAGACCTGCTTAGTACCTTCCATTTCTGTTAGAACACTGCCCCTGCCAAGGGCCAGCCATGCTAGTCTTCCTGAAAATATGTGTGAATCAACCCCAGCTTCAAATGCACATTGCTTCTAAGAATGCCTGTCTCCATTTATAGCAGGCAGAGAACATTAAAATGAACATTCATGACTGAGCCTCCAGTTAAAGGATAACAGACATTCTGGTTAAAACAGCAGAAATTTCCATGATTTTCCTCTCTGTGACCACGTTATTCCATCTTTTCCTACACCCTACCCCACAGCCTCCACAGATGAAGGGAAAAATGGTGACTTATTTATACACCACAGAAGCAATGCTTAAAAATACTTCAACCATAGGTTGCTACATGCAAAATTGTAAGATAGAATTAATTTTTTAATAAATAAATTATAAAAATTACTGACAATTGTAGAGAAAAAATCAGTGAAATTATTTTTTGCCAGTGCAATACAACAAAAATTTAAAAATGAGAATTCCCATTTTTGACACAGGTGCACCATAAAAAACTCTCTCACCTATGCTATGGCGATATAATTTGATAAAAAGGTGTGGAAAGGCAATTTAATGATAGTTTTTAAGAAACAAAGATATTTACATTTCTGACCTAATAATTCTCCTAAAGTGATCTAATTTTTTTTGAGTGGAGGAGGGAAAAATATCACATTTTATCAAGATTTTTTTCAATGCTGTGGATTGAACTCAAGGCCTCTGCACTGAAATATCTCAGCCCTTTAAATTTTTTAAATTTTATTTTGAGACATCTTGCTAGGTCGCTCAAGCTGGATTCAAACTTGTGATCCTTCTACTTCAATAACCCTGAGTGCTGGGATTATGTGCATGTACCACTATGCCTGGCTCTTATGAAGACTTTTATGTGTTCCAGACAGTAATGCTAACTGTAAGCACAATGTTGTACACAGATCTGCAGAATGTTTTTCATCTTACATTACTAAAACTATGACCTGTAACAACTTACTATTTCCATTGCTCCCAACCTCCAGAAACCATTTTCTACTTTGATGAGTTTAAGAATACCTCTGATAAGTGAGATCTTTCAGCATGTCTTTCTGTGACAACTGATATTTTATTTAGCATACTGTCCCTGAAATTCATCTAGGTATGTCATAGAGTTTCCTTCTTTGTAATGGCTGAATAGTATTTCATCTTATGTGTATATCACATTATTTTATCCACTTAACTGTCAATGGGTATTTAGCAAATTTCTACCTCTTGGTCATGGTGAATGATGTTACAATGAACATAAGAAGTCCAAATCTTTCTTTAAGATCCTGATTTCAATTCTTTTGGATAAATATTTAGAAATGGAAATACAGACTCATCTAGCAGTTCTATTTTTAATTTCTTGAGGAACTTCCATTGGTTCCCACAGGAGCTGATAATTTCACATTTCTGCCTATAGTGCGCAAGTTTTCCAATTTTCCTACATCATTTCCAACACTGTTATTTTGTGGATTTTTTGGTAATGGTCGTTTTAATGGGTGTGACGTGATATGTCATTATGTGCATGCACCACTATGCCTGTCTCTTACAAAGACTTGTAAGTGTCAATTTCCCTGATTATTAATGATATGGAGTTCTTATTTTTGATCATTCATTCTGGTTTTGGAAAAATGTCTATTCAAGTCCTCAGTCCTTTTATTTTAATTTGTTTTAATTTATTTCATTTGTACCAGGAATTGAACTTAGGACCTTGCCTTTATCAGGCAGGTGCTGTGCAGCTAAGCTATATCCCTGGCCCCCTAGTCCATTTCTAAGTTAAGTTATTTGTTTTGTTTCCTGTTAAGTTGTATGTATTGCTTTTATATTTTGGATATCTCCATCAAGAGATAATATATATAATCCATCATGAGATAAATGGTTTACAAAAGATTTTTCCTCTTCATTGAGTGAATCTATTCATTCTGTTACAGCTTACTAATATGTTCCCAAAGCTCATATGTTGGGGGTGTGGTTCCCAATGCAGAATTGGTGAAGAGGGAGCTTTTGAGAAATAACTGATTCATGAGGGCTTTCACATCGTCAATGAATTAATTCATTGCTGACTTCATAGTTCGATGGGTTTGTTAGGACAAAGTTCCTGACTACATGAACCATTTCACAAGAGTTAAGGCCAGTGCTTTCCACTCTGGCATCTGCTTCTGTGTCTCCTGACTACCCAGGAGTGGGTGGTGTTTCTGTAGCTCACCCTCCTACTATGATACTTCTACCTCCCCACAGGCTACAAGCAGTGTCGCCAGCCAAGTATGAGCTAAAACCCTTGAAATCATGCAAACCCCTGAAAACATTTCCTCATCAAGTTTATTTTGCCAGATATTTTATGACAGTGATAAAAAGCTGACCAACATACACTCTGTTGGTTGTTTTTCAACTCCTCTGTGGTACAGAAGCTTTTTAGTTTCATATAATCCTGTTTGTCTACTTTTGGTTTTGTTGCTTATGCTTTTGATGCCATATATAAAAATATCATTGCTGTATCCAGTGGCATCAAGATTTTCTCCAAATTTTCTCCTATGAGTTTTCCAGTTTTAGGTATTATGTTTAAGGCTTTAATTTATTTAAAATTAATATTTGTGTAAGGCAAAATTTCAATTTCATTCTTTTGCACACAGATATCTTCTTTTCTCAAAACTTCTGAAGATTATCCTTTTCCAGTACATTCTTGTCAAAATTAGTTGAGTGTATATGCATTTCTTTATTTTTTGGTTTACCATTTTGTTCCATTTGTCTCTATATTTGTCTTTATTACAGTATCATACTGTTTTGATTACTGTAGTTTTATAGTATTTTTTAGATAAGGAAATAAAAGGTCACTAGATTTGTTCTTTGTTATAATTGTCTTGGCTATTTGGGCTCCTTCATGGTTCCTTATATATTTTAGAATTACATTTCTAATTTCTGTGAAAATAATTCTGCAATTCTGCTAGGGATTGTATTTAATTTGTGGACTGTTTCATGTGGTATAAACATTTTAATAATAATAATTTTGTCTAATATTCTATGGTTTGGATATAGTTTGTCACGCAAAGTATATGTGGTAGACAGTTGACTGCAGTGTGGTGATGTTAATAGGTGGTGAGACCTTCAAGAGGTAAGGCCTAGAAGAATGTGATTAGGTCAATTATAGGCATTGCTTTCAGAAGAGATTAAGGTAAATCTCCCGAGACCCTGACTTAGTGCTCTTGAGAGGACTGTTACAAGAAGAGCAAAACTGGCCCCTCCCTCAGATCTGGATTCTTCTCTTGCCATTTGATTCCTGCCTTCTACATATTTCCACTGTTACCATAAAATCTGCCATGAATCCCTCATCATAACCAAGTTGAATCTTCTACCATATCTCTGAGCCTCCAAAATTGCAAACAACATAAACCTTTTTGACTTATAAAGAAATCAAACTCAGAAAATTCAGTATAACAATGAGAAACTGATGAGTGCACATTCTGCAAATGTGGGACGTCAATTAACTTATCATGTCTTTAATTTCCTTCAGTAATATTTCGTATTTTGTATTTCCAGTGTGCAAGGCTTTCACTTTCTTAGTTAAATTTATTCTTAAACATTTTATTGGTTTGATGTTATTTTAAACAGAATTGTTTGTAATTTTCTTTTGTGGTTTTCCTTTTTGTTAGCTTGTATAATTGTTTTATAAAGTTAATTTTATATCCTATAGCTTTAATGAATTTGTTGTGGAATTATTAGATTTTTACATGTAAATTAATTTGTGAGCAGAAGATAATTTTAATTCTTCCTTTTAAATTTAGATTTCATATTATTTCTTTTTCTTACTTAGTGGCTCTCACCCACACTCTATGACTCAAATAGAAATGGCAAAAGTACATGCCCTTTATCCCATAATCTTGGAGAAAATATTCAGTTTTACACCATTGATAATGTTGAGGTAATTTTCTTCTATTAAATATTTTTATCATGAATGAATATGAAGTTGTTGAAAATGCATTTCAGTTTCTATTGAAAAGTTTTTACTCTTCATTCTGCTAATGAGGAAATACAGAATTTGTTTCTTTTTAAGTATTGAACTATACTTACATACAAATGATAAATCCAGATCATTTGGTTCTACACTAAGATCTTTATAATGTGGTGCTGGACTTTGTTCTTATTTTGCTGAACAACTCTGAATCAATATTCATCAGATAAATCGGCCTATGGATTGATTCCTCCATTGCTTCATAAAAGTGAGTTTAAACTTATTGTCTAATAATTAATGCATACAACCCACTTTTCCCAGGATCAGTTTCTGGAGATTTTCCCTGGTTAATTTGATTGTGTTATACTTCCTATTTTTCTTCATTCCTTGTGACTTTGTGTTAGAAACCTTGCATTCAGTGTCTTGAGGAGGTATCATGAATTTTCCTATCCATTTTGGTGCATCTGGTTTTGCACTTTCCTGGGTTGTTGAAGTTTCTTAAGTGGCTCCTGGGTTTTCCACAAAGGAAATTGGTCTGTGTATTATCATTAAATCAATGTCTTTATGAAGCCTCCTGTTCAGTTATCATGCTGACATTTTCAAAAGATCACATATTTATCAGAATTATTTCCAACTTGTGATAGTATCTGAACTGAAAGTAGCTTAAACTATAATAACAGAATCACAAATACAAACACCTGAAAAGTATTGGCATGGAACACAATCAAAATTCAATGATGTAGTACAAAGCTCTATATTTTCCTCTATCATGTGAGGTAGATTGCTACAATGAACAAAAAGTCAAGGGAAAAACTACTTGTCATGGCCAACAGCATTTTCTTTTCTCTGAATTGAGGGCAGTTTCTGAGAAATGCAGTGATGTTCTGCTGCAGATTCCCACCTGTGCTCAACCTCATGGATGACACTGATTTCAACGCAGTAACAATACTAATTACTGTCAGGAAAGGGACTTCCTTTTTTGTGAAGTGTGAGGATTTGTATACAGCAGTGAGGATGAACCTTTTAGAGACCGAGCACCCAAACAGCAGCCCCAAACCCACAACTTTATTCATCCCAAGTGCCGATACTGCAATTAAACCTGAATGTTTCGCGGCTGGGATGAGGCCGGGGTGTCTCACGTGCTCTGCACACTCTATAGGTTCTAGGTTCACCACCACTGGCATATAGCAAAAAGAAAAGAATTTACCTCTGTACTCTATTCATAAAAAACTATTTAGTACTTTATTATTCACAATAGCTAAAACCTTATAATATCCAACAATAGCAATGAGATAATAAATGATTATATATTCATATGGTAAAGTACTTTGAAATGGTTGAATTTTATGTATGAATAAAAAACTTTGTTACAAAGTCTTTTTAATTAATTAAGTTAATTGGTACCTTTTAAATACACACAAGGATCATATTCAACATAGGGAAGTTGTACCTGCACATGATAGATATATCTTGATCCTTGTTTTTATCACATTTCCTTACCTCTCTTCAATTCCTCATATCTTATATACAAAAGCATTATTTCCATTTTTTCCCTTCTTTTCTCTTTTTTTTTCTTTTTCCCTTCCTTTTTCCTTCCTAGTTCCCTTTCCCATTTGAACATTTTCTTCCTATTTCACAATAACTATTATACATTTTTGCCCTTATTTACACTTTCATTTTCTCACATGAGAGCAACACTGCACTATTTACACCTGTGTCCTATTTATTTCACCTAAGAGTATAGATTCAAGGTGCATCCATTTACTGACAAATGTCTCAACTTTATCATTCTTTATGATTGAGTAGCACTCCACATTGGATTGAAAAAGAAAAAAACACATCTTCTTTACCCATTCATTAGTTTATGGGCCCTGGAGCTTTTTCCAAGATTCAGCTGTTACAAATTGTGCTGCTGTAAACATGAGAATGCATGTATCACTGTGGTATGGTGTTTTCAATTCTTTTGGGAAGACATTAAGAAGGGGAATAACTAGATCAAATGCAACCTCTAGTTTTGTGGTTTTTTTAAAAAAGATTTATTTATTTATTTGTTTATTTATGTATATTTTGCTACTGGGAATCAAACTTATGACTTTGCACTAGACAGGCAGGCGTATAGGTTGCTAAGCTATATATCTGGCCCTAGTTTTAGTGTTTTGAGGCATCTCCACACTGATTGCCACAGTGGTTGCTCCAGTCTATACCACCACCCACACTAGAGTGTAGACTGATTCCTTTCCCCATAGCCCTTCCATCATTTTTCATTGGTTGATCTCTTGATATTAGCCATTTCTTCTTGGCAGAGATGGATTCTCAGCATTGTTTTAATTTGCACCTCTTGAATAAATAGTGATATTGAACATTTTTTATATATTTATTTGCCAATTCTATTTATTCATATGAGAAGTATCTGTTTATTTCAGAGGCCCATTTTTAATTAGGTCTTCATATTTGAAAGGTATGATTTTCTTGAGTTTGTTTTATATATAGTCAAGACATTAGTCCTTTGTTTGAGGAACAGCTGGTAACAAATTTTTTCCGACTCTGTGGACTTTCTCCTCACTTTGTTGTTGATTTCTTTTGCTGCGCAAAACCTTTTTTTTTTAGATGATAAGATTCCAGGAGTTGTCAATACCTACTTTGAGAAACTTTATTCAAATAAGATGGGAAAAATGGGATAGACTTTTAGATGCACATAAATTATCAAAGCTGAATCAAGAAAATATAAAATTCTAAATAAACCAATATAAATTGAAGATGAAATTGAAAACTGACCAAGACAGAAAAGCCCAGGTCCTGATGGACTCACTTTTGAATTGTGTAAGAAATTTAGAAAAGATCTAATACCATTGCTCCTCAAACTCTTTCTGTCAAACAGAAAGAGAAACAAGCCAAGGACAAAAATCACATGATCATCTCAATAGATGCAGAAAAAGCACTTCACAAAGTCCAATACCCATTCATGATAAAAAAAAAACCTACAGAAAAGTGAAATAGATGGGCTATATCTCAATCTGATAAAAGCCATATATGTTAAACCAAGAATCAACATCATACTAAATGATCAAGCACTGAAAGCTTTCACTCTAAAATCAGAAACAAGACAAAGATGTCCACTGTCACCACTCCTATTCAATATAGTTCTGGAAACATTAGCCAGCACAATTATGCAAGAAAATAAAATAAAAGGAATAAAGGTAGGAAAGGAATAAATTAAATTATCATTATTTGTAGATAATGTAATAATCTGTATAGATGACCCCAAGAACTCCACTAAAAGACTTTTAGATTTAATAACCAATTTCAGTAGTGTAGTTAGATACAAAGTCAACACTCAAAAATCAATAACATTCTTATACACAAATAATAAACTCACTGAGAGAGAAATTAGGGTAAACACACTTTTCACAATAGCAATGAAAAAAATGAAATACTTAGGAATCAGAGTAACAAAGCAAGCAGAAGATCTACCCTGAAAACTATAGCATTCTGAGAAAGAAGATCAAAGAGGATGTCAGAAAATGAAAATATGTCCCTTACTCTTGCTTAGGAAGAGCCAACATGGTGAAAATGTCTATACTCCCAAAATTTTTGCATAGATTTAATGCAATCTTTATCAAAATACCAGTAGCATACCTTACAGATTCAGAGAAAACAATCCTAAAATTTATTTGGAACCAGAAGAGATCTAGAATTGCAAAAACATTTCTAGGGAACAAAGGCAAGGCAGACGTTATCATAATCCCTGACTTGAAATTATTCTACAAAGTTACTGTGATAAAAACAGCATGGTGCTGGCAAAAACAAAACAAAACAGAAACCTGAGGATCAATGGAACTTATTAGAAGATGGGAAAACAACTCCAAACACACAGCCACCTTACTTTCGACAAAGGAGTCAAGCATGTGCACTGGAAGAAAGATAGTACTTTAATAAATACTGCTGGAAAATCTGCTTTCTGCATGACATTGACTAAAACTAGACCCATGTCTATCACCAAACTAACTAAACTAAACTAAAATGGCAATGGATCAAAGATCTAAATATTAAAACAGAAATACTACATCTGCTGGAAGAAAGACTAGGTAGAACTCTTGAAGACATAGGGGTCGGCAAAGATTCTCTGAAATTCCATCACACAGGAAAAGTTACAATGTTATATGACTAAACATGGACATAATTCTCTAAAATTCTATCACATTTTCTGGTCATAACTAGGAAAAAAAATCCATAGGAAAGGTCTAAAAGTATTATAATACAGAGAACAGATATGTTTAGTGAGTTAAAATTTATTTTTCTTTTTTTATATTCTCCTATTTTTACATAATTAATATGGACATTATGTTTTGCAAATAATAATAATTTTACTTTAAATAGGGATAAATATTATTTCTTGTTTATATTTGAGGGTGAGTCTTGTAATTAGGACACCAGAAGCAAAGGAGAAATTACAGGTGCACAAGCTGTTTCAGAGCAGAGACTTAAATGAAAAAATCATGCTTCAACCCAGTGATGGAATTTTCACTACTTTTGAAAGTGAAAATATTATTTTAGCAGGCATCTAGGATCTGGGAAGAGTTCCAACACTTCACGCTGAGATGCATTTCTTAATCCTCCCTTTAAGTAATGCAGGGCGTATGGGTACCTTGATTAAAAATCCTAGGTGAGTTCGCTGTGAAAAAGCTACAGTCAAGTCCAGTAGCACTGCAAAGGGATGCTTTTGCTCATAACACGATAGCTCTTGCATTTGGCCTAGAACTTCAGTAAAGGCAAGATATAAACGAGACTATGCAATCAAAACGGCATGAACAGGACCAGGGACATAGCTCAATGGCACAGTACTTGCTTGGCAAGCCGGAGGTCCTGAGTTCAATTAAAACAAACAAAAAAAGCAATTACATGAACATTGGAAAGAGATCTGTCAATTATACAGTACTAAATAAAGTAGAATTTCTTTAAACCCTATCCGCTTTTTAGTAAAGCTAGAACTGAGGATTTTCAAGGTGTAAGAAACCAATAACTTCAGAAAACGATGTCCAACAGGTTTCTTGCTGTAACTGTTCTTGTCACTTTAATTAAAAAACGTTATTTTTGTTTGTGTACTTATTAAAGCTAGCATTTATATCTCAGGGTTAATTTTTACCTTTTTCATTACAGCTCTGTGAAGATCTTACCTCCCTCTCTTCCTCTGCGCGTAGCGGGTGTGGGGAACAGCCCACACGCTTCCTTGCGCAGTACCATCCAAGTATTAAAAAGGCAAATAATGAGCAGTACACCAACTAATTGGGTGGGGAAGAAGACGTGATTTTAGTGTCCTAACTTAGACTGTTTTGTCAAGTTAAAAATTCATGCCTGTGGATGCTTTTTAATCACCTGCCTTGTCCTCGCTACATATAATGAGTGAATTCAAAAAAAAATTAGACACGGTCCCTCCACTCCAGGAGATTATAATGTGATTACAGAAGTGAACGCATAAACCAGTACTATGGAGTACAATAAAAACTATGAGGACTACAGGAGGGAAATTTGCTAATTAAGCAGAAAGGAAAAGAATTATAGTTCACATTTAAAGCATGAAAGGCTTAGAGAAGTTCAGGCCAAGAAATCTTCTTTTAAAATTATTTTCCGAAAAAGCCGTGCATTTCTGAAAGTGAGCACAGGGCCCCGGACATGTCCAGCAAGACTGCAGCCTAAGTGTGAGGGGAAGAAGCAAGTGTAAGCGGATTGTTCAGAGCCCCGGATGCCAAGCTAAGGACTGAACATTATTTGTAGACTAAGGGGAGCCACTGGAGCATTAAAGCAGCAGTTTGGCATGAATGGGTCTGGATTTTAGAAAGATAAAGCCTGTGACAGAACAAATGATGGATTTAAGGGGTGAGAAACCATAAACAAGGCGACCAGTCAGATACAGTAATGCACATGAGAATGGGAAATAAGCAAAAACTGAGGCTGCAGATATAAAAGCAGGGCATACATTCAAAAGCCAATTTAGAGTTAGATGAACATAGTAATAGTAGCTAAATGCATGTAGCTTCTTTTTGTCTGTGTCCATCTCTGTATTAAGAACTCCAGGCACATTTACCAATGAATCTTCATAGCAGCCCTATGACATGCAATTGGCTTACTATGCCTGTTTTACAGATGGGGGAAGTAAAGATTAGAGAAGCCAAATAGCTGGCTGAGGATCACACAGCTGGTAATTACAGAGCTGGGACTGAACCCAGGTCTAATTCATTTGAAAGCATAACAAATCCCTAAGATAAACAGCTTTTAACTTGCCTAGATGACCATTGGAAATAAGGAAGAAGAGGAAACTAAAGATAACCTTGTTATTTTTAACCTGGTGACCCAGAGAAAAAAAGCCTGATTATCTAGGTAAAGAAAAGCAGGTTTTGGTGAAAGGAGAGAGAGAGAGTGAGAGAGAGAGAGAGAGAGAGAGACAGAGACAGAGAAAGGAAGGGAGACAATTTTGGGGATACAGTACTTACTTTGAATATTGAAAATATACACATGTTTAATTGGAAGTTGAAAGTTTGTTTTGGACTAGCAATACAACATATAGAGTTACTTTCATGGGGTTTGTAGAGACCATGACAAAGAGGAAGAATTGTGAAGATCCACAGTGTATAGTTAGAAGACAGAGCTGGCGGCAGACATTCTAGGAATTGCTTTATTCAAGGAATGTACACTACAGTGTATCTGAAAAGGAGGAAAAGAAGGAGCATTTAGAGATATTGCTAAAGAACCTGGGAAGAAAGCAGGGTTAAGGAAGCTAATTTAGAAGAGGATTTTGAAAAAGAAATATTGGGGAAAACACCATTTTTTAAAAAATCATAGTTTCAGATATCAAAGAAAAGTCATATTGAAAGAGACCTGAGAAATGTTTATTTGGTTTGGATTGCAGGAGACCATTGTTGACATTTTAAAAAGATGATTTAGGCAAAGGAAAGAGTTTGGTATCAGATCATTGTGATGTGCAGTAGTAAGGGAAAATGAGGAAGAATACATTTCTTTGACAAAACTGATTCTTTCCTGCCAAGTGTGTTCATCTCTTCCCCAAATCTCATACTGAAAATATTTCAGTGACACAAAATCATAGTTGTATTTTCCAAGAACAACCTATATTCTCCTAGGAGAAATGTTTTACTCCTTTAAGTCTTAGATATAAGCTCTAAAAAGACTCTCAATCATACAATGAAAAGAGCGAGTTTTCTCATCACTCTCAATATTTTCTTTCTTATAAAATGTATTCAATCAGTGTAGCCTACTCCTAGCTGATTTCTTTCTTTCTTTTTTTTTTTTAATCAGTACCCGGGATTGAACTCACAACGGCATGCTTGCAAGGCAGGTGTTTATGCGGCTGAGCTAAACCTCAGCCCCACTAGCTGATTTCTGAAACTTTGTTAACTCAAACTCAACGGAAGGAAGTCTTGCCTTGTTTGTAAATTCAGGAAAATAAAAGATATATGCAGTTCTGCCTGCTTTCCATTTCTCTCTTTGAGAACAAGCCTCTGGGCAGAAACAGTATGATCATAACTGCTTTTTCTTGAGACAGTTTGTTCCATCATTATAAAGATCAGTTTGGGGGATACATTTCAGGACATCCACATTAGGTGCTCTGAATGGAAATACTGAGAAATAAGATAAAAGGAGAAAAACTGGGGAAGAAAATAAAATAAACATACAGGAGAGTTTTAAATAGGCTCCAGTCGTGTAGTTTGAAATTTCAGAGTGCTATGCTGGATCTGTAGTGATTTATATGCAATCACTTAATAACTGCTGTGGTGGAAACCAGCACCTTTAAGATTTATAGCACACAGTATTTTAATCTGTGTATCTGAATGCAGATTATGGTGTGCTTCCTGTGAGAAAGCAGCTTTGTGTGGAGAGAAGTCTAGAAGAACCTTGAAGAAGATGCTGGAGGCAATGAAAGTCTGCGGTTGGGATAGGCACCTCAGAGATTGTTGGATCTTGACCTAGATATTTCTTTGTGTGGAAAACCACCCCGGAGGAGAATGGCTGCTGTGTGTGGTCTTAATGCCCAAGGGCAGCAGAAATAAACACAAAGTCTTAAGACAGAGCTGGATTTTTTTTTTCTAGTAAGTCTGTAGACCTTGGTACAGTTGCTTTTAAACCAGAAGACGCTGACTTTCATGTGTGCTGGGAGTACCTCTGACAGTATCATTAATTGTCAGCACCTGGTTTGGAAGACAGCAATAGATCAACAGTCACCTGCCTCAAATTTTTTTCCTGAAGATGGCAGATGAGTTTCACTAAACATCTTGCTGAAGACTTGCCTCTATTAAATTTACATTAACAAATCAGAGAATCTACTTAATTTGTGCTAATGAAGCAGTGGCATCCTGTTGATAATAAAAAATAAATTATAATCTTTTTCCCATTCATCTTTTTGAAAGCCAGTCTCTGAGATGGTACCCAATGATCCTTGCCTCTTGAAGCTTAAAACCATGTCTAATACTCTCCACTGCGGGTCTTAGTAGACTTAGTAACTCATTCATAACAGATGAATAAGGCAGAAGAGACAGGTATGAGTCAGACAATGGGGCATGAATGACAGTATATGTCACTCTTTTGCTTTCTCTCAGGTCACTGCTTTGGAGGAAGCCAGCTGTCATGTCATGAGGTCTGTCATGCAGATGACGGAGAGGGTCATGTGGTGAGAAACTGAAGTCTTCAGCTAACTGCAAAGCTATGGTAGGCTGCCTACTACATGAGCATGTTTGGAAATAAATCTTCCAAGGCTCGAGCTGAGTACTGCCCTGGCCCACAGTTGGACAGGCAATTGCACAGAAGACCCTGAGCCAGGACTGAGCAGATAAGTGCTCTCAGTCCTAAAACACAGGCACCATGAGATGATACATTGATTGTTTTAGACTACAAAGTTTCAGGTTGATTTGTCATGAAGCCATAGATAATTAATATCTCTTCTTTCACTTAAAAACAATTGAATCTTTATTACAGTTTTATATAGAACTAAATAATGGATTGAGGAATATTTACTTGGGAAAACTGTGAAGAATTCTTTCTTTTTAAAATTGGCATATGTCTGGGAAGTATAGTTATAATCTTGTGTATCTTATTAATTTTGGATTCTAACAAGGGAGTTGTAACAGATTTGTGTTGAAACAATACAATGTATGAGGCTCAAGATACAGCACCTATTTTCATATATTCAGATACTGAGAAAGCTTCTAATGCAGACAGAGGATAATAAAGAAAAAGAAGGGTTGTTTTTGCTTCTAGCATTTGACTCATATTGTCAAAATATTAAATTTTAAACAGTAATTCCCTTAAAACTTTATGGGTTTAGCTTTTAATTTCTCCCTATGAACTTTGAAAACAACAGAAGAGAGAGTTTCTATCAAAGGCTTTCTAGCATCTACCACCATATCATTTATATATTATATTATGTTCTTAATAATATCATTAACACTTTGCAGAACTAGTGATATGTCACATTGGGCAGCAAGATTGGACATATTTGAATATGAGAAGGGAACTGAGTACAGATTCAACCTTAGATAGAGTAGCTTTGTGGTAGATTTAATTATTTGACTAGGGGACTCATTTCAGAGCCTTCTCCAGACAAAACGTGTCTTTCCCATTAATGGTTTCAAGACAATAATAAAGGAGCAGTAGTTCCTCTTTGAGACAAGGGTAAGGGATCACCCTGCAGACTCATGGCCGATCTTTTCTGGACCTTGATCTCCATTAAGGAGACCTGACTACATGTACAGCAGCTAAGGTAAGGAGGCAAAAGAGAAAGTTAGAGGGTAATATTGGAATTTTCTTCCCAAGAAGATGGTATTATCACCATAAAACCTACCCTTTCTCTGTCTTGTGTTTTCTGCTGTCTGGAAACTCAGTGATTTATCTGATTAACTAGTTTCAAAGGTTCACTTACATGATGAACCAGTTTTCCTTTGGACAGTGCTTAGCTCCCAGTGTAAACTTTCACTCCTGCCCCAGCAACAGGCTGTTCCCCATAGTACCTTACTGAGTGCCTTTGTTACTTTTCTCTAGTTGAGACAAAATACCTAACCTTCTAAATGAAGCAAGGAAAGGTTTATTTAGCTTACAATTTTTGGAAGTTTCAGTCCATACTCAGTTGGCTCCAAGGCAGAGTGGCACGGAGAGATAGCCATTCATGGTGGCTGCAAGCAACAAGAGTGAAAGGGCAAAAGAGAGAAAAAACACCTCCTTACCTTCCCTCTATTGTATGCCTGTTACACAACTCTGAGCAGGTGCAGCACTCATAGCATCAATCCATTCCTATACAATGAACCAATCAGAAATGCCAGATTCAGATGTGTCCATGACTGCATGAGGCTTGGAGGACCAACCCGACACAAACCATAACACTGTGTAAGTACTCTGACTAACTTGGTGGTCCATTACAAAGCCCATTTAGCCATTACATCTTAGTTTTTATCAGTTAAAAAAAGAAGCAATATTTTTATTTTCCACATACCTTACTCATGGTCTTATTTCTCAATTTGCTTAAAACCTAAAAATGGAAGTTGTTATGTCTCCTCAGGGAAGACTATCAAAATTCAAATAACTAAAAATGTTTACTTTGAACTGAACAAAGGTAATGCTGCTATATTTCCTTTTAATTGTATGCTTTTATCATGATCATTTAATAAATTATTCAAATGTTAATAGAACACCCCTTCAAATTTTTTTTATTAATTATGTAACAACAAATATCATGGAAAAGATATAATTAAGAACAGTATCTAGTTTGTGGCCCAGATTGAAGTTTGGAGACAGGCAGGTATGGCCACGAACCCCCAAGTCTGGCAACTTCATGAAAGACTCTATCTTTATATATTTCTTTGTCTTTATTTATATAAGGAGAAGTAGCAGCTACTTTGGAGGTTTAATGTGTAGGTAAATGAAATAATGTATGCAAAGTCAAGTACAAATCAAGTGTCAGCGGGCACCCAATTTATGGATGTTGTTATTCTTAGATCATAAAGTTTGTTTTATTTTATTATATAATAATTTATTAGGCAAAAAAATTACACCATTTTTTACCTAGAGGATTTCTACATTATAAATTTCCTGAAGCTATAATTTTCATAAGGTATTTTTTTTTCTCTCATGAAAAACTTTTTGTATTTATCTTATGATTAGTAAGTATCTCACTTTAGGCACATGTCAGGTCATCTTCTGTCATTCTATTTTAAATTCATAATATGCCATGTGAAGCTAATTCAAACATTTTGTCATCTTTCACCACCACTTAGTTTGTATGGATTTTAGATCACGGAGAAAAATGAGGTCAAGGAATAAATGTCCCTGTGGATATTGCTATAAAAAGTCTTTTAATACTTTAAATATTATATTTTCTTGTAGAATGTCCATAGTACAATTTAATAAATTCTGGTTTTGTTGTCTGAGAAAAAGTTTCGCATATGAATCCTTAGGGGACTTTTTTGGATGTTATTTTCTGGTTAAATTAGTCCACAAACCATCCACCAATGAAGGGTCTAATTTTGAAAATTAAACTTCAATAAATTCTAATACCTAAAATTCACCTATCTTCTTCCCACCACTAAGTCTGCTGATGCCAAGCTAGAAAAATTTCCTTACTCCATATCTTGTAACTACAGGGATTCTTATTGGCTCAAATTTCCAAACTGACCTAGAGACACTCTAAGAAACTTTGCTTAGATTCCCATGTGTGTACTACCTGATATTATGGACAATTCCTAAACTCCAGGTTTCTCTCTTTGCCTCAGATTCTCTGTCTCCCTTTGTCCTGGGCCCTGAATATTCAGAGAATACAGACCCCAGGATAGGTGCCTTTTATGTAGTTCCCCAGGACCATGCCTCAATATAATAACATTCAAATCAAAATAAGTAACACTCAAGGAGACTTCCTTTCATGAAATAGCTTATCCATATTCTTGATTTTAACTTTGTCATTGTTACATGGAATACAACAAACTCATAACTTTAGGAAATAAATATTCTTCCTTTAAAGAAGGCAAACCAAAGCATGAATTTTCACATAAAATATTAAACAGAACTTATAAAAGTAACAACACATGAGTGCTATAATTTTAATCCATTTTTTAAAGTATTTTATTCACTATAATTAGAACAGATTTATATTTCCTTACCAAAAGAAAATCCTTTCATATAGAGAAAACTATGCCAGACATTATTACTCATCAAAAAAAATTTAGAAACAACAAACGCTTGCAAGCATGTGGGGAAAAACAAATTCTTTTCCTTTGTCAGTAGGAATACAAACTTGCACAACTACTCTGGAAATCAGTATGGAGATTCCTCAAAAAATTAAAAATACAAATTCAGTTTGACCTAGTGCAGTCACTGTGGAAATCAGTATGAAGATTCCTCAAAACACTACAATTGCAAGTTCCATTCAATCCAGCTATTCCCCTCCTGGGTATTTTCCCAGAAAAACTGAAAAGTTCATGTCACAGTGACATATGTGCACCCATGGTTATAGCAGCACAATTTTTAATAGCTAAACCTTGGAGACAACCCAAATGCTCATCAACCGCAGAATGGATAAAAAAAAGATGTGGTATTTTATACAATGGAATGTTATCAGCTATAAAAAGGATGATCTTGAGGCCTTCATAGGTAAATGGAAGCAACTTGAGACAATACTCATTAGTGAAATAAATCAAACTCACATTTGTAAATATCATATTGTCTCTCTAGTATAAAAAAATAAAAAACTGAGAAATTAATAAGATCCAAAATAAAAAACTGAGAAAGTAATAAAATCCAAAAGGTATAATAGGTATTGTGATAATGAAAGACAAATAAAGTGCTCTGAAGAATGTATATATGTTTAAGTGTGCGAGATATTACTGAGTTTTTGTTGGTTCATCAAACAGAATGGTTTGCACTGTCTTTGTTTGATTGTCCTTTTTTATGCTTTGATTTTATAACTTGAACAATTACTAGATAACTATACGTAATTTATCAACTAGTGATTTCTTACTGTTATTTTTTGCTAGTTATTTCTTACTGTTATTTTTTAAAATTCTGTATTATTTCTACCTTTTTTCTGTTTTGCTTTTTTTCTCTGAATAAAAACAAATTCAGTTTGACCCAGTTATCCCCCTACTCAAATCATCCCAAAAGAGTTAAAATCATATTACAGGAATATAAGCATATCCATGTTTATAGTAGCATGATTTATAATGGCTAGATCTTGAAAATAGTGTATATGTTCATCAACAGATGAATGGATAAGGAAAATGTGGAGTACTACACTGCCATAAGAAAGATAAACTTGAGGTATTCACAAGTAAATGGATGCAATTTGAAAATACTAATGTCAGACACACAGGCTTAAATATCACATGGTCTCACTTGGGTCAGAAACACTACCTAAAGACATTGAGATACATGTGTATATATAGTAAAAGAGAAGAAATTTGAAATGGAAATAGAAGTAGAGAGAAGTTCAAATATTTCCCCCAAATTATCTACCTATTCCATTGTTTCAAAGTATTTCAATATATATGTTAACTTATTTCATTTATATCACTAACTCCTTAGATTATTGAAAACAAAAGTGTATTATTATCTGTTTCTTCCTTGAAAGAATATTTTTGGCTATGTCTTGTACTCTGAATGACTACTTTGAAAATAAAAATACACAGTATATTAGCTATTATTATTCTCCTTTTTAAATGAATGTTTTCATAAAATAAAAGATAATATTACTTATTCATAAGAACTGTCTTTGCAAGAATAAGCATACTGGTACTTTAGTTTAAATTTCATTTAATAGCTTGAATCTCATTTTTAATACAGCATCATTCACAATAACCAAGTAATGGAAACATCCTAAATGCCCATCAACTAATGCATGAAAATGTCATATATACCTATAATAGAATATTACTTAAAGAAAATGTGATCCATACACAAATGGAGTACTACTTAGCCATGAAAAGAATAGCACCTTGTCATTTGCAGTTCTGTAGTTAGAGCTGGAGATCATTATGTTCATGAATAAGCCAGGCAGAAAGACAAGCAGCACATCTCAGCTTTATGTGGAATTTTTAAAAGTTGATCTAGAAATTGAGAGTAGAATGGTATTTATTAGAGGCCTGAAAGGACACAGATGAGGAAGGAATTGAGAAAAGTTGATCAGTGGGTCCTAATGTACAGTTAGATGGAGGAATACCATGCTCTGGCATGGTCTTAACACAGTAGGATGACTGTAGGTAGAGACCGTGGGCTGTGTGTCTCAAAAGCTTAAAGAAAGGATTTTGAATGTTTTCAAGATAAAGTAATGATGAGTTTCAGGAGGTATAGATATGTTTCATCCAGTGATGCACATAGGTAGGGTCCTAAGAGTAGAAGTGTAGCACCAAACAAAATGAACACGGCTACTGCCCTCACAGAGTTTCGTGGGTTTCTATTCTGTGTCCAGTTGTATTGAAAATATTATTGCAAGTTTCATAATTACCTTTAAGTTAAATTATGCAAGAAGCTATATAGTCTGATTTTCTTCTGCAAAAATAGGTGTGTCTCTCTTTGTCCCAGCCTCATGTGTGTCTTGCAGTATTCACAAGGCACAGTTCCAGGAGGAGGCATAAACTGACAGGTGTGAGTCAGTGTCTGGAATTTTTTTAAATGAAAGGAGCAGGCATCAATGACACCATTCTTTTAACACATTAATAGCTGGATAAAAAAACAATACCTGCGGTTGTGACAAACATCCTGTAACAGTAGCAAAGAGGACAAACTCTCTGTCTCCCCTCGGGTACTGAGTCACCACCAACGATTCTCCAGTGCTGACTTCTAGCTCTGTCAGAAAATCACACACTCATGATGTGTGTTGTTCCTGCTTGAATCTCTTCCCATTTCACAGGAAGAGATTTTTGTTCTCTTCTATAACAAACAAAGTGACTCAGAGAAGCTAACGTGCCCAAGGCTCTGGATCTGTTGTGCAGTATAGGAGCAAATTTTAATAATAAATGCAAAATTTGACTTTTATACAAACTCTTATTCCAGTGTCCTAGATAATAATTTTGGCACCGTGAATGGTACATATACACCTTTCTACTAACTGCCACATTTTATAGGGGATCAAACCCAAAGTCACTGATTACTCAGTCTTTGAATTTTTCAATTGTGGTGTTAATAATGTTTTATTTCTAATAATTTTGGAAAGTAATGTAGCTAAGGAGAGCATGTCAGAAATGAGTTTGTTAAAACAGGCGGAGTGACCCACTAATGGGAAATCACAATGCTCACTCTGGAACGTTCCCTTCTCTTAAACCAATGTCTTAAAACAAAAGGTGGACGTAACTTCCATAGATAAGGCCTATTGTACAAAATGTTGTGTACTAATTTATCTACAGCAAAAATGTGGATTTTCCCTCTTGAACATGCTTTCCCATTTCAGTCCTCTGAAAAACAATTAACCTGTCAAGTTGAAGGGCTTTACATTCATAATTTGGACTGTATCCTGCCATTGATATTTATTTTAATCTCCTATTGATTTCTGTGGGAATTCTTCGTGTAGGATGAAGGCAGGATATAGCCCTAAAGGAATTTCTGCAAAGACATTTCCCACTTTCATCTCTTTGTGTTTGATTTTTATTAAGTTTAGGTCATGACGCTGTGTGTCTAAAAATAGCCCTACAGGCTAAAGCTATGATAAAGTTTTCTATTTTTGCATTCAGGCTGAAAGGTCAGTGAGAATACTAAAGTCTCACAGAGAAGGACCACAAAGAGAAGTGCCAATAATTTTTAACCCTAAGCTTTTGGTCCCTTTTCAGAAAAGAAGTAAAACAAAACAAAACAAAGAAAAACATTAATACAAATGGGTTACTAAAAAAATATCATTTTTACTTTATATACTCCCAAATGCCTATCTACCCTTAAATGAGATTCATTTTAAAGATGACCATTCAACTCCCTACTAAAACACAAGGTATAATGTTGTACAATCATTTAAAGTAATAGCAGCTGTGGAACTGTGGAGTTTGACATTCGTTAGAATGGTATCAAGTTGCTCAAAAGGCAAGGTACAAAAATATACATGCCAAAAATTTTCTTCTAGGGAAGAAACATTCCTCTTTGTTATTAGAAATTTTGGATTAATTTCATCATTATATTTAAATACTTGTATTACTGGAGGGACTCTGTATGGCAGAGTGAACTCAGGTGCTTAAATTGTTTTCAGTAAAGAATTGGATGTGAGGTGGTGACCTTGGCTCAAAAACTATCAGCTAACTTTTGAGCCAAGGCCACCTTCTTTCCAGAATGATTTCAGCTAATGACTGAATAAGGCTGAGATCCAAGGACTTCATTTCTGCCCAACTGAGCATTCTTTAACAGGTGCTTCTAGTCCTGGAGCTCTGCCCCGAACTGGAGGAGACTTTGCTTGATTTGTATCATGGCCTGACTGTTCCTCCTGCAATACCCTGATTCCTTCCCTTTCTTCTCACAGAATATCTCATTTTCAGTCCTGTCTCCAGGCAAAGGTCTAATGCTCAGATAACTTGACCAACAGTGAGTGTCCAAGACACCACACAGTAACAATGAAGTTTCAGGATTAGGTCACCTGCCCCTTCCTCTGGAAATAAGGACACTGTCCTTTGTGAGTGCGTCATAAGTAGTCCTCAGTACAAGGAGGCAGACCGATTGCTGAATGCTCACTGGTAATGATATGGGAGACTATGGAAGGCAATCTACTGACTGGTGAGTCTAAGGGTACTGCAAATGGTCTGGACAAAAAAAGGTGAAACCACCTGCGGCCATTAAGTGATACCAGTGTCCTTGGTAATGAAAAGCAGGCGACATTTAATAGTAATTGAAAGTGAGCCCACCTTTAAAGTCTCTTTTCCTCTCTTTAAGAGCAGAAAATATTCTAGGTAAAATTAAGGATTTAGAACTATATGAACTGATCTTTAAAGATTATTGAAGCTCAGATAAAACAGGTTTGTTAACAATCTCAGTTCCCTAGCTTGGAAACTACAGAAGATGAGGAAATGTAAATAGTTGGTTCTTAATATTTTAACCCTCTGACTTTTTTTAAGTAAACTTTTTTTTTAAAGATCCATTTTGGATTCACAGTAAAAGTCAGCCCACCTCCAACTTACACAACCTCCTCCACTATCACGAACCCTGTACTATGGTGAGAGCACTGGGGGTCTGGGTAATAAATGGAGGCCTCAAAAAAATTTAACTTACAGTGAGGCTGCTGGGTCTGTGGACCCACTCAACAGTATTTTCCAAAATTCACTTGAAGACTGGAGTGCTGTGTAATTTGTTCCCACCAGGGCCATTGCTGGAAGCTTGCACTTTGGTATAACAACGTTGGGAAGTGGGTTCCCAATATGAAGAATCTATCAGGCTGGGTGCAGTAGAAGGAGGAGTGAACTGTCATTATTCCAAATGACCCACTAGGGGATTTTACTTTTCCTGTCCCTGCACTCCTGGCCTCCCCATGGTACAAGTGCTATTCCCCAAAGGAGAACAATGACCGAACAGCCAGCACCTTCTAATCTACCAGTGACTGCTGTAAGCACTCTACTCCCATTTCATCTTCTCATATCACTGGGAGGTATTCACTGTTACTAACTTCTGGTTAATGTGTAAGCCACAACACGGAAAGAAGACTTATTTTTGTTCACATACTTATTAAATGAAAAACTCAACCACTATGGGTACCAAAACTTGCAACATAATGAGTCAGTTGATACTCAGTTGATGTTAGACAACTGCTATGTTGTGGTCATGGGATATTTCAGTCAGGCACTCACTGTTTGCCAGAGCCAAGCTACAAGTCAGCAGCTATTTATGGAAGAAGGTATGATTTCCCTTTATAATCTTTACATCTTCATTAAGGTTCTCAGCACAGAGTCAACTCAGTGTCCACAGATTTACTCAGCCCCAAAGGCCCACAGCAGAAATGCAGTCTTCACCAGCTGTTTACGCTTCATTTTCTTTGAGTCAAACTAGAAATATTTAGGGCAGTGAGTCAGTGCAGCTCACAGATATATGATTTCTATTTTTTTCAGAATCAATAAGGCATTCATTTATTTATTTACTTATTTCCTTCTACATTTGGTGGGGGATACTTTAGAGACATTAGTAAACCTCATGAGAGTAGCAAGTCCCTACCCTTTGGGGACATTTATTTCCTAGGCTGTGTTACCCATCTGCTTTATTAAGGTAATGGACACGTGCTAGGTAACATAATATGATCAGTGTGGCAGCCAGGATGATTTCCTGAACATTCACTGGGGAGTCACTTGTCCCTGAAGAATGGCCTAGAACACAAGGTAAGAATTAACACCGCCCTGTGGCAAGAGAGTGCAAATATACTCCTGCCCCTATCATATGAACCTCTGCTATTTTCAACTTTGAGAGCAGAGAAAATACACTGGTCAACTCAAGGTCTATATCAATTTGCATCAGTGAAGGGGCTACATCCTCTACAAAATTACAGTATTGATTCCTTGCTCAGTTAAACTTCTGATGATCTATTTTCATTCTCCATGATCAATTTATCTTTTTTCAATAGTCAAAAAGGATAACTAGCTGTGAAATTGTGGGGAATCTGCACTCCCAAGGTTTTTAACCCTTTAATGTTGTTTCAAATGTTTTTATTTAGTCTGGTCTTAGTTTCCAAAGCTTTCACTTAGCCATTCCTAACAATGATAATAACACCAAAATATATGCAGGCTTCACTACAAGGCAGATGCTGTTCTCAGCACTTTACAAACATAAAAATTAACTTATCTAATCTTATAATAACCCTAATACATATATAGTATCACCAGAAATGTTACATGCTGAAGGAGCCAGTGTGTGTCTCTCTCTGTTGATGGAACCATATATGCTTAATAATAATATTTGTGGTAGTTATGTTCCATAAAGTTGACTCAACCTTAGATCAACAAATATCAAACTATTGGTTCTATGGAGGATAAGTATATATATATATGTACTCTTATCATGTAGATTATAATCTTAAATCTAAACAAAACAATCATTGTAGGTTCTATTTTTGTTATTTACAAGACCAAAACAAGGTTTCAAAGTGTTTTGAAAGTTGTCCATGGCTATCAGCCAATGCGTTGCAAAACTGGGATTTAATCCTACCCTACCTGTCCTGGGGCTGGAGCTTCTGTACTACACGACACTGTCCTTCCCCATCTCTGCCTTCTGGCAACTCTTTGACAGCTGTGCTATTATGATACATATGTTTTTGCTTTTATGTAAAAAAATACAAACTTTTTTTTTTCTGGCTCATAACTCCCTTCCAAGACAGATCGTATAAACTGGAATATCTTTTCCTCAACATTAGTCATAGAAATTCTAATGTTCTCCACCTTTCTATCTTGAAACTGTCTCCAAAGAAGTTATCTGACTTACCTCTGTCATCCAGATAATTCCAAGAATAGGGAGTTCCTAGAATGCGGCATACTGGAAGGACACAGAATCTCCACACCCTTCTCTTACACCTCACCTACACAGCTCTTCCTCTGATTCATTGCTTTCTTCCTTAATCTTCTCTACCTAATCCACAGAACAGTTATCCATCCAATGACATTTGTGCTATTCCTTGGCAATGGCAATTTAGGCTCTCAAAACTTATCTGTAACTTTTGGCTCAAAAGATTCGAATTAGCTGCAGTTGACTGCAGGGCCCAGACAGGGGAGCGACAGGCCATATCTTGCTAGTGTCTGGGTGCTACTTGCCTTCAACCTCAGAGGAATGAATAATCTATGCATGCCTTCTATTTACTTGAGGTTTTTGGACCACAACTACTTCTAATATCAGCTTAGAGCCCATTAAAACATGTATCTTGCCAAAACGGGGGCTTCGGCAATTCAAATAATTTCACACAAAAGGCAATCTGTAGGCAGTACAGGCTTCAAAAGTATTTAATCCTACAAAGAAGGTATGCTAACCAAGATACAGATCATTTCTGTTTCTTCTTTCTGCTTTGACAGCTACTGGATTTATCCTAAGGCTGTTTTACACCAAAACTCTACAGGAAGGACACTGTAGCAATAAATGCATGTCAGATGTGAAAAAACAAGTCATTTTCCTTGGCTCTGTGTCATGAGCTAGGAAGAACTTGAACAGAAGCTTCTAACAGAATTCCCTTGTATCTCTATGCCAGGCAAATGTACTAAATAGTTTGTATTTACAACTATGGGTTCAGCTTTAAAATTAGCTGTTGTATTTGAACCAACACTCGACAGTAGAAATTTCTGTTTTTTTCCTCTGGATTCTTCTTTTTTTTGTGGGGGGGGGAGGTAGTAAAATACAGAAGAACAAGATGGGACAAAGCCAATTGAGACAGTGTAGTGAAACTGGTACAGAACTTCACAGCACGTTGCCAGGATAACAGCAATAGGTACAATAGTATATCTCATTTTCTTCACAATAGTTGTTCCTTCAATCAGGTACAGCAAAATTGAAGGAAATACTGAACTTATAAAAACAGAATATTGAATAGAGCGATACCATTAATCAGAACAGAGCAAAACAGTGATAAAAATATTTGCCTTCAAAGAGATAGAAGAAGGAAATCCCCCTTAATTGCTATATTACATATAGACAAACTCACAAGAGATGCTCAGATCTCTGGCTCCCACTTGCTAACGCTGGAGAGGGGGATGGATGTTAGGCTCACAGGCATTTACCAGAGTGGTGAGCTGGCTGCTTGTTTTACCAGTGCCCCAAGTTCTAATATGGTGCAGATCTCAGGAAATGCTGATGGTTCTTGCTCTGGGACAGCTGCGGTTTGCCAGACCACAACCACTTACCAGAGTGGCGAGCTGGCTGCTTCCCTCTGGATTCTTTATTTTGACACTACCATGCTAGAAGGTAAGCTCCATAAAGACAGGCATTTGAATTTATAAGGTTTTTACTTCAGTATTTCTAGTGTTCTTTGGTATTTAATAACTATAAGTGAATCAATGACAAAGACTACTACCTGAGAAAACTTCCCTGTAACATCCACAAGTGGTTAGAGATGGACTGGCCTAATGAACACATGTTAGTCTTTTGATTTTAAAATATAAAATGTTCATTATATTATCAAAGATACATAAACCAAGACAATGGTTCACTGGCATCATTTTTGTTAGATTTATTTTGCTTCGCCTGGTGCAGACTGAGTGATGTCTTGATAGCCAAGTCTTGCATGTGAAAGAAGGATCAGTAAATAAACCTATTTTTATTTTAGATGTGCTTACTCTGCCTACTCTATATGAATAAAGTCACCCTGGCTCTCATGTTTTAAGCCAATGGAAAATTGATTATATTTACAAACCCTCTTTAAAAGAGAACTCTAAGAATACCCAAATCCACTGATTCCTGTCTTGGTCAGCCATACTTTCTCCCCAAAAGGCCCTGCATACATGCAAACATGTGGTAGTCTAAGAAATTTATTACTTTCTCATTATCTCCATTTTGTGCTTTAGTGAGTTTGGTTGAATCTTGAGAAAGTATTTTATTTCTTCCCTGCAAGCTGGATCTAAATACTGTTGAATTAAGGAAGCTATAGTGCCTGTTCTTCTAAAGCTCAAACCAGAGTCTCAGGACTCACCTGACTGTGAAACACAAAACCCCACCTGTCCAGATAAGAAATGAAGAGAGAATGTGTCCTTCACAGGTAAGTCACTGCCCTGAAGAAAAGTGGCTTTAATTAGTGCCCCAGAACCTAAACAACTCAAAATCTTATCTACATTATTGGAAAAAGATGAAACTAGAGAGAAGGGCAGCATTTGCCAAAGCTCAGCTAACAAAAGCTGAACTTTCCACACTAAGGATTCCAACTCAAAGACTTAAAATAATGAACATTTTTATAATTATTTTATAGTCTCTTTTCCATATCATTGTGCACCCAGAACAAGAACAGGTGCCTGATGAACAATTCAGGATTTCAGGCATACACATCTATTTCCTTTTATTTGATATTAGACCTAATAGGAAACCTAATAACCCTCCTGCATTAAAATGCATGTATTTTTATATATTTGGAAATAGAGTGACATAACCTAAGACAAAATAGTGACATAGCCTAAGACAAAATTTAAATGACATATAGTACAGTATCTTCTTCCTTCTGAGAGAAATACTCCTCAGAAGGTTTTAAAACACGATTTTTTAGAATTCATCAGAAGAATACAAAGCCTTAGTTTCAAGGTTTCATCGGAAGTATGCTGAGATTAAATTAATTTGGGACTTGATCTCAGGAAGAAATGGCAAGGTGTGGACAGGTGCGACGGCAGAGGGAAAGGTGCTGATACTCTGTGTGTTACCAGAAGGCTGCTGCTTAGGGCCTCGGGGAGACGGGATAAAAATGCGCAAAAGTAAACAGATGTGAAGTCGCTGGGTTGTTTATTCACTTCTACCCACCATTCCCCGCATCCTCCTGTCAGACTGAGCCATTCCAGAGAAAAGCTGTTGAACAGAGATTCTCAGAAAACTCTAGAAGAAAAGCTTCAGGTTGCTTCAGGAAGGTACTGCCCTAGGTGTGAGAGAGATGAACTAACTTTTGGTAGAGATATCTTGGATTGTCATTCTGTGAAAGGAGAGTATCTTCCTAAAATATAATTGGAGTCCTTTTTGATATCCTCTACAGATTTTTTATCTATTTATGACTATAAATTTGTAGTTTCAGTCTTCACAATGGAAATAGTAACATTTCTTTACACACAGTTGTTGCAAAATTGATATAAAACCTATCCTAAATATTCATTGAAACATACATAATAATAACCATGCTTATCTTGAACATGTTTTTTTATTTGTTAATTATATGCCACATTTCTTCAGCCTTTCTTGAAAAAGGACTAATATTACAAAATATTTATTCAAAGTTTACTATGCCCTAGGCATCATTTTAAATGCTTAGATTATTTAAATCACTAAAGTAATTCTGTTTTCAGCATAGATGTGATTATTATAAATGAATTTCTTCATTGCAAATGAAGAAAACCACTGATTTGCCCCTGAGAATAATAGCTACTCAGGCATAGTAGTCTCAGAACCACAGTCTTAACCTCTTAAGCCAACAAAAGTCTCTTGCTACCTATTCCAGTACAAGTGACATTGATTCATTCATTCATTTGTTCACTCATTCATTCATAACAAGCCCTAGTTCCATCAGTTAGCCTTTCTCTAAATATGGGCTATATTCTTCGCTGTAACTGTGAGAAGTCAGTCCTGTACTGATTGTATTTTTGCATTTGTTGGACAACAGTTGACCTCCTCTTGGTCATTTTGATCTGCATTCTGCCTATATTTTTCAGTGTTCATATTCAATCTTTTTTAGCTGATTTTTTAAAACCTAAAATGTTAGGTTTTTCTGTGCTGGGATAATAAAAAATAACAAAAGGATTAGAGAGTTCTTTGTATGTAGTGATTTTAGAATGCATTATTCCGATATCTCTGTCCATTTCATTTAGATGATAAGATGGTAGAAGATTTATCAAATTGTTATTAGTTCTTATGGATAAATCTCCAGGATTATAAATGGTTTAGGAGCTTTATGAGAAATAGTATTACAAATCCCAAGTCCAAAGGAAGATAGTTGATATAAAAAGTAATAATATAAAATTTTGGAGCTATTGTATATAAAAATTATATAATCAATAACATACATAAAATTCCTCATCAGGGATCAGACTCATACTTTTAAATTTTTATTAATTTTCCCTTGATCATATTATTTGCACTATATTAAAAAAAGTGGAATGTTTGAGAAATCAGGTTCAATTCAAAATATATATGATCCTTTCCAGAAATCTACTTTTACATTCTGTTTATAAAATGTATAATCATTTTGACAGATGCTAAATATTGTCATATTTCAAAATCTTTTTGTTTTAGAAATGTTCTAAAACATTTTGTTTTAGAAATCCTTCTAAAACACTTTACATTAAAAATATTGTCAATTTCCTCTTACTTTCAAATGTTTATGATTTATTTTCACTTTTAAAACAAAAATTGAATTTTTTTTTCTTTTTCTTTTACCTTTTTAAAGCAAAACAAAACCTCATTTTCCTAATGAGTAATCCAATAGCCAATCAATTTAACTTAGAAATTTTTGAAGAAAAATTTTAGTTCCTTATTCCACTTTGATTTAGCCTGTATAAGAAAGCTAGGTTTAGGGCTGGGGATTTAGCTCAGTGGCTTAAGTGCCTGCCTGGCAAATGTGAGGTTGTGAGTTTGATCCCCAGTAGAAAAAAAAAGAAGCTAGGTTTATACAAAGATTATTGATATTTGTTACAACCTACAGAGAAATCAGTTTACACACTATTTTTGTTTTTGACACAACTGTCTTCAGTATTGTTTAATTTTTCTAAGTTTCTAGCAGTTCTTCAGCTGTTTATCAGTTATAGTCAATAATTATCATTGGTGATATCACAATTTTTGTTCTATTCTTAGTAAATCTTTACACTATTTTACGTTTTATTTTTAACACTAAATAGGACAATTTTAAGTAGTTAAAATGTTAAAAAAGACTTTCAAAGAAAAACCTTTAAAATATTGTTATTAATAATTATTTCTTGGAGATAGGCAAAATCTGGAAGAAGATTTGGGGTAATCAGGAATAACTCCAAATCTCAGGATCAGCGAGTTCAGGAGTATTTTATCAATGCATCTGGACATGAACAGGAACCTCCACCTACTCGTGTTTGACAACCATGTATGAATTTACAGGTCATCAAACAAAGGGAAATTTTTCTGGGGTCATCTTTGTTACAAACCGACAACATCTGATAACGTGACAGGTTTTATAATTCTGACAAGCAAAGAGCTTAAGAAGTCAGTAAAAGGAAAGCAAATGAGAACAAAGACCCTCCACTTCGGTCATTCTGTAAATATTTTGGTCTGAGTTTCATATGCTTTTTAGATTCTTTCCATACTTAGAAGACAAGAAGACATTGTACAATATTAAATCTTATTCACAGCAACCGCCAAAATCTTGGTAATTAATTTAGAATCTAATGACATATAGAGAAAAGACTAACTTTTCTTCTTGGTAGTTATTCTCAGTAAAAATAAATTGACTCATCTATCTCTATACATTACATAACATTTATTGATATATTATTATTCATATTTGTTTCCAATTAGCTAACATTTATTTTAGTTAGTTTTATATTTTCTTGGGGTGGAACATAGCTTTTATCTTTTTTCTTTTGGTATGTAATATTTTGTGAGACACTGCACAATTCCAAAGCCAAAAAAACCAAAAATATTCTAAGAACTCTCTAGCTCGTCACACCTCTTCTCTGCATTCTTCCTCCCTATGTAAGTAGTTTTACTAGCTTTTGTATTGCCCTGCCATTGTTTCTTTCTGACAATATAAGCAAACACACACACGCACACACACGCACACGCACATAGCAGTGTATATACAGACATATACCACTGGATTCTATTGTAAACAGTGTCCTGAAAGCTGCTTCTTTTTAACCTAGTGCATCCTGCAATTACACATGACAATATATAAAGATACTCTTTTGTTCCATTTTACAATGGCATAATACATTGTGCGGATCCACCATCATTCATTAAACAAGTCTCACACATGCTACTTTTGAGTTGTTTCAATACTTTGATATTACAAATAATACTACAAGGAATTCCATGTACATATATCATTTTTTGTTAATTTTCTGCTATTCTACCTAATTTATTTCAAAGGGCAAATCACAGTTCAGACATAATCCATGCAATGTGAGATGCATTCATTAGAGCAATCTTAACAAACCAAGTGGAAGGATTCCAGGACTCAAACTAGCTGTTTCACCTCAAGCCTCACAGGGCCTATCTTGGATGAGAAAAGTACAAAAAGTAAACTAAGTGTAAAAAAGTAAGCAAGATAGTCCTTGAAGAATCATAAACTCTGAAAAAAATGTGTCCTCAGTAGCAGGTGGGAGGCTCTGGAGATCTAATAAGCGTTAAGTAATAATTATGACAATATACATGCTCATGTCTTAACGACAACTGGGAAAGTTTCTCAGATGTAGTGAGAGCTAGCTGGAAGGAATGCTCTGTAGGAAGGAACTAGTGATTGTTTAAAACAGGTTTTGAGAAGATACTGTTTATCCTTTCATTTTGTTTTTACACACTACCACATAGTAAATAATACTTCAAGTTAAGTAACATGAATACAGACAGCTCCATGTTTGATGCTCTACAACAATCAAACATTTGATTTCATTTCAGGCTTCAAAGGTTGTAAAAGGACTGATTGAATAATGCTAAGGTATGATAACTTATAATTTATTTTTAAAAACATTCTCTAGGAAACACTAAGTTGTTCTCATTGCTTCTCTCTGCCTCCTTTATTTTTAATGTTATTTTGCTTGCCATTCAGTGGAACATACTCTCATGAAAATAGAAATATAATATGCAAGCTGGGGAGCTATGAAAAAGCACGATAAACAAATTCAATTTATAGATGAGTCAATGTGCCCATACTTCCCTGAATCAGTACAGTGGAAAAGGTATGAATGAGAACTCTGGAACTTTATTTTTTATTTTAAAGAGAAAAAAACAGAAAAATTAAGAAGCAAACAAACAATAAAAACAACAACAAAAGCAAAATGATGACAGCAGCAACAACAAAACAATGGCAATATAGGGTTTCAAAACAAGATGATAGCAATTTAACAACCCAATCACAATATGAGTGACCTTCAACAAGGTATTCAATGGCTTGGCTTCTTGGTTTTCTCATTTGGAGAATGAAAATACTGTAATAATGGCTACCTAACGATCAGTATGGCAATTACACAATTAAAGGCCACATACTTGGCACATAGAAAGTGCCCAGTAAAAAAATCTAACTATTGTGATGTCTAAATTATTTTTATGCTTATGTCTACATGAATGAAAAATTGATAGATTTAACTATAGACTTTATAATACCCCAACTCTCAGCATAACATAGTAAAAATAGATGTTCATATTGAGAGAGGTACACAAATATCTTTAGAGAAAGCCAAAAATTTCCTCAAGAAGTAGAATCAAATCACAGTATACTAAAAAAAAAAAAAAAAAAAAAAAAAAAAAAAAAAAAAAAAAAAAAAAAAAAAAAAAAAAAAAAAAAAAAACAGAAGCAAATTTATGGAATATTCTCAATTTTCCAAACACAAGATAATTCAAATTATTTTGAGCTACAAAATTATGAAAAATGGTTTTAAGTGACAAGAGTCAAAAAATGGTTATAATGTATTTCTAGAAAAAAAGTCAAAATTAAATATCTTCTAGTAACATGTTTTGTATCTTCCACAAACCTAATTTAAACTTCATTATTATATCTTTTTGGTATCAGTCCATTTATGACTATTGCACTTATACCAGTGTAGTGGTGATTCACTGTCAATTTTCTGGTCTGAGTTGAAAGATCCACAAGGATAAATGTTTTGCTTTGTTCATCACGCCTTCTTCATTCTTATTACTAAGGGCAGAGATGGCTTGGTATCAATCAGTTGAATTTGGAGAATGTTTGAGAAAGAAGGCACTTGGAGTCATAAAATCAGTAATCCTGAAGTATTTTTAGATGATATATACTAAGACAATTTTTACTTTATAATCTGTCTAAATTTGTCACAGTTTAATTTTATCAACAGCATCATAGACACCCTAAGTACCTGTCCTCTGCGGCAGGAAATATAAGTAGGGTTTCTAAAAATTAATGTAAGCTCATAAAGTAGAGGAGCTATAAGGGGTTTTATTTCCCTACATTGACTGTCTTGTCAGATCATGAAGAGACTTCCTCTTGTCAACCATAATTCTTACAGTGATATTCAAGTATGGAGTTCATGTTGTACTCACAGGGATAAAATATAGCTTAAAAAATTAAAAAAAAAGGAATCACAGAGGTCAAATTAAACTCTAAAAATACTGTCAGAGTTAGGTATAATTGTATATTAACTAATGTCCTCACAAAATATAATTTAAAAGAATTTTGAACAATATGATCATTCCTGAGGTGTTTGCCACTAATGTAATATATCACAGAGAAAACAAGACCTCTACAACATGAATGTACAAAGTATTAGATTAATCATTTTTTTGCCTCTAAACTGTAGCTGAAGATATCATGTTCAAGAATATGCACAGTCTTACAAAGAGTGCTGCAGATATCTGCAGGATTTTCTAATGCAGCACATAATGTTGCATAAAATACCCTACCCTGGTGTTGGCACTGTTACCAACTGTTAGTCCTTCTCTAAGGAACGGAGCCAAGTGAATAAGAGCTGTCAGTTTGGGAGTGGAGATGCTGTGTGTTTGTCCTCCTTTTCTATGTGATCATAAAATCAATAAGGCTGCATTTGCTACCACAAAGAGAAATGACCTTTTGCTTCATTGACTATTTTTCCTTTTAAAAATTTTTTTGATTATATTAGTTTATGAATAATTATTATAATGAACTTTAAATAATCAGTTATATTAATAATTAATCAGTTATATTAATGTAATTATATCAATAATTTTAAATTATTGATATAATTCACAGTCCATAAAACTCATTTATTTAGTGTATACTCAATTTTTGAATATTTTATTAGCTCTGAAAGAAACTCTATTCCCTTTATAAATATATTTTTAAGTTCTCTAGATATATTTCTATTGTTAATCTCCAACTTAATTACATTATTGTCAGAGAACAATATCTGTGATATTTAAACTTTATAAATTTCTGGAGATTCAATGAACCTACCATGTACATCTGAAAAGAATATGCATTCTGCTCTTATTGAGTGATTTGGTATCTCTTATACACATCAAGTTTACACATTATTATTTACATCTTCTGTGTTTCTTTTGTGTCTATATATTCTATTATTAAATAAAAAGATTCTTGAAATCTCTGGTTATAAATTGTTGATTTTTTTCTTTCACTTTTTACTTTATATATTATGACTTTATATTATATATATACACACACATATATATATATATATATATCCATTATTAGGCACATACTCATTTGGAATTATTACTTTTTAATTACTTGACACTTTAATAGGTTGATACTTTATGACATGTCCCTTATTATGAAATGTTCCCTATTATTCTGTGTCCTGAAGTCTAATATTTCTGCTGCCAATAAAGTAAAAAAAAGAAAAAGAGAGAGAGAGAGAGAGAGAGAGAGAGCATAAAAAAAGAGAATGGAAACAAAACTTTTGTAAATAAGGAGGGGAAGAGTAGTTAAAAGGCAGGGAGAAAAATGAAGAATGAAGGTATATCATGGTACAAATTCCCTACAGTTAATGTGATCAGTGTCCAGGAACAGAGCTCAGACTCCTGGATTTGCAGGCAGGCTGACCCTTAGGGCAGAGTTAGGAGAGCCAGAGGCTTGCAAGCTCCCCACCAGGGCTCAGCATGAAATTTCAGACAGCGAACTGTTGGTAGCCCTGGGAGGGGTCCAGAGAGGTGTGAAGCTGGCCAGAGGACTTCATAAAGCAACTTCTGCTCCAGTGTCTCCCTCAACGAGGAGGTTGCAACTTTTTGTGGAAAAAGGCCAGGTAGTAAATGCTTTCATTTGATCGGTTGAACTGGGCTCATGAGGCCTAGTTGTCTGACTCCTAAGACCTAGCTCCAGGTCCTGGCTGGGGTTTTGGCCTTCCGTGTCCACTTCACTGTCTTCTCCATCGTCAAGAGACTCGTGAGAGGTGCTCATCTCATCCATGTCCTGTGCATGAGCAGCATCCCCAGGTCCCTCCGCAGCATACTTTTCCTCTCTGTTATTGTGGTCCTGCTGGTGCAACATAACTGTTTCTTTTCCTTTTCCCTGGTACGATAGTTAAAAGTCTTCATCGTCTTGCATTATCCCTGTCATCTTTGTAAAGATTCATATTGATGTATTTTTTGATTATTCACTTTTTTTTCTCTGCACATGTGTTAATTTTGATGGACTATGGACATTATTAATAAAATGATAGGAAAGATCTAAATGGTTTCATCCTTCTTTAAAGAGTGTTGTTTTGTTTTGCAAGTAGTTAACTGCTTTTCAGCAGAAAGCAAGAGGAAATGTAGAGCTTACCTCATTTTTTCCTCTTTTCTCAAAGATCCTAAGTGTATAATATCCATTGTCTTATATCCTCTATACTTTTTAAAAATTTTTCTACTTGATAATAGTTCAAGGGCAAATCCCATACCAGTTATTCCATTGTGATTGGAATCAGTATCAAACTCATTATTGAGTTGCAGTCAGGCAAAGTAAAACAAATCTGCTTTAATATTTTATATGACTTGAAGACAATGCTTTTTGTCTTCTTTTCTGTGCTCCTATGAGAATTAAAAGTTCCATTTGTGTTTTTATTTGTGAGCCTTCCATTAGCTGCGTGGCAACTGTGGCATGCTGGGTTGAGCACATCGCTTCGGAGCCAGAGTACCTTATCTCGCTTAAAGATCAACTTTACGCATTTATCGCCAGTACTACCATATTAAATTATTTAATTTCTCTATGCTCTGGTTGTTCATATATTATTTTAAAGTAATCATAATAAATGCTTCAAGGGTTATTTTGGAAATTATTAAATAATGTCATGATAATGAGTAATATAAAAGTGCTGACTAAGGTAAGCAACAACTCCATCTATGAAATGATGAGAATAATATTATTTATTTTATTCTATTATAGATTACATCTCAAAATATTTATATTTTTGTGCTTTGTGAGTTTTTAATTGATAATTTATTTTTTTCAACTGTAGGATAACTTTTTTTCTCCTCTTCTTCTGATATCCCTGATAGGGATTATAAATATTAGGTCTGTTTTCAAAACTCATTGATCTTTTATTTTCTCTTGTCTGCCTCCTTGTTATTTTATTTTATTTTTATGCATTTTTTCCTACAAGCTTAGGCTTAGTTTTCTAATTCATCAGTTCACTTCGCATGGTATCTATTTCACTTTCTAACACTTTAGTATTTTTTCTGTAATTTGGCTTCCCACGTCCATGTTTCTGATTTCCAGTGTGGAAGAGGAGATTGGGAAATCCACTTTTTAGAAGACTGCAATAAGAAATAATGATAAAAGCTGGGTGTGGTGGTGCACACCTGTTGGCCCAGGTACTAGAGAGGCTAAGACTGGGGTATCACTTGGGCTCAGGAATTTGAGACCAGCTTGGGCAGCACAACAGAACCCAGTTGGAAAGGAAGGAAGAAGGAAGGAAGGAAGGAAGGAAGGAAGGAAGGAAGGAAGGAAGGAAGGAAGGAAGGAAGGGAAAAATCATAGGACCAGATAAACCTACTCCTCTACATTATGCACATTATTTTTATATTACATATTCTGATGTACTCATTAGCTGCTGGAAACATAATGTTTTATATCAAATAATCATGAGCACTCAGTAATATGTGACAATAAGCATTTATTGTTCACTTTTCCTGGAGTTGCTTCTTTGTCTCCCAATCAGCTGTTGTCAGACATAGCATTTGAGATGACTTGTTTCTATTTCATCTTCAAGTATGTTAGCCTGGCCATGCACAGGAAGAGCACAGAAACAAGATAGGACAAATCCCAGGTACCTGAGGGCTATTTGTCTCTGACTCACATTTCTGATAATATCCCATTAATAAAACAAGTCACATGAATCAGTCATGGGGGAAAAATACTCCATCACAGTTGGAAATGCACTGCATAGGTACAGGTGGACCATGGATAGATGGATAGATAGATAGATAGATAGATAAGAATTAGAAACACAATTGTTATCTATCATATTCCTCAAAAGGAAGATCAAATGATTAAAGAAAGAAGCATAAAAACTTTGGTCTTTTTTTCTACAACTGGATAAAATTCTACCAATAAGAAAAAGTAAGTACAAGTAAAAATAATTAGCTTAGCAATAGAAAAATCATTAAAAATAATTTATTGGATACATTAACAAGAACATTAAGAATAAACATTAATAAACATTGCTATTAAATATTTATAACCCTTGTGTATAGATTATGTAAACCTAGAGCATAGTTTAGAGGATAAGAATGCCTATTTTCAAATCCAAGACATCTTACTGTTTATGTGACACTGAAAATTTTAATAAATAAAATGGCTTTCATCAAGAAATCAAATAATAACAATACTGATGAGACTGCAAAGAAAAAGTAATCCTGCTAAATTGTCAATGAACATGTAAACTACTACCCTGTGAAAACTCTAGAAATCAGTATGAAGATTCCTCAAAAAATTAAAAGTGTCACCTACTATTTCCCTCCTAGATATTTTCTCAAAAGAGTTAAAGGGACTGAATTACAGCACACATGAATATCCATATTTTTCTCTGTTCTTCTCCCTTCCATTCAACCTCTCTTCCCCTTCTTATTTACAAAGTTTTGTTTTCATTTTATCATTCTTTTATCATTTTTTCTTTCTTCTTCTTCCCATTACCATTCCCCCCTCCATAGTTCCCCTTTATTTTGAACAATTTCTTCCTATTTCACAATACCTTTTATATACTCTGTTCCTTATTACAGTTTTGGTATCTCACACCAGAGAAATAAAGCAATATTTACACATGTGTGTCTGATTTATTTCACTTAAGAGTCTGTATGATTTCAAGGAATATCCATTTATTTAAAAGTGTCTCAAGTCTTTTCCTCTTTATGGCTGATATCTATCTATCTATTGATCTATCTATCCATCCATCCATTGTCCACCAACAGTGGAGTATAAACTGGTTCCTTTATCCGCACAGTCCAGCCAGCATTTGTTATTGGTTGACTTCATGATAATAGCCATTCTTTCTGGAGTGAGACAGAATCTCAGCATTGTTTTAATTTGAATATCTTGGACAACTAGTGATGTGGAATTTTTTTTATATATTTATTTGCCTCTTGTATTTCTTTCTCTGAGAAGTGTGTACTTCTCTCTGATGCTCATTTTTGGATTGGTTCTTTACATTTGGAAGACCTAATTTTTTTTCATTTATTTATATATTCTAGCTATTATTTGTTTGTCTAAGGGACAGTTGGCTAAAAATTTCCCACTCTGTGGGTTGTACTTTATTTATACTTTCTTTTGCTATGCAAAAGTTTTTAATAGGATGGGATCCCAGTTGCTGAGCCTTTGTAGTATTTCTTATGAGACCTGGGGTTGTTTTGTTTTGTTTTTCCATGAAATCATTACCTACACCTGTGTCTTCAGGAATTCTACCTATTCTCAATTCCAAAAGATTTAGTGTTGCTGTTTTAATATTTAGATCCTTGATCAACTTCAATTTTAGTCTAGTACATGGTGAGAGACAGGGCTCTAGTTTTAGTCTCTGGCATGTGAAAAGTCAATTTTTCTGATATTATTTATTAAAAGAGCTATTTTCCTTCCCTCCTTTGTCAAAAATAAGGGAGTTGAGTGTGTTTGGAGTTGTTTCTGCATCCTCTGTATCTTCTAAATGATTCCATACATCCTCAGGTCTGTTTTTTGCCAATCCAATGCTATTTTTATCACAGTATATTTTTATCACAGATTTGTAGTATAATTTGAAGTAATGGATTGAGATGCCTCCTGCCTTGCTTTTGTTACCTAGGATTGCCTTTGCTATTCTAGGTCTCATCTGAATCCAAATGAATTTTAAGAAAATTTCTATAGTTCTGTGAGGTATACTAATGGTATTTTGATTAGGATTACATTAAACGTGTATAACAATTTTGGTAGTATGGCCATTTTCACAATGTTTAGTCTTCCTACCCATGAACAAGGACTATCTTTCCATTCTCTGATATCTTCTTCAGTCTCCTTTTTCATAGTACTATAATTTTCAATATATAGAATTTTTTACCTTGCTTGTTAGAATGACTCTTAAGTATTTTGATTTTTGAAGCTATAATGAAGATGTAGTTTCCTTAATTTCTCTCTCAGGGCATTTATTGTTAGCATACAGGAATGCTATTGATTTTTGAGTTTCAATTTTGTATCCAGCTACACTACTGAATATGCTTTTCAGATGTAGAAGTCTTTCACGGGAGTTTTTGGGGTCTTCTATGTAGAGTATCATGTTGCCTACAAATAATGATATTTTAATGTTTTCCTTTTCTCTCCTTGTTCTTCTTTTTTTTTCTCATTCTCTCTTGTACAATTGCTCTGGTTAATCTTTCCAAAACTATATTGAATAGGAGTGTTGATAGTGGACATCCTTGTTTTGTTTCAGATTTGAAAGTGAAAGTTTTAGTTTTTGATCATTTAGTATAACATTGGCTGTTGATTTGTTGTAGATGGCCTTTATCAGATTGAGATAAAGACCTTCTATTCCAGTTTTCTGTAGGTTTTTAAAAAATCATAATGGATGTTAGACTTTGTCACATGCTTTTTATGCAACTATTGGGATGCTCATGTGATTTTTGTGTTTGGTTCTATTGATATGATACATTTCATTTATTTATTTGCATATGTTAAAGCATCACAGCATCCCTGGATGAATCCTACTTGGTCAAGGTATATAATCTTCTTGATTATATACTGCATTCTATTTGCCAATATCTTATTCAGGTTTCTCATGTCTATGTTTATTAGAAAGTTTGGCTTGCAGTTCTCTTTTCTTGGACTCCAAACACCAGCAGAAATAAACTAGCAGACAGGGTAACCAATTAAACAGAAGAGAAAGACAAAGCACCAAAACAGGAAAATAATATGTGAAGGATAAGTCATTATATATCACTTATAACCGTTAATGGTCTCATCAGTCAAAAAAAACAGGCTAGGAGAATGAACCAAGAAATAAGATCCAGCACAGTTGCATACAAGAACCACATTTAACTAAAAAAGAAATTCATAGACTGAACGTTAAAGGATTAAAAAAAAAATACTTAATGTCACAGGAACCCAGAAAAAAGCAAGGGTAGCTATTCTATTTGTAACTAATGTGAACTTCAATTCAGGACTGTTCAAAAGAGACAAAGAAACTACATACTTGTTAAGAGAAAGCTGCATTAAGAGATAAGAATCATAAATACACATATACCAAATACCAGTGCACTCACTTACATAGAAAAAAATAATGAATGTGAAAAATCAAATAAGCGTTACCATGATTATAATGGGGAACTTTAGAACTCCACTGTTACAGACCAGTTAATGAGATAAAAATTAAACTATAAAATATTAGAACTGAATTAAACCTGTAGACAAGTAGACTTAGTAGATGTCCACAGAGTGTCCAACCCCATAACATCAGAATACATATTCTTCTCAGCTGCATATGGGATGTTCTCCAAGATAGACCATAGACCAGCCTATAGAGCACACTTAGGAAATGCAAATGAATTGAAATTATCCCATGAATATTATCTGAACATAGTGTGAAAAAATTGGAAATAAGCAGGCAAAGAAACCACAGAAACTACATAAATATCTGTAAACTAACCCCTTCCTGAATAATCAGTGTGTCACAGATGAAATTAAAGAAAAAATTAAACAGTATTTACAATTAAATCATAATGCAATAAAACATACCAGAATTTATGGGATGTGATGACAGGAGTCCTAAGAGGAAAGTTTATAGTGGCAAATTCTCACATTAGAAAAATAGAATAAGCTCAAATAAACAACCTAAGGTTCAACCTCAACCTTCTAGAACAAGAATAACAAATCAAATACAAAGCTCATATGACGAAACAAACTATTAAAATGAGAAGAGAAATTAATGTAATTGAAACTAAAAAAATACAAAGAAAAATGAATTGAAAAGTTGGTTCTTTGAAAGATTCAATAAAAATGAAATCTCATAGCCAACCATATCAAAAAGAGGAAATAAAAGTCTCAGATTCACACAATTAGAAATGAGAAAGGTGAAATAACAATAGATCTGGTGGAAACCCAAAAGATCATCTATACCTACCTTGAGAAACTGTACTCTAAAAACATAAAACACAGAAGCAATGGATAGCTTCCTGTATGTATATGAATTATCAAAACAGAATCAAGAAGATAAAAATTTCTAAATAACCCAGTCAATGAAATAGAAAATGCAATTAAAAACTTACCAACAAAGAAAAGCCCAGGTCCTGATGAATTCACAGCTACATTCTACAAGAAATTTGAAGATCTAATGCCATGATGAAATTCTTTAATGAAATTGAAAGGGATGCAATACTCCCAACATCATTCCTAAAAGCAAGTATTACCCTGATAGCGTATTCATGTTTATAATACAATTCATAATAGTTAAACTTTTGAAGCAGCCTATAGGCTCATCAACAGATGAAAGGATAAAGAAATTGTAGTATTTTCTATTCAATATAGTTCTGGAAACATTAGCCAGAGCAATTAGACAAGAGAGAGAAATAAAAAGAATAAAGATAGGAAAGGAAGAAGTTAAATTATTACTTGCAGGTGAGCTGACACTCTACATAGAAGATCCTAAAAACTCTACCAATAAACATTTCAACTCTAATAAGCAAATTCAGTAGCACAGCTGGATACAAAGTCAACACTCAAAAGTCAATAGCATTCCTGTACACAAACAACAAACTCACTGAAAGGGAAATTAGGGAAACCACACCCTTTACAATAACATTAAAAAAATGAAACACGAGTCAGTCTAACACAGGAAGTAAAAATTTACACATTGAAAATTACAGTACTCTAAAAAAAGAAATTGAAGGGGATTTCAGAAAATGGAAAGATATTCATTGCTCATGTATAGGAAGAACCAACATTGTGAAAATGGCTGAACTCTCAAAACTGTTACACAGATTTAATGCAATCTTGATCAAAATGCCATTAACATACCTCACATATCTAGAGAAATCATTCTTAAAATTCATATGGAACCATAAGAGACCTAGAATAAGAAAGGCAATCCTGAGCAACAAAAGCAAGGCAGTAGGCATCACAATCCCAGACTTGAAATTATACAAAAAAACTCCTATGATGAAATCAGCATGATGCTGGCAACAAAAGGAAGAAAGAAAGAATGAAAGAAAGAAAGAAAGAAAGAAAGAAAGAAAGAAAGACCTAAGTATCAATGTAACTGAATAGAAGATCCACACACAACTCCAAACATACTCAGGCACCTTAACATTTTACAAAAGGGCCAAACATGTTCACCAGAAAAAAGATAACCTCTTTAATAAGTGGTGTTAGAAAAACTGGACTTAAGCTAGACCCGTGCCTACCACTATGCACTAAAATCAAATTGGATCAAAGATCTAAATATTAAAACAGAAACACTAAATCTACTGGAAGACAAAGTAAGTAGAAATTTTGAGACATGGGTGTAGGCCAAGAGTTCATGAACAAAAACCAAACTGTTCAGGAAGTACTTCAAAGAATCAACAACTGGTATCTCATCATGTTAAAAGTTTTTGTAAATCAAAAGAAATCACCAACAGAGTGAAAATTAAAATTCATATGGAACCATAAGAGACCTAGAATAAGAAAGGCAATCCTGAGCAACAAAAGCAAGGCAGTAGGCATCACAATCCCAGACTTGAAATTATACAAAAAAACTCCTATGATGAAATCAGCATGATGCTGGCAACAAAAGGAAGAGAGAAAGAATGAAAGAAAGAAAGAAAGAAAGAAAGAAAGAAAGAAAGAAAGAAAGAAATCTCATCATGGTATCTGGTATCTCATCATGTTAAAAGTTTTTGTAAATCAAAAGAAATCACCAACAGAGTGAAAAGAAAATCCACAGATTGGGAAAAGATTTTGTAAACTCTCCCGCAGACAAATGACTTCTATCTATAATGTATAAAGATTTTTTTAAAAAAATCAGGTCCCCCAAATTCAAATACCCAATCCAAAAATGAGCATCTGAAATGGATACACAATTCTCAGATGAAGAAACACAAATGACAAGTAAATATATGAAAAAATGTTCAACATCTTTGGTCATCCGAGAAATGTAAATTACAACCACACTGAGATATCATCTCACACCAGAAAGAATGGCTAATGTCAAGAACTCAACCAATAACAAATGTCAGGACTGTGGGAAAAAGGAACCCTTCTCCATTACTGGCAGGAGTATAGACTGGTACAACCACTGTGGAAATCAGGGTGGAAATTCCTCAAAAAACTTGGTACAACCACTGTGGAAATCAGGGTGGAAATTCCTCAAAAAACTTGGTTTAGAGGTTCCATTTGACACAGCTGTTCTTCTGGGTATTTTCCCAAAAGAACTGAGAACATCATACCAAAGTGGTATATGTGTACTCATGACTAGAGCAGCACAATTTATAATACCAAGATCTTGGAAACAACCCAATGCCCAACAACTGAAGAATAGATTTTAAAAATGTGGTATTTTTAAAAATGGAACACTACTCAGCCATAAAGAGTGACAAACTTTAGGCTTTCATGGGTAAATGAATGCAACTAGAAACTATACTCATAAATGAAATAAATCAGACTTGCATGTGTGAACACCATATTGTCTTGCTACTGTAAGACTGAAACAGTATATAAGATTCAAAAGTTACAATAGATATAGTAAAAGGAAAAAACTTTTCAAATGGAAACTACATTATTTGATCAATTTTGCATGTCTTTATCTTGCAACCTGAGCAACTATTTTGAAGATAACAATATGCAGTGTAACAACCGTTGTTAAATTCCTACCATCTTGGCTTGAAATCTATATTGCTATTGTTTGTTATTGCTGTTGTTGTTTGCTTTTATTGTTGTTACTTGATTTTATTGTTTTTTCTTGATTTGTCTATTTTTTTCCTCTTTAAAATAAAAAAGAAAAAGAAATTATGGTATTTACACAGTGGAATACTGCTATGCTATTAAGAAGAATAGATCTGAGTCATTTGTAGAAAAATGAATTCACCTTGAGACCATAACATTAAGTGGAATAGAGTAGACATACAACATTGAATATCATATGGTTTTTCTTGTATAAGATACCCAAAGAATGAAAGAAAGAAAAATATAAGAGTTATATACAATAGTAGGAAATAAGGAGCTATATCTTATCCAAAAGGGAAGAGGACAAGCAATGGAGGAAGTTGGGAGGGAGAAAAGAGGGATAGCAAGGGAAGAGAATTAGGATGTGTTGTGTGCATGGACTAACTCCACACAAAAAATGCAAGTTTTGTACTGTATACATGTGGTAGTAAAAATATATTTTAAAATCTTTTAAGCCACATTATTTTATTTAAAATATGGATAATATAGCAATTAACTCATGGACAAAGACATGGATGATTATGTGCAATAATGTTTATAAAGTATTTATTCCCATGTGCATGACAGCATTGCAAGTTAAGGTTTAGCAAATTTTTTGTGTAAAATAGTTCAGATTTTCTTTTTGCAGTGATTTAACCTCACTGGTGTAATGAAGGCAGCCATAGATAATATGTAAATGAACAGAATGTTCTGATAAAATTTTATTCACAAAAAAATTGCACCGGGTTAGATTTATAGTTCATAGGCCTTAATTTTCCAACCAATTTTTAGCTACACAGTAATCAGTATATCTGTCACCTCTAATACCATTATAAATTAGTGGAGTTTAGAAAGCTTTTTCTTATTTTGTTTCTATGTTTTGCCTCTCCTAGCCAGTCCTTGATGTGTATTAGGTGCTTATTACATGATATTTTTAAAATAATTATTTATTGAAAACTTATTAATACTAAAGCACTAGTGAAATGCATCTTCATATTCTGTCTGATTTTGCTTTTCTACTCAAGAGTCAGAAGGAAATGCAACACAGAACTTAGAAAAGAATGAGCTTATTCTAGCACAAACAATCTCGCTACTAAGCCATGTTTTTTTTCCAGCGTTTGGATCATTTATGTTTCCTTTGCACCTTGCAGAAATACTTTAACCTTTTCACAGTGCCACCAGACCATTTTTAATTCTCATTATCTTGCCACATTCTCTGGACAGGACATTACGGGCTTCCTTGTGCAATCCCTTTACTTTGAACCTAATGGAAGGGTGGGTTCGGTTTATGGTCCTCTAAGTATTTGAGTCAGGACAATTTGTGTAACTCTGCTATGCTAATGATGAGGAAAGCAATGTATAATGTTTGATGAAGAGGATATCCTGCCTGCCCTACCCCATCTCTGCTTTCACACGCTCATCACGCAACTCCTCTTACCTCTAAATATACCCCCGTGACATTTACGCTCCTGAGGGTTTTCCTTTATCAAAGGGTTCTCTTCGTCACCAAAACACTTTAAAGTGTGTAGTAAAAATTTATTCTCCTCTAAAGCTTCTGAGTATACCAAATAAGGTAATGTTATAAAATGTCATTCATCAAAGCTAAGAGAAAAAACTATTCCATTGCTATTCTAGCCAATGTACAAACATTTTTGATCTCATATAAATGTTATGCTCCTTTGAAAAATAAAGTAGATGGCTGCAGCACGAAACGGCCCCGAAGTTCAATGTGTTTAAATGACTGTGCGTGTCTGCTTCTCCATGAGACAGAGAGGCTACAACAGTGGTGACAAACCAATGGCATGCACGCTGCAGCTGGCCGCTTGTTATCACTGAAAACTCTAAAAGGTTGCCATCACTGGGCTGTAATGTAAACACATTTAAAAACCAGTACATCTTAATTGAGGCAGAGTTGGCAATGCTTAACTGATAGGGGCCATGTGGTAAAAATTACTTCTTGCCTTGTTTAAAATCAGAGTTTCCTATGTTGGCTGCAGGTGCAGATTCCCCTTACTGAAGCCAAAAAAATGACCTGATAGCAGAGACATTAGGGATGGGTGTTGATGAAAAGATTTCCTTGTATTATTTTCATTAGGTTTCCTGCTTGCCTCATCAATGTTTGATGGAGTTGGGTGCCAAAAAAGTAGAGGTTGCTTTTGTGGAGCATCTTGTATATTTACTTCCTCTAAAACTTGATGATATTTCACCTCAGTGATAGAGCAGGCTCCTTACTGCAATTAGCAACAATCGGGCCAGGATGTGCGTAATCACTAAATGCCCCAGGGAAAGCCCAAGAGACTGAACTGAGATAAAGGCCAGTCCATCTGTGGTCATTGTCTTCCAAGTTCACAGATGATGCCACCCACCACTGTGTTGATATTCCTGTAAGCTGCTCTCCTGCAAGAATCTTTGTTCCTGCAGAATAGGACTTTGTTTTCTGGATTGGTAACCCCTGTTTCCTAGCTTTGCCCATTTTAGATATGTCTCTTTTTCCCTTAATCTCATCCTAAAATCAGAGTAGCTTCACTTGTACACTAAGGGTTTTCAAACTTGGCATTTGACATTCTGAGTTCAATGGTTCTTTGGTGGGAGCAATGAGCTCTGTAGGATGTTCTGTAGCATCCATGGTCTCCACCATCTAGAGATCAGTAGCAGCACTGCCCCAAGTGTCTGACGACCAAATCTGTCTCAGACATTGCCTTAAATTTGCCCAGTAGAAGTGAGGGTTGTACACAAGCATCACATCTTTTAAAAACTTACCGAGTTGATTTTTCTACCAACTGGGTCTGTAGCCATATCAATTCTGCCATATTCTGTAATTTATTGCCGTCTTAAGTAAGCATTTCCTTCAATTTTACAGAAAAAAAAAATGGAGATCCAGGGTGATGCATTCTATTAGCCATGATGACAGTTTCATTGAGGACAAAGCCAATGACCTTATCTCATCACAGCACTTATTATCTGCCCCTGCTGCCACTTACTCCATCACAAAAAAATTTTTGCTAAAAAGCTAGTATATTTTCTGCTCAATCTGTCCAAGTATGTGTGCTATCAAGTATCTAAGTAATTAGGTTGTCCATGTATTCACCCATTCACTCAACAAACATTTGAGTGGTCTCTCTATGCCAGACATTGTTTTAGATTCAAAAGATATAGTAATAAACAAACTACACTGAGTCACTATCATCCTTAAAAGCATATAAAATGGATGATGATTGGTACTGCAGACAGAGTTCAATCTGCACAGGGAGATTAAGATTTATGAAGGGATTCTAAATATGGTGGGCAGATCTCGTATTGCAGTGTTTGAGCATGAAAAAAATCAAAGGGTAATCTACCTGGGTATTAGGAGTAGAACTGGGTAGGCATCGGAAACAGGAAGAGAAAAGACCCAGAGATAGGGTTGAGCTCAGGAAATTTGAGAACTGAGGAGAACACTATTGGCTGGAGCATAGTTACCCAGGAATGCAGTAGCAGAAAATGGATTTTTAAAAAGGGCTATCTAGCAGGTCATTTGAGGCCATAAAGATAGATAGTGATGCTGATTTACTGTGAGATTTATTCGGAAGCAGAAAGGCCATTTGTCAGTTTCAAATCCCAGTTTGTCACATTCAGGTGTGTAATTTGAGACGTTTTAGCAGGTAACTCTTTGCTTCAGTTCTTCACCTGTAACATGAAGGCATTTAATAGTACTCCCTGGTAAGGTTGTGGGAGGTTTTAAAAAGTTAGCACATTTTAAAAATTTAACAGAATTCCTATAGGTATTGCAAAAGATATTAGTCCATTTATTTATTTATTTATTTATACCAGGGATCACACTCACAACCCAGCACTTGCCAAGCAAGCATATTAGGCCTTTTTGACTTAAATGATCATTCTTATTGCTGAAGGTAGAAAAGATTGTGGAGGGGTGGTACATGCAATTGTAGGAACAGGGGAAACAGTAAAGATCTTATGATAACTCAGAATTTCGGTCCAGCATGTTATATAAAAGGTTCAGAGAAACAGTGTGAGTACTTAGTATACCTCTTGACAGTAACACCAATAAAATTCTGGGTGGTTTGGACATGATATTTAAAATGAAAATCAAAAAGTCAAGGATGGCAACAAGTTCTTTAACCTATCAACACAGAAGAATGGAGTCAGTAGTTCCCATGATAGAAAACACGGAGAAGTGGCTAGTCTGAGAGGAATTGGAGTTCAGTTTGGCATGTATTAAGTAAAAGTGTTTACTGACAGCTAAATAAAGTTGCTGAATAGTCAATTTATAAATCTGGTGGTTAAGAGAGAAGACTGAGCTGGATACAAACTTATGCAGGAACTACTTGAAGCCATGAAACTGTACAATTTAAAGAGTAAGTGTGACAGAGAAGGAGAAGGATGAGAAATGAGCCCAGGCATCTAGCAGCAATTATAGGCCAGAAAGACAAAGAGAAGAAGCCAGGGCCAGGGGTGGAAAAGGTAAGAGCTTAAGAAATGGAAGTGCCATCATAAAACCCAAGGAAAGAAAGGCATGTTAGCACTTCCCGTTCCAGTAATGGCAGAAAAAAATACATACATTAGACCAACTTTTCCTCTGAGAAAAACTCTAAAAGCCAGACAAAAATAATACTACCTTTTTGAAGAAACAGAAAGCTAAAAAGAAAGAGAAAGTGGTCTAATCTGAATATATACTTGGAGTTTCATTGTACTCTTCTCTTTAATTGTGAATGTTTTAATTTTGTTTTCAAAAATTAACTGAACCATTATCTAAGAAGTGACGAAAATCCCTAATGATGAGCCCAGGAGCTGACATGTCTTTTCCTCTGATGATTCTAGCTGATTCTGGAGAAGGTGAGTGACAGGTTGGGAAGCTAATGTAAACGAGTTCTAGGAATCTTTGTATGCTCAATAAAACACATACTGGAGTTCAGTACCCTGCAAGTAGGAATGGGGTACAGGTAGGTCTTATGTGCTTAGTTTAGTATCATAATGAATTGCTTTGTAAGAGTTATAAGGAAACCCACAATCTTTTCCATTTCTAGAACTGCTTACAAGTTATTCTATAATTCTTAATAATGTACTTTGTACAGATAAAAACAATCTACTTCCTGGGAAGATAACTTTAAGAAAAGGTAGAATTAAATGAGTAAAAACAGACTCATCAGGCAGCTTATGACACTGAATTTAAAATAACCATGCCTCCTATGATCCAGTAAATAAAATAATTTAGAAATTAGATAAGGAATGAAAACATATAAAAGTAGGTTTCATGGAATTGAAAAAGCATCAGTAATAGCAACACCATGAAACTAATACGTGAGTTTAATGGATTAGTCAAAGCCATACTTTGAGAACTAAAGGAAAGCTCAGAAGAAACCATCCAGAAGGAAACACAGAGACACAAAAGTTAGAAAATGTAAAATGAACTGAAATCTCTAAAACTATAAGCCTATATAAATCTTCCTTCTGTTAAATTGTTCCCCCCCCAAGTATTTTGTCACAGATATGGAAAACTGACTTACTACACCACTAAAGTAGCAAAAGTTAAATACAGTTGACTCAGAAGACATAATGAAAGCCAGAGGAAGAGATAATGTTGAAACCAAATGACAGACAACTTATAACTGTGTTGATGAAGATAACTTTTAAGAATAAAGGTGAAATATAGATACATTTAAGTAAATAAAAACAGGCAATTTTCATGAGCAAAACACTAAAGAAATATTGAAAGGAGTCTATTAGAAAAAAATCAGGTAGAATTGTGAGGCACTGTTAAGATCAGTATACAGACTCATGCTTTTCTTCAATGACCTGGATGCAAATGTAGAAGGAAATTTAGCAAGTTAAAATGATTTCAGCTGGTGGATAAGGGAGGAAACAGCTATGCCATGCCATACTGAGGAGAGAACCTCATAGTGGGGACAGATAATGCGAAGCCAGTCAAATCTATAGATTCTGATGTCACAGAATCATTCAGGTTCAGATACTCAAAGTAGTGGCCTTTGAAACATATAAATTGCTGCTTGGAGTATACAATCCTTGAAATAGGCCATTATAGAGACCAAGCTAGCCAAAGTACTGGGAGGTATACTCAAGGGAATCAGTAAGTCAAATCTATCACTTACTTAATCTTAAAATTAATCAACTAATATTCATTTAACAGGTTTTCAAATCATTCTAAAATTGGAACCTGTTTATGCTATTACAGAGAAATCGTTTAAAGGTCACTACTTTCTCTAATATCTGAAATAATTTTCAGAATAAAATTCAATTATGAGAGAATAACAAGAAAATCCTTCAATTATCTTATTTCTTATTATGTTTCCAGTATCAAAAACAAATTCCTTATGTGTGCAACTTGCTTAGATTTTGACTTCTACCAAACTTTATCCCAGACGTTTTTTTTTTCAGTGACATGGAACTAAAATCTCCATTAAATTAGATTTTTATGTAAGATCTCAGTTAAAATACTTCTGCCTAGTAATAGTACTGCAATCATGTTACATTTCCATTATTTAATATTTTCTCACAAATTGGAAGCTCTTTGTGGTCAGAGTTATTAACCATTTCCTCCTTCCCCACTACCTCTTCAGTGTATTTGTAGGTGAATAAAGTTATCATGTGAATGAGGATATAAAAGAATTAATAAACAAGCATCCTACATGAGACAGAAACCAATCTAAGCATTTAGCTTCAAAACTACAGTCCTGTTGGGGAATAAAAGAAAATAATTTATGAATGCATCCTTCTTTATTAATAACTTAATAAATAATATATTAATAATCTAAACCCAGTGAATGCAATTATAAATTTATTGATAAATTAGAAAAGGTAGGGTACTTTTATGTTAAAGAAGAAAGTAGAAGATGGTTTAGGAATGGAGAGTCTATCCAAATACCAGTCACCTTTGATAGCTGTGCCAAAAAGTTGGCCATGCAAGATTCCCATTAATTTCCCCCAATCTTGTATTTTTTTTTTTCTGCCTCACATGGAACTCACAACCTCATGTTTACAGAGTGGCACCTTAACCAACTAAGCTAAACCCGGAAGCACTTTCCCCCAATCTTAAATGGGCTGCATTATAATCTCAGTTGTTTAGATGAAAGAGGTAATATTTGCCAAGAAAGAGGAAGCAATGACGCTCAGTTGTACCTTTATTCAAGTCCTGTCAAACATCTTTGGTTTCTATGTTCAGTTGTTTATTGGTATCTAGGTACTTATTTAATTAGCTACTTGTTTAATGAAGTAATTTATTACTGTCAAGGTAGCTCTAATCAAGGACATAATACAAATGAAGTATGTAAAAGATTAAAATCAGTTCATCAACCAAATATGAGCTCCTATACAATGGAGACATGTGATTGTTTCAGGTCTGGTGTTGAGATTAGCCTGACTTTCTGGCTCTGGTTCAATAATTTATTATCTCATTTTGAAATAAAATAAACCCGGTGAGTGGCAGTCATTGCATCATTTGTTTTGCTGGCACAATCAAGGAAAGGTTTATTTATTTACCTACCACCACACCTGGCAAAACAAATTACCAATGCAAGATAGAATGTATGGTAGCTTTTACTGTACTCATCCAGCTTCATTTCATAATAAATGTCTGTGCTGTTCTAGGTTTTATGAAGACGAAAGTCTGGAGTTGTCTGATCACATTATTTAGACAGAAAGTGATTTTCTTTACATTATTATAATAAACCTCAACAAACTATTTTTTCTTTGGGAACACTTATAAGTTGCAGGAGAAAAGATTTACTATTTTCTTTGTTTCAAATAAAAACAAATAGAGAAAAGGAGAAATAAATATTGAAAAATAATTAAAACGTTATGCAATTTTAAGAGTTTTAGAAGACTTTAACTGATATATCAAGCATATGGCCAAAAATGTATACATTTAAATAATGTATGTTTCAGCAAATACATTTAAAATTAATACAAAGTTGTTTATTTTTCTTTAGCTCCTAGTTACCTCTAAAATAAAGTCTCACCTTCTTAAAATAGCATATGTGGTTGTGTTTTGTCTTCTCTAGATATACAAAACCCTCTAAAACCCCCATTACATATCCACCTATCTCACCATAGAGCTGGTTTCAACCGCCTCAACTGAAAATCTGAGTTAATTTTACTGAGACAAGAACCTCTTTCCTGAGTCAGAGGAGAGTAGGAGTGGAATAGAAACACATGTGAAAGGATGACTAGCAAACATTTAAGTTGGAAACTTCACAGCAACATTCAAGGAATTTTATTTGGTTTTAGACAATTTTATCTCATATGGTTTCAATTGATGAGAAGAGTTTGGTACCTGAAAATACAGTGTTACATAAACCAAATTATATAGCATAAGCTACGGCTTTGTGAATATACAATGATGTTTTTCACATACAAATCTTCACTGTTTTTGTGCACTGGAAATATGGGTAGACAGCTAAGGGCTCACACCATGATATCAGTAAGTCAGTTGGCTAAATTAAGTATAATGTCACTCATAGGAGATGATTAGGTTTTCCTGGTAGTAATTTTCAATAAATTGTTAGAATGAGGTATCAGAAGGTTAAATGGCTGGTTTGAGAGCTTTCAGTCTCAGTCATATATCTCTTTTAAAATACGTTAGAAATAAAGAATATTGTACATATCTGTCAAGGAAATGATGTGGTATATTGACAATTTCATCTGGGATGTTTTTATAATAAGAATATCAAGCCTAACTGCAATAGAAGTAAGGTAGATTTCCATTAACATAATATAACATAATATAATTTTAAAATAATATTATTACTATGATATAATTTTATATAATATGATATAATTTTTCTAGTCCAATTAAACCATTTTCAAAACTCACATAAGTGAATTTTATTCAAAATAGACAATATGTTACCAAAAAAAGCTCTACTATTTTATCAGGTATATTGTAGTATATCAATCTAGTAGTTGAGGACAGATAGCCTATTTTGTCTTTAAAATTATTGAACAAAAAAGCACACTAATTGGCTTTTTAATTTGTTATTTAAATTAAAGGTATTTTTTATTTATAATTAAAATCTGAAGAATCTGTCCAAAAGTACTGCAAAGCTTTACTGCAATATTATTTTAATTCCATTTACTAAAATTTATTGAGGATCTGCTTTGTACTGATCCCAGTACTGGGCATTCTAGAGAAATACAAGACAATTATAAGCACGGCTTCTACCTCCAGAAGTTAAATAGTAAATTAGAAAGATAGCAACATATGTATTCACATTTATGTTTTACATGTGCCTATGTGTTCAGTAGCATACATACTACAATATACATTCATCTAATGGTGACTTTGAATTGAGGTGCATATAAATGGACCTGTAATGGTCCATTTATATGCACCTCATGATTACTTAAAGTATAAAACATAAGATGTTTTATACTTTAAGTAAGTCATGATTACTTAAAGTATAAAACATAAGATGTTCTATTATTCAAAACTATTGTTCAAAATTATCAGACTAGATTCAAAGCCATAAGAAAAATAGCCAGAGAAATGGCACATCAGCTCCAGAAATCAAGAACATGTCACTGAAATAAATCTACATTCATCAAGAAATAAAAGTAAAATTATCAGTCTTGAGATGAATAATATGAAAAATGAAATCTCATTTTCTCTAATTTGCATCTCTCAAATAGCCGGGGATTTTGAATATCTTTTTACATATTTATTTGCCATTTCTACTTCTTCATCTGAGAAGTCTCTATTCCTTTTTGGATGTCCATTTTTTTATTGGGTCTTTAAATCTGGGGAGCATGATTTTTTTAGTTCTTAATATATTCTAGATATTAGTCATTGTCTAAGGAAGAACTGGAAAAATGTTTCCTATTCTGTGGGTTTTCTCTTCACTACACTGTTGATTTCTTTAGCTGTGCCTTTTAATATGTTGAATCCCAGTTGTAGATTCCAACTCACTCCAGAAAGAATGGTTATTATCAAGAAATCAACTGATAACAAATTCTGGATGGGCTGTGAGGAAAAAGAAACCTTTCTTCACATTGGTGGAAGTGTAGAGTGGTGCAACTGTGTTCAATCCCTGGTACAAAAAAAGAGTTAAATTTCCACCCCGTAAATATGAGTATCAAGTTTCAATGACTATGTATAATTAAGTGACATTTTGTCCGAAAAATTACCTGTTTCCGGAAATAAAGGTGGAAGAAAACTGAAATTGCAATTGTTTGAAGATTAGAAAAGGTACTATCTGAGAAGAGAAAGAAATAAATGACCAAATACAAATTTTTTAAATAGAAAATCCATAGTTTTCCATTTTTACTCATGAGTAAAACATAATAATTCATACCAAGCAGTATTTTAATATTCCAATAATATGTAACATGTAATTCTAATATATATGGTATTTTAATGTGTATATTCAAATAATATATATAATTTATAATTCTAATTAATACATATATGTGCTTTGTTCCAAACTGTGTATGTGCTTCCAACAAATATATTCTCTCTCTTTATGTAGAAAACCATCTCTGATAAATTATTATTCCCAGTAGTTTGTATCATGGAATCACTAAGTGAATCATTCTCTTTAACTCAGGTATTCATGCATCTCACCACTTTTTAATCACTAGTCAGTATCTTCTTGTTTTTATAGATATCAGATCAAATTTCATTCTCTGAAGCCCTATGTTAATTCTGTTTCCACTGCTACACATAAATTTGGCCAATTATTTACTCTTAGAATATGTTATCAGTTCATATTAGGTAATATGATAATCAAGTTATCTATTTTTATTAATGTCTCCATTACATGATTGCATGACCCAATAGTGTAGCACCTATCACCATAATTTGTACATAGTAAAAATTCTAAAGTAGTATCTGTTGCTTAAATTAGTGAAGGAATAGATAAAGTAACTAGGCATACTTAAATTCCTTCATTTTTTAAAAGCTTTTAACTTCATGAGGAAGCCCTCTTTTATTTCCGCAGTTAGAATCGAGGACATAATTTTTTTCATATGATGATTTTGCTCTTTTGCCTGTGTTTCTAATTTAAAGGGCCTGGTTTTCTACTTCCTTAGGTTTGTTCACATCCATCTTTCTCACTATAAAACAAACCTCTGATAATCATGTCACATCTTTTCTTGATTGTTTTCTACAATATCTATGTAAACTGTATAATAGCAAACATACTGAGATTTTTACTGACCTGAATTAAATAAAGTCATGCAGGTTTGGGCTAATCTTTCCTTTGTCAAACTTCAGACATGGATGGCATGCTTTTGTTACAACTAATTCAAGACCATGAAGTTCTGTATGCATCTTGTATGCTGTTCTACCATGTCAGACCTCCCATTTAATAGGGAAAATACATAGGGGAAAAATGTTCAAATATGCAGACTGTCTTATATCTGTAAAATACAAATCACATGTTGTTAATGTTAACTGACTCTGGACTCCATCAGCAACTTTTGATACTGTGAACTTATAGTACCGCCAGTTTTGGAATTTAAAATGCAATGTTCTTATACACGACTTGACCCTATATTAGGAATTCTGACTGCTTTCCCAGGAGGAATGTTGAGTTTTTATGATCAGCTCATACTTTCTCACCTCATCCCATTGTGGACAAAACATTTGGAAGCTAACCAGTGAGCCGGGCCTATAGCCTCGGGCTGTGGAACTAAAGCAGCTTCTGCTGCCCAACTTGGAGACAAAGGCCAAATCCCACCAACTGGGTTTTATTAGTACCATGTCCTTACCAAGTAGCCCAACACACCCACACTTAATTCTGCTTAATTCTACTACATTAGAAAACCAGGCAACCCACTTGGGACACCTCCAGTCTGTGTCTTAAACAGTAGCTTTCTTTCTCTCAATAAATATATTCTGCTCTTCACCTCCATTGTTCCTAAAATTCATTCTTCCGTTTCAAAGAACATGAACTCATATTGGACATCTAGTAGGTTAGGAGTTTCTTTCCTCTATATCATTTGGAGGTCTTCCACCAAAATCATTGGATGGAAGTTAAGAGTTTAATTTGTTTCATAAACTTTGGACTGCGAATCATTTAGGTAACAAATTTTTATGCTTCAAAATTTGTTATATCTTTAGCCATTGCTTATAACTGCTTGTGCTTTTTCTTTGTTCACTGTTTATAATTACTTTGTCTCATATAGTTTTGTTAAAATAATGATAAATCTAAGTTAAAACATGAAAGTTTTAAGATTATATTTCTTTAATGGAATATCTTTTCCTGTTTTGTTCTTGTACATGCTGCAATTGAACTAGACTTACTGGAGGACTTGCTTGACAATATTTGACAACTTATTTGAACAATAAGTGCTAGAGAGAGGACATTATAACATCCCTAGTAGAGTTTAATATAAACTTCTGAAAAATGGGTCTTCTTAAATAAAATCTAGCTCAGACTTAGAAAATACACATTCCTTCCTATAATGAAACACAGGACTCCTTCCACCAGTTAAATGACACTATGTCAATGGCTGATCTTAAGACTTGGAGGACAGGTTTCACTGGGCCAGACTGACTCTGATCCTCCTCTGCACTCTAGAGGAAATGTCAAGCCTGTGCTGCTTCAGTTTCCTTTCTCTGGCCTTCTAATCTTTTCCTGTATCTTTGTACTTTCCTTTTTTAGAGGCATGTAAAATTAGAAAGAAAAGAACTCTGGACTTTCACATGCTTTGATTAAAATTTGTTCTTACCTAAAGGATGCCAAATCCCAAATAAACATAGAGCCAATAACAAATATTCTAGATTCTTTTCAGATTCTTTTTACTAAGATCCACCAGATCTTGTCTAAAGAGAATTATATGACACATATGGAGGCCTTAACTAAGCACACTCAACAAGACTTAAATGACACCATAGCTGGTCTCTGTCTCCTAAATAAACAAAATTAATGAGACAGGCTATACTTCAAAATCGGATGATATTAGACATTCTAACAGCAGTACAGAGGTGCCTTTGTGCAATTGTAAAAACTGAAAGTTGTATGTACATTCCTGATCCTGCTGTTAATATCTCAACAGCTGTTCAAGATATTAGACAACAAATCAATGACATGTCACACTTTAAAATTCCCTGGACCTTATCCCTATCCTCCTTATGGGAAGCCATTACTAGCTCCTCTTGGTGGAAATCTTTGTTAGCTTTACTCACAATTATCCTGTTGATTCCATTATTTGGCCCATGCATACTTAATTGTTTCTTTGGCTTCGTCTCCTCCAGACTTAAAGCTGTTCACATATCCAAGATGAAATGCCTGGTGTCTATCAAGGGCCTTTCGGATAGATCTCTTGTAGACTATCTCTAACTGCCACCTCAGCCTAAGCAAGTCAGACTGGTCACTGCCCAATACTCCTTCATGGCAGTTCAGGTTACTTCTTCAGAGGGGGAAATGTTGCAGGTAGCTAAATTAGATAGAAATATTATAGGCAGGCAGATAGGATTGGGCCCTTGAAGGAGCCAGTTCAGATATATTGCAACCTTTGAGGAGACAGACACTGCCTTCTGTGGGCCAGATCTCAAGACAAGACAAAACAAATGCAACCACACTCTAAATATAAATATCCATCACCTTGAGGAAGTCAGAAGAAGCCAATCCCCTACAGGCAAAGCCATGTTCTATATTCACACCCACTTGCTATGTGACCCCCTTCCCCCATTTGCTCCCAATATAATCAATTTTACCTGAGCAATTACACTTGTAATCTTACTGGTTGTCCATAGTTCTGTCCCACTTCATGCCTATCTTGTAAGTTCCCATCTGTCCTCACCTTGGACCCACCTCACCTCAGTTGTGTTCTATAGAAGTCTCTAGAAAAGACAGCTTTTGGCAAACCATTTGGGACCCCTTCTTTTTCTCACACAGAAGGTTTCTTTCTTCAATAAATATATTCTTCTCTTTAAAAAAAGAAAAGAAAAGTAACACACCAAAATCCAAAAAATGGGCTGAAATTTTTTTGGCAAACTCTACTTTAAAACTAAAGTTTCAAATTATGGAATGGACATAGTAAATAGTACACTACATGCTGTTAAAAATAGTGTTTTCATAGGATAATTTCTTTGTCATATTATTAATCTAATTTTCGTATCATCAAAAATAGAGAGATTTGGTAATTAAATGCCTGTTCTCCAAGGAGTCCAGAATCAAAAGTCTTTGGTCTAATTTAACTTCTGGTACTAGTGGATTTTTTAAAACAATCATGACAAAGAAAATTTTATCCTGTTCATTTTACTGGATTCTTTACTTTTTATTTCCAACTCAAGACCTAAAATATGGAGTCTACAGAGCAAAGGTATAGAGTTAATCCCATAGCATTGAATTTACCCTCCTACTGAAAAGCCCTCCTCCTAATTTCTTTCCCACTCTCCCCTCTCTTGGACTTCTATAAGGTACCCTGCACTAATTAAGGTCTATGGCTCTGCTCACTCTTCATGAAGAGTGTGAGATATAATTTTCAAATTCCAAGAATAGAACATCCCCATATGATTCTACTCCAAAAATTAAATACTTGCCTGGTATTTTAAGAAATATATCCAAAGACCTTGAAATAGCTTTATTTATTATATGTACTTCAAATGATATATAATATAAAATAATATTGGCCTTTTAAAAGGAGAGAAGAATCATATATACTAGCCAGTCAAATCACTTCATTTTTAAAATTAAGGAATTAAATCCTAGAAAAATTAAGTTAAATTTTTCACAGTTAGACCAGGGGTTTAGCTCAGCAGCATAAGTCATAAGTGCCTGCTTGGCAAGCACGAGGTTGCAAGTTTGATCCTCAGTACAAAAAAAAAAAAATCTACACAGTTAGCTATGGATCAAAGTCCACACATAAGAGATTACCAGGCACTTTCCCTTTCCATAACCTTATACAATAATGTTATTTTTAATAATATCTGGAGGCACACAGTGGATTCAATCCAAAGGCAGATAAACTACATCACTATTGTTCACAAGAATAAGGTCTCATGAAATGAAAAATAGAGAAACTGAAAGTTCAAGCAGAGCTACAAGTAGAACATAGGTCATTAGTCTTTTCTGTCTTTGTACTGTGCTGAGTTAGTGATCTCTTTCTTTAACTCTGTATTCAGAGATAGATATTAGGATCCAAATTCTAAAAAGTGAACAAACTTTTATGGCCCAGAACAGAGTCACTTAGGTAAGCAGCAGTCTTTTCACCCAAAAGATCTTTTTGCAAGGTTTATTCCTATGAGGTATAATGCATGATACACCAAATCATTTATTTCAAATATGAGATATTAAATATTTTATTTCAAATATAAGAAATTATGATTACTACAGAAAAATATCACCAATATAATGTGCAATCTACTACTCCCCATCTCAGTTCATCTATAGATGGCAATGAAAGTGTTTATCCCTGCTTTGCACCTCGAAATGCAAGGCCTTCCCAATGATATAATAGAATTTCTGGATGAAAGAAACTGCATAATGTTATTATAATAAGTGAGAAATAGCAGTGTCTGGAGGATCATCACTTTTCAACCAAATATAAGAATCTTGTTTTTCAACATTAATAATATTCCAAAACCCAAATGCATCAAGTTGTTTCATTTTCTGGTCCTCTGAGAACTGATGAAGATTACTGACTCTATTATGGTGTGATTTATCTACATTTGGTGCCATAAACAGATTTTGTCTAGGAAAAAAGAATAATTGTGCATAATGGCAATATCCTTCATGTTACAAATGTTTGATTTATGATAGATATTCTATGAGCAACTGCAGAGTATATTGGCTGCAAAACAAAGGAAGTAAAAAACTTGAAAGTATGCTTCATATTTCCTACTTTGGCAAACGGTAAAAAGTATTTTAAACTTAAAAATCTTCAAAATTATTCATTTAATGGTAAATGCTTAAAATTCTCTTAGTTCGGAAACCAAAGTACATAATAGCATGAAAGGAATATTCTGTAAGAATACTTCATGGTCCTAGCATAATTATTTCCATATTTTAGTTTTTATTTTACTTTTACATATAAATGTGAAAGACTTTGAAAACCATTTTCACTAATATTTTTAATATAATTGACCCAAAATAATCCCCATGATTTTAATATATCTAATTGTATAATGTCAAGCTTCTGAAGTAGCAATTGAGTTGCAGGATTTCTGTACACAATTTTGGGAAATAACCCTCTGTAAAATACATGGTTTACAAATGTTTTCTTCTGTTCCACAGGTTGCCTTTTCATTCTGTTATTTCCTTTACTGTGCACAAGCTTTTTGATTTCTTGCAGTAGTATTTGTCTATTATTGATTTTTTTGCCTGTCTCTAACTTCATATCTAAGAAATTATTACCAATATCAAGAAGCATGTCCCTTATGCTTTCTTTTAAGTTTTTCAGTTTTTGGGTCTTATATTTAAGTTTTTAGTTCAAACTTTCAGTTGATTTCTGTGTGCAATAAAAGACTTGAATGAATATTTCTCCAAAAAATGATGTATAAGTGGCTAAAAGGTATATGAAAACATATTCGGTGAAACATCATCCAAGTAAGGCAAACAAAAACTATAGTGGGATATCTCCTTAGAGCTGTTAAAAAGGTTATTATAAAAACTTTTTTAAAAAATAAGTGTTAGTGACTACTGGAAAAAGTTGAGACCCTTGCACATTGTTGGTGGAAGAGTATATGACACAGCAGCAACGTGTAATAGTATGGAAGTTCCCCAAAATATTAAAAATAGGATTACCACAGGATTGAGTGACACCGCTTCTGAATACGGGGTTTTATTAGAAACGTAAATGATGAATTTTTACATTTTAAAAATTTATTACATTAAAAGACACCTTGCCACTAACTACCCTCAAAATATGGCCTCCTTACTTCCAATGCATTTACCCCATTGTTTTTGTCACTTTCTGAAGCAGTTCTGGAAGCTCTCTCTCATGAGTGTCTTTAGTTGCACGGCTGCGGCTCTCTTTACATCCTGAATAACCTTCCATGGTCGTTTTGTCCTTAGGGAAGAGCCAGAAGTTGCTCCATGCCAGATCTAGTGAACAAGGTTAACAAAAACACACTGTGATTTTTTTTGAGCCTGCATTTTTGTTGGATGTAACTTGGAAGCAACATTCACCATATTTCTTTAATCACAGTTTCATAAAGACATTCATGAAAAAGAACTTCCAGAGCTGCTTAAGCAAGTGGTAAGAATGATAAAAATTGTGTTCGATGAAAAGAAGAATATAACACAACAGAAATACATATTTTCAGCAGGCATTAAAATTGGAGAAAAGGGGCTGAGGGTTTAGCTCAGTGGCATAAGAGTCTGCCTTGCAAGAGTGCTGTAGTGAGTTCGATCCCCGATACTGATTAAAAAAAAAAAAAGAATCAAAACATTTACACCAGTAAAAGAAAAAGTCCTAGTCATTAAAGGGTAAATGTAAAAAAAAAAAAAAATGGAGAAAAACAAAATTCTAAGAGTAGAGTTATTCCCATGCATAAATTCCTAATCCTGTAGAAAGGAAACTATCAGAGGCTTTTTTGACTCTTTATTTTGGTAAAGAAGTTGTAAAAGTATAAAATAAGAACATGAAGTTTACAGGAAAATTAGAAGACAGGATTTAGTAATTTATCCTTTTAAGGGTTGTGTTCTGTTGTATTTCTCATGTCTCTAGAATATGGGGGGGGGGGTGTTGTTTGTTTTCTGTACCTAGAGTCGGCCCCTAGGGCCTTCACACTGAGCTATATGCCTATCTTAGGGAGGGTCCTGCTAAATCACTATGCTAGACTCAAATTTTTGTGATTCTTTTAATTTAGCTATGCAAATTCCTGGGGTTACAGGCCTGGGCCAGCACACCAAGCTTCTCCTATGATTTTAAGCTATACATTCTTTAACATTCTTCCTTTTCTGTGATACTCCTGAATAAAGAAAAACAAAAAGGACAGGAAAATGATTAAATAACTAAGAGGAAACAATATATTTTATAAACTGATCTATGCAATAATTTAATAAGAGGCATAAATTTAGGAGATAGTTTGTGTCACTGCAATATTAGCATAACTTGTTCACAGCAGATATTTCAATCTTGTCATTCTTATCACAAATAAATGCTCTGAGTGCTATTTTAATCTAACCAATGAATTTTCTTGTGTTCTCTATTTCTGTGTAGTTATACATAGTGAATTTTCACTGCTTTAAAATAATGAATTCTCTTTTATTCTATTATACTTTCTGGGATTCACTGTAGTTGGTCACATAATTTTTTCCTCTTCGTTTAAATTCTTCCTCTACCCCAACAAATAGTTTCTTTTTTGCTGTGACCAAATCAAGTGAAAATACTTGTGTTTACTTATGACTAATATTGTTGCCTCTTTAGGATTTATTTTGTTAAAAAAAGAAGATATTATTTAGAAAAAACTGTTATCACTTTGTCATAAAACTTACCCAATTGAGAATCCTTCTCCCATTATTAATTCAGTACATTATAAGAACACATCCTGGTCATAAAACATCCAACATCTAAACATTTTTCTTTCCATTCTGGAGAAAGACAAAAGTAAACAAATTGTTTTGTGTTTCATAAAAGAAAAAGATAACCATGTCAAAAAATTCAGAGACCAGTGTATGCAAATAGTCACAAATTGTAACTCTTTAATGGAGTATAAAAATGAGACCTGAAACAGTCTTTATAAACACTCCATGAGCACATTGCTAAGAACATTTCAAACTTTGTGGATCACATTGCTATTTAAAATAAATTTTTTCTCAACATTGACCCAGAGGTCTAAAAAAAAAAAAAAAAAGACAATTCCTCATAACATCAAATTGTCATTATTTTTAAAACAAAATTTGCTGTTGTGACTTCTCCTTAAGCAGTGGAAATAGAGATAACACTGTAAATCTTTTCCAAAGCAATGAGATTTCCTCTTATTGTGAAGATGAAAACACTCCCTCTTAGTCACAGTGAGTGAGGAAAAAAATCACTCATTTGATTGTTTCTTGGTTTTAGGTGTGCCTTCCAAAATGGATGGCATTTACAGACACGCAGGATGCAAGACAAGGACCTTCTTTAAACAATTCTTAAAGTAAAGTAATATGGATCTCAGATTCTACATTAATCCTGCCTGGTTTAAAAATATATGGGAAAGAGTAGATACCATTTAAAATGACTCTTGACTGCCTATAACAAAAATCAGCTAATAAAACTAGTTCTAAAGAATGAAGCTGCATTTTAATATTCTAAGCTAAGGGATATTAAACTGGTATTTTGCTTTTAAATTGACAAGTATCTTTACAGCAGAAAGTAACTTGCTTTCATAACAAATATGTACTCTGTGCAGTGATAAAATATCCAGTTTTAAGAAAAATAAGACAAGTATCATTTCCATAAAATTCTATTTTTTCTTGTCTGAAGAATTATAGAATATGTCTTAAGTGTGTTTATTTTCTGATATCTGTTATTTTGATGATGAGTTTCAATGAAGTGAGAATAATTCTGCTTCAAATGAAAGAAGAAAGAAGATGAAAGAAAGAAAGAAAGAAAGAAAGAAAGAAAGAAAGAAAGAAAGAAAATATGAAATCAGAGAAAGCTCAAATATTTTGTTTCCCTTAAGTAACAATGACTTTTTTGATACTTGATACAATTGAACAGTGTAGACTTGTTTAAAATAGTGCTTAGTGACACTGGGAATATAGCTCAGGGTAGAGCTCCTGCCATGCACATATAAGGTCCTCGGTTGACATTCAGTACTGCTTAAAAAAAAAAAAAAACGACTATGCCTATATAAATAATAACATAAATTTTCAGTGATAAAGTATAACCAGTAACATTAATTTCACTTACTAAATAATATATTTTAAAGAAATTACATTCACTGCAGTGCTTGAAAGGTAGACTGGAGTTACAGTAAGAACTCCAGTTTGAGGCAGATCTGAATGCAGGACATGGTTGTCCTGATTACTAGCTGTGACCAGAACCAAATCAATAACAACTCACTTGTACTATGAGCTTTGTCATAAGTCTGACCACAGTGTCTGTCATACTTGTTCTAAGAAGCAAATAAAGTACAGGTGAATAGACATTTAAGCTAGGTCCAGTTCAAAGACTGGTGACAACCCTGACTGGGACTTGTATAAGATTGTTTTCACTTGTATTCACAGTGAAGCAGCAAATCAGCCCATCTAAGAATGCACAGATGTGTGAGTGGATTTTTCTAAGAAGTTAGAAATGAAAGTTCCAAAAAGAGTGTCAACTTCTGGGCATGGAGGTACAACCAGGGGTGGGGTGTATATCTGTAATCCCAGCACTTGGGAGGCTGAGGCAGAAGGATTGCTCTGAATTCAAGGCCAACATGGGCTACTAAATGAGGCTCTGTCTCAAAAAAGTAAGTAAAAAGAAAGAAACAAAGCAACAAAGAGGAAGAAAAGAAAGATAACCAAAGAGGTCGTCAATTGATTTAATGCTATCATTTTTAAGAAAGTGTGCCTTTAGCAACTCATGGGATTTCTCCAATTTAAAGTAGTAGCTGTTTTTTAAGCATTGTTAGTAATCACCATATATTAAATATATCTTCTCCCCTTTTCAACATAATGGAGAAAAACAGCTAAAAGAATTCAACCATCCATCCATCTATCCATTAATTCAGAAAATACACATTATCTATTATAGCTTCTTTGTTAAAAAATTTTTTGTGTTTAAATTTCTTGAAAGAAAGATCAATATGAAAGTGAAAGGTAAGGGTCAGTGTGAAGGATAAAAAAACCAAGTCAGAATCGGACTAACAAGTAATAAGTGTCTCAGTCAATGTCTGGACCATGCTTGTGTAGAAACTAGAAGAGCTGAAAATTATGTCATTAATCTCTCCATCACTTTAAATGTCCAGGGATGAGAAATAACCAATCATAGAAATAGTTAGAATACTTCCTTTTTAAAAACAGCTTTTTATATTAAATCTTTAGATTATCTAAAGCACATAACAATTTTAAGTTTATCAGTATGGATTTGCTCTTATTGTGGTCTATACATAGAATTAATTTTCCCCATATATTTATTGTTCATACATATTTGAAGTTCTAAATTCATGTCCATCCTAGACAACTCTAGACCAAAACCTGATGCATTTTGCACAAGGCATTTCTCAATCTCTCTCTCTCTCACTCTCTCTCTCCCCGTCTCTCTCTCATTGGTAATTCAATTGATTATAAAGTACAGATAATATCTTAAACCCTGTTAGTCTCTCTGTGTCAGGACTATCCTTTTTTAACAGATCAGTACACAATGTTTATATATAGTCTCTGTTAGTTGATTGCATCTCCTGAAATTGTTAATAATTATACACAATTTGAATAACGAAACATGACAATCTCAACACATGGTAGGAATACCATCCTTAACAAAAGATATTATCAAGAAGGATATCTTCCGCGGCCTTCTTTTATCTTCTCTACAGCTGATGTGCTATAATTCTTATGCCATAAAGCACCCTTTTTACAGTGCAGAATTTAGTGCTTTTTGTTATGCTCATAAAGTTGCACATTGAACACCATGGTCTAAACTCTGGAGCAGGTTTAGCATTAAAAAAAGAAACCCCATATTCATTAGAAGTCACTGTCTGTGACAGGCAGGATAAAAATCTCTCACAGATGTCCACATCCTAATCCCTGGACTTTGTGAATATGTTACTTTACATAGCAAAGGATAATTAAAAGAATTGATTGAGTAAGACTGCTAATCAGTGACCTTAAATTGTGGAGGCAGTGCTGAACTATTCAGGTGAGCTCAGGTTAGTCACAAAGACCCTTAAATATGAAAGAGACAGAAGAGTCAGTGTCAGAGTGATGCAATGTGGAAAACACTTAAGCTGCCATTGATGATTTAATGATGGAAGGGACTATAAACCAAGGAATGCAATTTCTAAAGGTAGACAAGCCAATAAATTGGATTTTCTTCTAATACCTTCAGAAAGGCATGCCACCTTGCTGACATTTTTATTTTTACCCAGTGAAACTCCATTCAGACTTCTGACCTCCAGACTTAAGAGATAATGTGTGTTGTTTTAAGCCATGAAGTTTGTGGTGATTTATTACAGTCAAACAGGAAACCTATTTTTTTATTTCTATTTACTTCCTCTTCCCAAGTCCTAGTAAGTATTCATCGACTTTCAATCCTTCTGAATTTTTCTATTCTGAACAAGATAAACTCAGTCATGACATGTGTAAAATTTTGTGTGAAACCTGTTTCACTTGGGTTAATAATTTAAAGGTTCACCGTAATGGAGAGTGTATGTATCTGGGCTTCTTTCCGTTTAGTAAATGAATAACATTCCATTGTATAGACATAGCACATTTTGTTTATACATCATCAATTGACAGACATTTGTTTCTGCTTTGTGTTTATTATTGATAATGCTACTATCGACATTTAATGCACATTTCTGACTGATACATGCTTTCAATTCGATATATATATCAGTTTGAAAATTGAAAGCATTAATCCTCTATGTTGAACTCTTGGAGGAATTATCAAAGTATTTTCCAAAGCAAATGCCCTATTTTGGATCCCCACTAGCACTGCCTGAGGGTTGCAATTTCAACAACAGTTTTACAGTTCTACCTACTCTTATTATTGCCCATCTTTTTTTTTTTTAACAATCCTAGTAAGTACAAAACGCTGTCTCATAGTTGCCTTGATTTGTTTTTCATTAGTAATCTACTTTTGAGAATCTCTTCATGTATCGTGGTCATTTACATATTGGAATAGCATTTATTTATTTGCCAATTTTTGACAGCTTTATTTAGTTATAAGAATTCTCTATACATTCAAGGCACAAATTCTTAACCAATTATACAATTTACACATATTTTGTCTAAATGTATTGGTCACATTTACACTTTCTTGATTATGGCATTTGAAGCACCGAAGTATTTAACTTTGTATTCACTTTTCTGTTTTGTTGCCTGCGATTTGGGTGTTATAATGAAGAAGTCATCGCTAAATCCTGTCTCATGAAAATTTGCATATATCCTGTCTTCTGAAAGTTTCATAACTTTTCTTCATTATATTTGGATCTTTTATTAAATTTTTCATAGTACTGACATGTTCACCATAGGGAGTTACTGCGTATACATAACGCATCTTAGTTCTTTTTACTTCCTCTTCTCCTTTTCTCAATTCTGCCTCCCATTATCTCTTGGTTTGAGTTTATTTTTACACGTGGTATAAAAGAGAAGATGAACTTCAGTCTTTTACATATGGCCATTGAGTTTTCCCAGCATTAGTTTTTGAATAGATCATTTGTTCTCCACTGAATACTTTTGTCTCTCGTCAAAAATCTGTTAACTTTACATGTATAGGTTTACTTCTCAACTCTGGCTTCTCCACACTGCTCCGTGCATTGACAAATGTTAGTATCCTACTACCATACAACCTTGATTTATTTAGTTTTGTAGTCATTTTTAAACCAAGTGAAATTCCTTAAAAATTGTGTTGCCTCTTCAAAATTTTTCAGCTACGTTAGGTTCCTTGCATTCAGAGAAAAGATTTTAGGAATAGTTTGTCAATTTCTGCATAAAAAGGAGCTAGATATGGATGGAGCTGACCATAAGATTAAATTGGAAATTAATATTGTCTGAACAATATTGAGCTTTCTAATCAATGAACACAGGATGTCTTTCCATTTATCTAGACAGTCTTTAACATCTTTCACTGTGGCTTTGTGTTTTCCAGGATCTAATTTCCGGACTTCTTTAGTCACATTTTCCAAAATTATTTATCGTTTTAGACAGTAGTAAAAAGAGACGATTTTATTTTGTTTTGTTTTTGTATTGCTCGGTGATAGTTTGTAGAAATATGATTTTTATGTTGATTTAGTATCCTAAATCAAGTTGATTCTTTCACTTGTTAATTTGCTTGTTAGATTTTCAGGGTTTTACATAATTTCATTAGAATTGTCTTTGTATAAGACAATGCCACTACAAATGAAAATAATTTACCTTTTTCCTCTCTTCCAAACAGAATGCATTTTGTCTTCTTTTTCTTGTTGAACTCCTCAGAGTATGTGTGGTGAGAGTAGGCGCCTTTCTAACATTGTTGCTCTCAGGAAGAAAGCATTTACTCTTTTTCACTGGATATGATATTATCTAAAGATTTTTTAAAGACATCATTTATTAGTTTGAGGAACTTCCCATGTATTCCTATTTGCTGAGTATTTTTAACATGAAAAATGTTGGAATTTGTCCAATAACTTTTCATCATCTATTGAGATTAGCTGTGGATCTTGTGAATTTTGTGGATTTTTTTTCTTTATTCCACAGTTAATAATGTTACATTGATTGTTTCTTGCATCTTGATCCAATTTTGCATTCCTGGAATAATGTCACTTACATACTTATTTTTATATTTTGTTGGAATCAGTTTGATAATATTTTGGAATTATTATTATTTCTATATTTATAAATACTTCTTATCAGTAGTTTGTTTTCTTTCAGTTGTACTATAATATTACTTGGCTTTATAGAATGAGTTGAGAAGTATTCCCTTCTATTCAATTTTTTGAAATGTTTGTGATGTATTGGTAATAATTTTTAAACACACAGTAGAATTCACAAGAACTTAATTCTTTTTCATTGTAAAAATTTTTTAACTATGAATTCAATCTCTTGTTTATAATCTAGCAGGATTTTTATATCTTCTACAGTCTGGTTTGGTAGTTTGTACAAAAATTTGTCTATTTTCTCTAGATTATCCAAACTTTTAGTATGTGATTATTCATAGTATTCCCTTATAATCTATTTTGTTTCCAAAAGATCAGTAATAATGTTCTCCATTTTTTTTTTATTCCTAAATGAAGTAATTTGAATCTTTTCTATTTTTGTTCTGGTCAGTTTAGCAAAGGTTTATCCATTTGGCAGATGATTTCAAAGACCAAATTTGACAGTCCTTAGTTTTCTTTACCATTTTTCTATTCTCTATTTTGTTCACTTTTGAACTTTATTATGTTTTCCTTTGTTTTTTTCTCTCTTTTTTTGTTTATTGAATTTCAAGGTAAAGTTATTAAGACTTTTATTCTTTTTTAATATAGATTTTTATGCCTGTCAATTTCTCTTTAAACATTGTTATAACTGACTGATTTTGTTTTTACTTCTTTGTTGATTCAAATAATTATTTAAGAATGTGCCATCTAAAATTTTTTGAAGGCCAGGATTATAACTCAGTAAGTAAAAGGTCCTGAGTTTGATTCCCAGTACAAAAAAATTTTTTTTAATTTCCTTAATTTCCTTTTGTAGATGATTGCTAGTTTTATTCTTTTGTGGTAGAGGATATAGTTTATATAATTTTAATCTCTTAAATTTTTTTAAAAATCTCTATTATGGCCCAACATATTACTTATACTAGAAAGTGAGTTCTATAGGTACTCTGTAAATGTCTGTCTCAATATTTCTATGAATATTAGAATTTTTAAAAAATTAATGAAATTTTTCTTAAAAAATAAATTATACTGTTATGTTAAAATTTGGAAAAATCCTTAATCTTTTCAATAGTCCCACATGTGTAAACTTCATACTGTCTCACTAGTGTGAGAAACTGAATGAGTAAATAAGATCCAAAATATACAAGATATTGTAAATTGGGAAGAAACTGTTCAAAAGAAAAGAGAAACTGGTATGGGGGAAAAGGGAAAAGAAGGAAGGGAAAATGGAAAAGAGAAAAAATACATATATATTATATTTTATATACACACACATGATAGGATAGTTACACAACTAATTTCTCTTAGTTCATTGAAAAAAAAGGTTTGAGCTAATATCATTTGGACACTATTTCAGGCCTATATCCTGTAGTCTGAGTAACTACTATGAAAATAACAATATGCAATTTATTAATTATTGTTACTCTCTTACTAGCCTGTTTTGAAACTGTTTTATTGTGTTTTTTTATTCTTTAAAATAAAAAAGAAAGTTGAAATAATTATCCTTTTAAATCAGAAAGAATTATTATTCTAATTTTCAGTGAAAATAAGCAATTCTCTTAGTGTGGCAAACACTCACACTGCCACATTGCCAGTGGAAGCATTAGAAATCTTCATGCTATAGTTCATTCTAGTGGAGGGGAATCAAATCATTATGACAGAATATTTCAAAAATTCTTTTTTTAAAGTGAATATATTTGGTTTTGTGTTGTTGTTGTTGTTTTTGACACAGCATCATACTATGTATCCCTGGCTAGCTTTGACACTCACAGTGAATCACCTGCCTCAGCTCCCCAAGTGCTGGGATTACAGGTGTGCACCATCATGCCCAGCTCCAAATTATTAAATATTTCATTTTTGTTAACTCATGACAATATACATATAGAAAGTGGGCTATTTAGTTTCATCTTTTGGTGGACTAAAATAGATATTAAGGCTCACGGAGAACATAGTTGTGCAATTGTGGTCGATTCTTTTTCTGTGGACTCATTTTCATTCTATCTTGAAGAAAGACCCAGGAAATAACACTAATACATTACATTTTAAACCTATGATGCATAAAAATGTATTTAATAAATATCCCAAGGAATTTGTAAATTTTTTAAAAAAACTTTTTAACAAAATAGGAATAGAGAATGCCTTGCTTATACTGGTACCTGAATTCACAGTGAATATTACAGATTGACCCATCTAGTACCTATTCGAGTTATTCTAGTAGAATTCTTGAATAATTAAGGCCAGAAGACTAAAAACTGAATCTGTTATACTTTTATTACCGCTAGTATTCTGCATGGGACCTGGTGTTTGCCAAGGAAATGCTTACATGAGACTTGGAAGCAAGAAAGCAGAGTGAGGCTGTGGTAGCAGAGGTCTGGAAGCCCTGGAGAAGCTGAGAATGTCAGATCACGTACTCCCCAAAATTTATGAGTGCTATGTAGCAGGCAGCAATCATGTTCTTCCACAGATTTTGTTGAAATGTGGGTGGATGTTTCCCATTCCTGGTCTATTCCTAACTATTTAAAATCTGGGCTATATTTTATCCTAATCCCTTTCTGCTTAAATTAGCTAATGTCTATGACTTCTACAATAAAATGTCAACATTACAATGCCAAAAACTTCAGCGAATGTCCCAATTAGTGGAAAAGCACTAAATTCAACTTATTTTAAAATTAGATTTATGGTAAGCAACAAAAAATAACTCTCAATGGAAAAAGAGAAGAGGAAATTTAAAACAGTAAGAAGCAGATAAAGCTGTCATTTGTGTAAACTGGAAATTCATATGCATGTGCACAAACACAATTGCATGAAGGTATGTGCATTTGACAGTGTATGTCAAATACAAAGAGGGGTGGCAGGGTGTGACTTCCCAAGTATGAAAAGAAATGGACCAATAAATGAGAAAAAAGGAGAGAAAGTTTCACTCAGCTCTTCAGTGCCACTTCAGATCTTCTTAGTCCTCCATGCTTGGAGACTTGGATCACTTTCCTCTGGCCCAGTTGCTGCTGCAGAGCTCAACTGCCTGAGTCTGACCAGCCTCACGTGGGTAACCTGCTACATCCTTAGCAGTAAGGACGCTTCAGCACAGATATTCAAAGGTCAGCAACTACATATTTGAAGTAATTAAAAGAAATCAAGTGAAAAACTCAGAGGCTATATATATATATATATATATATATATATATTCTCAGAAGATGTGTTCAAAAAGTTCGAATAGGCTTCCTTGAAAATTCATATTGACTCTTCCTCCTGTTTAATTCACTTTTATCCTCACTTCTGTCCTCTGAGATTCAATATCCTAATAATGTTTTAGTGAATAAGCCATTTGTTCAGGCCCTGCCTTGTGGGGGAACCTGGCAATAAATAAATAAATAAATAAATAAATAAATAAATAATGGAGACTTGTGGAGTTCAAAACGCACATGTACACTGACCTCAGAAACAGGAATAACTCCTCTACCTGAAGTTCAAGGGAGAAAGAAAGGATGGGGAAAGATAGTGAGGAGAAAAAACAATAAGCAATGCAGTTGTAAACAGCTGAATAATACTGACAGAACAGCAGGATTGATCTTTTAAAAGATGAATAAGATAAACCTCTAGAAAGACATAAAAAAGGAAAGTATAAAATATAATAATTAATACCAGAAAGATATTTTTAAAAATTTAAAGATACTTTTCACAACTAAACATCAATAACATCAGACAAAATGAATGTATTTTTGAAAATATTTTAAGATCAAATCAAAATAAGAGTCAAAGAAGAAATAAAAAAATTAAACTCAATAATAATTAAGTAAATTACATGGAAATAAAAGTTGTCAAGTATTTATACATTCCCTAAGAAAGAATGCTCAGCCAAAATACAGTTCTATTTAGTGAGTTCTAAGAATAACAGACAAAAAAAATAAGCCTTAATTTATAGATGAGGAGAAAAGAGCTCCCCATATAAATATATAAAGCTAGTATAACTTTAGAAACAAACCTTAGTACACACAGTTTAAGCACAAAACACAGAATAAAAATTATCATATGGATACATCATAACATTTATATTATAAAGTTATATAGCAGTGGATCATAAAATTCTGAATTAATTTGTGGTTATGTTATTCATACACATGTGCATTATTGCTAGAAAGTGAAGTAGATTTACCAGCAAAAAATACATCAATATGCTTCACAACCTAATTGACTAAATGACTCAATGAAATGATCCTAAATTTAATATGGGAAAGTAAAAATGCAAATTAAAATGTTTATAAAATTAGACATTACCATAACTAAAAAGCATCATAAGAGTTCTTTTACTCCAGAACAAGATGGAATAAGAGACTAGATATAGCTTCCTACCTCACACAAGTTTTAATAAAAAGAATATATGAAATAATGGTTTACATGTCACTGGACATCAGGGACCAAAAATGATTGAACCTTAAATTGGGAAAAAATTCAGTGAACCCTGTGACTTTTCTAGCTTACTCTGCTAGGAGTTTCTAGTCCATGTAAACTTCCTGCACAGGAACAAGAGGCCCAGACAGAGTCCTCTCTTATCTCAGCCTTAAGAAGATGGAAGAGAATCTGTAGAAGATCAAGGAAATTAGAGTATTCAGGATAGAATGTCAGATAGGAAAAAATTGCACAGAGAGAATGTAGAGTTTCACAAAGTGTCCTCCTTAGCCATTTATGTGTGTGACAAAGCTATTTAAATCCAGGAGAAAACACAGCAGGATTCGCAGGAACAATGCCCAGCACTCACACAGGGTTGGAAGGAGTTCCCGTTACACTAACCAGAGTGGGAACCTCATAATTTGTGTGGAGTTAGGTACAGTACTCAGAAAGATATTGCCTGAAATAATTATCCTTCAACACTGTTCTACCTCCACTAAAATATCACAAAAACAAAAACTGAAAAGATCAGTTTCAAATCATTTGACTACATTCCATAAAAAGGGAAAAGTTTTAAAAGATCAGGAGATATGGGCTTCTCAATAACAAATCAGAGAATCAGACTTATTCCATTAGTCCACAGCAAGCAGGGGCCACTTCAAACTCCTAAGAGGCTTGCAGGTATTTTTCCACAAGCTAGAACAGGTTCTTAGGCCCTAACCTGCTAGAGAATCACCTTCCAAAATCAACAATGAATACTGTGTAAGGGTAAGAAACTCTCAAACAGGAAAAGTAATAAGAATAAGAGAAAGGAAGAAAGAAGAAAGAGAAAAGGAGAAAGACATAAGTCTATAAATATATATATATATATATATATATATATATATATATATATATACATACATACATGCTCACATATGATAGCTAAATTAATTATACTGATTGTATTTGTTACTGGAAAAGTACAGTTAACATTCATATGTTTAGATCAATTTTATACGTCTATATCTGTTAATCTATGCAATCTTCTTGAAGATAACAATACACAATATTATAACCATTGTAAACTTGTTTTGTAAACCTATACTGTTATTATGTTTGGATCCTTGTTTGTCTGTGTTGCTTTTTTGCTTTTCTTTTCTGTGTCTTTTTAAATTAAAAAAATTAAAACAAACTCCTTAAAATTAGATCTCCAAATTCCAAATATTTTTATTTAGTTGGTTTGTGAATGGCACCTCAGACACTGGATTTTGTTTAAACCAGGCATTCATTAGAAATGGTGATCTAGCATTAACGGAGCATTTTGAGTAGCATCCAGTATTTTCTTTCATTTAGCAGGTATTCCTCACAGGAAACGCAGGAATAGCCAGCACTGCATATGTGAACTTGGGGATAGGACCCACCTGTTTAGCACATGCACACAAGCAGAATTTACATAAGCATGATTTAGCATCCACAACCACGCATGTGCTATCTGATTACATTGGTACACAAGATTGTAACGCTTGATAACCACCAGTTTATATGGGCCAAACCAAAAGGTTGCTGCTGTTGCTAATGTTGGCTTCCCATGCTTTCTTGTCCTTGGGAACCTGAAGGGCAAAAATACCCCTTCAGCCCAACCCCGACAGCACTGTTTCCTTCCAAACTCATCTCTCAAAAAGTGTGAGAGAAGCTTTAGAGAACAGGCAGAAAGCTATAGGGCTTTCCTAACACGGTTCCCTCTTTGTGAAAGAAAATAATGTCGACTCTCTCCCTCCTTGCACAACGATTCATCAGGGCTTGTCACCCACTTTTAACGCAGATATTCTGAATATCTTCCAGGAGTACTTGTTGGAAAGTCTACATTTTTCCCAGACAAAACTGTGGAATGGGTTAGGAAAGTACATCCATTACACTTATCTTGCATTCAATATATTTTTAAAGCTAAACACCCGTCCCTCTTCTATCCCCTGTCCAGGCACATTTTTCAGCACACACTGTAAGGAAGACAGCCAACCATCCTGGTTAGCCAGGGACAGAGGGTTTCTGAAATGCCAGACTTCCCCATTAAAAACCAAGATAGTCCCACGCAAACCAGAACAAAGTTGGTCACTTTCTGCATTACAGTGAGATGGCAACAGCAGCATGAATGTTCCTTGAATCTGAATATAGATCCTCCCCGATAACAATCCTCAAATTCTAAGAAACCAAAGCCAAAGTATGAAATAATTTTTCAAAAGATACAAGAAATACATAGCAAGGGGGGAAATGCCTCATATAAATTTCTTTTTTACTTCATTAGCTACAATTTAAGAAAGTTAAAATTGAAAACTTCTCTCGTCCAGTATTTCATTCTGCTCCCTCTGGGCCAGAAAGATTCTTGTTAAAGTGGTCATTTATTTAGTAAGCAAAGCGTGGGAAACGTCTCATTGGAATGAATGGTATTTCTCGGGGTGGGGGGAGTGTCCAGAAGTTGTAGCATTGGTTGATTTCTAAAATTCTCCTGATGCCCACTTGCAAAGAGCCCAGATTCACATGATTATCCATAAGGTTATCATGGTCATCACCTCATACCCATAACATTTAGAAAATGAGCCTCAAATACAAAAAAAAAATTATCCAAAGAAAAATTACATTCTGAAAATCATAATCACAGGAAGCTTTGATGACAAGTATCATAGTACTATCTTATGCTCCATGTAGGTAAGGACTATGTCTAAAACCCCTCCCTGGGATCTTCCTCAAGGAAGAAATTAGGAAAAAAACCTCAGTTTTAGTTTTTCCAGTAGGCCAATCCTTCTACATCAGCTGCCCAGAATATATGATTGGTGAATTTAGACTTTAGTAGGAGAAAACTCAGAACAAGAGGCAAACGTTGGCAGTCTATTTTTACTGTCTCCAAGTAAAAATATACATAGGCTTACTGCTTTCTATCTCTAAGAGAAAGAAGATATTACTGCTGTCTTAGGAAGTTTAGAAATTTGCAAAAGAGGCACTCCAGTCACCATTGTCATTGGGGATGCCTTTCTTTTCCACTTTAAAATTACTTAATTGCCATTCCTCTCTGAGTTCAATGTTCCTGTTACCCAATAGCATCAGCATCCGTTCTCTTTTCTTGTACCAGAGTAGCTTTTTGCAACATCTCAGGCTGTTTGTGCTTAGGTCTAACAAAGCTTCCATTATGATGACTCCCTCAAATGCAATTCATCATCTGTATTTACCTTGAGAGTCTATGGTGGAACCTGATTTTAGAGCTGTTATACAATTAAATAAAGCTGATGTTTTCTTCTTCACAAATGGTCCTCGATACTACATGATGAGTGCATTCTGTTACAGCTAACCTGGCACCAGTTATCTAAAACAAAAACCTTACTGAGGCTCTACGCCCTGAAATCTCTTTTCTGAAGTCCTATATAAACAATCAGTCAGTCCTCTGTGGAAAAAACTATCATAAGCCATAGTCACTTGTGGAGATCAAAAATTTACGTGGCTTCAGAATTAATACTCCAGCTTCTGGGTCTAAGGAGCAACCATCACAGGACTGCAGATATATACAGAGGTGTGGAACAGCAAAACTTGTCTCAGTGCAGAGACAGGTAGCATATAGCTTAGGGCAATGTCACAGGATATTTGGATCCCTGATTTCCTCTCATTTTTTTCTCAAGGTATCCTGCCCCAGAACCAGGAAATATAATCTAAATTGAATATACCCCTGAAAAAACTAAAGTTTATCTAGTGTCTGTCCGAAGCTTATCACCTAGAGAGGCTGAGTTGAACCTAGAAAGGAAGGATGGCAAAATATTTTAGTCAATTCAAGTGGAAAAGCATTTCTTTAAAATGATCCAGCAGTTTTGTTTGACTGAGAAAAATGAGAAGAGAACTTAATGAGTGAAAAGGAAAACAAAACAAAACCAGAAATAACTATGTCTCCCCCAAACTTTATTAAGGGAAGATTTACAATTAAAAATTGTATGTATAATGTGTTGTTTTGATATTTGTAGAAATTGTGAAACAATTTCCACAATGAAGCTAATTAACCCATCTAATATTTCTTATGGTTAACATATGTGGTGAAAAACTCTCTGCTCTTCAAAAATTAAAAGTATACAATAAAATATTGTTAAATAGTTACATTGGGGTACATTGGATCTCCCAAGGCTATTTACTTAGTCACATTACTAAGATTTTGCACCTGTTGGCCATTTTTCACACTGCCTCTCCCTCACCCCTTGATAACCACCATTTTTCTCTCTGCTTCTAAGATTTTGATGTGCTCAGATTACATATAAATAAGATAACTCAGTATTTATCTTTCTGTTTTATTTCATTTAGCATAATGCATTCTAGATTCATCCATTTTATCTTTAATATTTTCTTCTTTTTTAAAAACTGAGTAGTACTCCATCAAATGTGTATTAATTATATCTACCATATTCATCTTTTGATAGACATTAAGGGTGTTTCCATATTTTGTGTTGCAAATAGTGCTGAGATGAACAAGAGAATATAGTTATCTTTTGAGAAACCAGTTTGTTTTCTTTGAATATATACCCAGAAGGTATATATTCATATTGCTGTATCATATGTTCTTCTATTTTCAGCTCTATTTTGAGGGGATAGCTTATAGTTTTAAAGAGCTTTCCATAATGTTTTTGCTCCAATATCTTATGTTGAGTAGAAAATGAGAATATGAGTTCAATTGAGCAGAGTTCAATTGGCTTGAGATGGGCTTTAATAACTGGGGAAAATGGAAAAATAATCGGAATGACAAAAAAGCAATCTGAGCCCCTATCAATTCTCTAAGATGGTAAAAGACAAGAGTGCCTATTGACAAGATAGAGATAGGGTGGACAGTGATTGATAAATCATTGAGAGACAAAAAAAATGCCTGAAATTAAATGAATTTTGGAATCTTTAGAAAGATAAATGTATTATGACATCTCATAATTGAGAGGATTCCCGAGTCAATAATTTTAAAGATAAATACAGTCTTTGCTTGTTTACTAATTTTAAACAATTTGAAACTATTTTTTATGCCAAGTCTCTTCAGAGTCTTCCTATTTTTTAGAGTACTCTTTCAATAGATAATATAGTCATCTGTTTCAAAACTCAAAATCTACAAAAGATATATAAAAGTCAAAATCTACAAAACTTCCCTCCTATCCCTTTTCCTGAGCATTCAGCATCTCAGGAGATGAATCGGTTTTACCCATTTCTTATATGTCCTTCCAGAATTATTCTGTGCCAAAAATAGCTCAGTACTCTATACAGTTTTTATTTGTTTGTTTTTCTTTTTGAGACAAGGTATCACTATGCAGTCCATCAGGCCTTGAAATCAGTTTTATCTCAGGCTGGCCTCACACTCCCAGCAGTCCTTCTGCTTTAGCGTCCCAAGTGCTGGGATTCCTGGCATGTGCCACCATGCCTGGTGCATACACACTGTTCTTTAACACTCTCTTTTAATGTTACATCTTAGAGTTCAATATTTAAATTTCTTTTTAGATTGCATAACTTTCCATTACATAAATATAACATAACTGTATCACCTAATAACACATATTTAGGTTGTTTCCACCCTTATTATTTCTAATAATGCAACAGATAACCAAATATATTACTTTGTAGTTGTGTGAGTATGCCTGAAAGATAAATTCCTGAAAATCTCATTGTTGGGTCAGAGAGTTTTAAAAAGCCTTAGTCTCAAGTAGCTATCATATCTGGAAATAAAGCCATTTGTTTTTGGAAACACTTTTCCAGGGGTTTATGCATAACTTTGCCTAGGGTATTCTTATGTCATTGGAGGAAATGACTAACAGCATTAACATTTTTTAGATTTCTGTGAAACAGCTGCAGAACAGGCTATGAGTAGAGAATTATTATAAAGAAAAATCATTCCCAAAGATTTTTTTCATACTATACATTTTAAAGATTTATGAAACTCTCAGTATAGAATAAAACATTTTTTCCTTTTTCCAGTGGGAAAGATAGTGTAGGATTTTGATATACTAGGTCAGCAAAACAAAACAAAATGTTCGTGGTTAGTATCTTGAACTCTGAATAGCTATATTTTGAAAATGGATCCACTAACATTTTATTTAATTATTGTTGTCCTTTAATGATTACTTGCCAATCTTCCAAGTATATAGGAGCTTAAACCAGCAAATGTCTCAGATTGGATAATCTGAAGCATATATCCTTAGTACTGTTTACCTTTTAAACATTTCTACTTTTTAGTATAGCTGGTAGACTGAAAGGAGATAAAATAAATATCCTAGGAAGATAATAACTTAGAGAATGAAAAAGTAGATCAAGCAAGAAATAGAGCAAAAACAATTTGACCATTAATAAGGAAAAAATCAAATCTTTGCATCACCCTACACCAACACAAAAAATATTCCAAAGAAACTAAAGACTTATATGTGGGAAGCTAACTTTAAATATTTTAAAATAAAATATAAGAAAATGGTATCATGCTTTCAAGAAAAGATTTATTAGGTAAGATGCAACATTCTAAACAAAAAGAATAAAAACTGATAAATTTGTTTACCAAATTTTTAAAAATTGTCATATATATAGCTACCAAGAGAGTAGTAACTAGGATTGTGAAAATTCTAGAATTTAGCTTAAAACTGCAAATAAAAATAAAAGAAAAATGTCATTATATTATTAAACATTGTTATATCTAGATGTCTATACAATGAATCGTATATTCATAGGCAGGGCTTTTGAAAGGTGACTGGATTATGAGACCAGGACAGCTAACTTGCTGTTCAGGGGTGGGATCTGGTTGGAAGAGGTGAATCACTGAGGTATTGACATGTAAAGGTATATTTGTTCCCCAACTCCTCCCTTTATATTCTAATTTCCAGTTGCCGTGAAGTGAGCAGCTTTCGCCCACAGTGCCTTTCCCATGCCTTTTTCCGGCTTGGGAACTAACTATGGACTGAAACTTCTACAGACTATGAGCCAAAATAAACCTTTCCTCCTTTAAGTTGCAGCTGTCAGGAATCTGTTTCCATGACAAGGAAAATTACTAAGACAAATTTTGCTACTGGAGAAGTGGGGTTGTTGCTATGATACTACCTAACCATATGGTTCTGAAGTCTTTGGAACTGGTTTGTGGGAGCAGTTTCAAAAAGTTTGGGAATATCAGCTGGATAAAGAGTTCTACATGCTGTGAACTAAGCTTGAAGCAATATTCTTGTTACAGCTCAGAAAAGCAGAACACTCATATAAGTGCACACCATAAAGACCAGCTTCAAGAAGTTTCAGTTGGGAATAAGGAACCACTGGAAATTGGACCCCAGACCAAGTGTGTTATAGTCTGGTAGAAAATTTGTCTACATTTTGATCAAGTACAGAGACTTTAAAAGAAACTGAGATTAAAACTGTTGCTCTAATTAATCTGATGGGGGAAATCCTAAGTCAGTCCAACATTCAGGCTCTGGTATGAATACTTTTGGGAACTTTTAGCCTTTTCAACAATGAGAATTAAGAATAAATACCCTAAGTGAGTAATTTAAAAAGTTTTGAATTTCACCAGAAAGGAAGCTCCTGTAGTCAGGCCCTGTGAAGTTAACTGGAGGAAAGTTATATTGCTGAAAAGATCAGCATTAGGAAGAAGCCAAGTACCTTATAAAGGACAAATGTTACAGCCCCTAACGGCATCCCAAGAACAGCAAGACTCTACCCATCCAAGGCTCAAGATTGCAAAAATAAAAGATTTTGCTTTGAGAAGAGAACCACAGAGCACCTTGCCAGAGAGAGGCCACCTAAGAAATTGGCTTCATGGGATTCAGCTCATAGTGCTCAGCCATCAAGGTATTGAGAAACCTCTGAATCTGTGATACAAAATGGACCAATACTACTGGAGCCAATGGGAGAACTTGGCAACATCCACAGGGTGCTGGTTTTACAAGAATGCAAAATGCAAGAGTTGTGGGGTCAGGAAGGTTTCCATCTAGATTTTGACAAAAGGCCGGGGAAGCCAGACAGTTTACACCTGAGAGGGCAGTGTATGAAGCTGGAAGAGTCAGGCTGAAGTTATTATGGGTACTTCAGGAAGTTGTAGAAGACAGGAACATGGAACATCATCTGAGGAAGTCTGAAAGCAGTGCATGGAGCTGCCCCAAAAGAGAAGTCATGTAGGGTGAACTGCAGAGGTACGCCCACTCATACTGCATTGGATTTCATATCTTTGCCTCACATACAGGAGACAGCTGAAAGGGTTTAGTGTTTATTCTGCTTTGTTTCAGTCTTGCTTTGGTCTTATTGGTATCTTATCCCCTTTTGGAATGGGAATGTTTACCTTGTGCCATCATATGTCAACAATATGTAGCATAGATAGATATAGATATAGATATAGATATAGATATAGATATAGCTCACAATTTAAAGTTTCCCTTAAGTCTTAGGTTAGACTTTGGGTATCTTCAACAATGATGGGACTACTAATACTTTGGTAACTCACAGAAGTGAGCTAAATGCATTTTGCATAAAAAGATGCCCATTATGTTTTGGGCCCAGGAATGCTATGTATATGGTCCCCAGAAGTGTCATGTGCTCATAGACAGAGTTTTTGAAATATGATATGGACAATGGGGATAGTGTAGTTTAATAGCTGTTAGGAGGTGGGGATACATTGAAAGAAGAAATCACCAGGCACATGACCAAGAACAATCTATCTCCCTCCTCAATTCTTCTCTGCTCTCTCTGCTTCCCAGCTACCATGAAGTGAGCAGCTTTTCTTCACCAGATACCACTCCACACCATTCTATCCTGGATACAGCTGACCATGGACTGTAACTATGAACCAAAATAAACCTCTCTTCTGTAAATTAGTGTGTGTTTGAGTATTTTGTTCCAGCAAGGAGAAAGTGACTGAGACAAGTGTAAAGGGATATAAACAGAGAAGTCATAGAAAGGAAATCCAAGTAGCCAACCAGCATATGAAAAAGATTCAAATTTGGAAAATAACAAATATTGGCAAAGGAAGGGGAAGAGGTACTCATAGACAACTGACAAGTGAATTGATATAACTACTTTGAGAAGCCACTTTTTAATATTCTTAACTAGGATTTTAAAATTTATATATAATAAAGTTAAAGACATATGACCCCTAGAACCTAGAAACTCATTTCCATCATATAGTTTGAAAAAATTTAGACATATGTGCCCAGGGAATCATATATGAAGATGTTCATTACAGCTCAATATGTGGAAAACTCTTAGGGAAAACTTAAGTACTTATTAATAGAATAGGCACACATAATCAAACATACAATGTTTCTATACATGTGAATTAAACTAATTTTTACAAATCAACATGACTAAATGTCTCTGGGATAAAACTGAGTAACAAGTATCAAAATGCAAAAATTTAAAAAGGTATTATTCTGTAATGTATGCTATTTAAAATTTTTAATTCTAAAAACAATAATTAAATTTAGATATCAGTTCTTAACAATTGTAAAATGTAAGTGTGAAGAATACTAACTTAAAAATAGTTATTTCTGGTGAGGAAGAGCTAGCTGAACCTGTAATCACAGAGGACTGCCAACAAGGTTTCAACTAATCATTGAAGTACTGTATTATTTTTAAAAAGTTAGATTTGAAACAAGAAATTAATAATTTCTCTAGATGGATGATGAATTATGTATGTTTATTTTAGACTCTACATTTTTATTTTTAGTTTCTTTCACTAAAAAAGGGAAGATGTTATATTCATAACAATTATATTGTGTTTTAAACTGAATGGACAAAAGCAGGATGTTGAGTATGCTTGTGAGATCTCAACACCATAAAACAGCAATGGTAAACAAAATGGTAAACAGCAATTATCTGTAATCCTCAGTCTCTGAGAGACTGGGGCAGGAGAGTAACACATTCAAGCTCAGCCTGGGCAATTCATCAAATTAGAAAGACCTCGTCTCATATAAAAAGGGCTCAGTGAGAAAACCCTAGGTTTAATTGTCAGTGCTTAAAAGTAATGGAACAATGGTAAGCTGGAAACCCATAGCTGCATACAGCCTGATTAGTTGATTTTGCATAAATTTGGTTTATTCACTACTTTTTGTTAAGTATTTGCCATAATTTATAAATTAAGACAACCCCCCCACACACACACATGCACACAAACCCTCTGATTTCTGATTCTCTGGCAAAATCAAATAAGCTGGCAATCAGGAGCAGTTTCAAAAAGTGGAGCAGAGTGACTGCTAACTCTAAATGGTGTCCAGAAACTGTCTACAGCACTGTCCCTGTGGTACTGGGCATCAGTTTTTCACCATTGCCCTTGCTCTCTTCTCTTGTATCAGAGAAAAAGCTACATATTTCACTTGACTGACTGTCTGTTCCCCATGGGTGTCTAAATTTGCAATCCACAATTTAAAAATCACAATCATTGAAAACTAATTGAAAGCAAATAAAATATTTTTGCAATTGGGTCTATGTTATTTGATGGTCAATTTTCAAAGGCTAATAAACATTATTTTAAGCTCTGAAAACAGCCAAATGCAGAAGATTCACCCATATTATTGTTTCATATGATAGCCCAGCACTCAATTAGGCTTTAGGGTTATTTTCTGCTCCAGACTCTGACCATTTTCAATTTTTGTTCCAAGAAAACTCAACACAGTTCCCAAGCATAGTTCCCAAGCACATCGACCTTTTAAAATACAGAGGGTTTTTTCCTCAGTCCATTGCTTTTAAACAAAAAATTAATTTTTTGGAAAAAAGTATTTTCTTACATTTCTATACTTTAGACAACTACTCAGCATAGTTATAAACTCAGAACATAAGCACATTATGAGCTTGTCATGATCTTTTATTACAGACATTTTGCCTTGTCTCCCACACCCAGCCATTCTTTCTGTCTCTGGAAGCATTTATCACTGAGCACATGTATCATCCCATCCATGTCACTGTGGCGTGGGGGTATGGACCCCACTTGGAAAGAAAGTATCTAGAAAACAGTAGACACTCAAAATACTAGTGAAATACAAGGTACTGATCATCATTATAGGAAAATGATATCATTATAGACCAGTAAATTTCATCTATATTTCCTATGAGACATTATGAAAGTTATTCTTTTTGAGCTGGAATTTTATCTTTCCCATAGAATTCAGGAAACATAAAAAGTAAGATGACAATAAAGTAACCATGTACACATTCCTATTTTATAATTTAAAGAGAATTTTATTTTATTAAATAATATTCTGATCTAGTAAGAAATATTCATTCTAATTTCTCCAAATTCTCATTAAGGGCTCCTAAACTTATGCAGGTAATTTGGACATCTTATTGAGTGAGATTTAGATTACTCCTAACTCATAATATTCAGTATGTTTTAAGAAAACTCCCTAAGTGAAAGATATAGTAATATTCCAACATTTGTAGTTTTTACTAAATCACTGTGGTGCAACTTACAAGACTGATTTCTGTCCATATTCCTGCTATGAAGCCATTTCTTCTGATTGACATTCAGGAAAATTAAAAGGTGTTATTTCATTCATTCCCTACACTCAAATAACAAGTCATGAACTATCTCTCTGCCCAATATCTCTACTGACTTCTCTTTAATTGCTGAGTTGTTTGAGTTTTCTCAAAGCACACTTTGCTGAGAATTTTTCTCTTTAGCAAGGTAAACAATAACTGATTGAAAAAATGGAAAACAGCCAGTAAGAATCACAACTTCAGATTTGAACCTACAGGAATTAAGACATTTTCCTTTCTGGTCCATATCATTAGAGACATAACAGATATATACTCTACCTTTAAATTTGATTATTTGAAATATTTATAGTTTAAAACCAAGAAAACTTCTTAACTCTGCTTTTAAATTTGAGAGTCTCACCAGATCACAAAAGATGCTTTGTTAATGAACAGATTTCTTAAGAGCAAATTCCTAAATGGTATAAATGTAGCAGACAAGAAGAATGCCATATATGATCTCAAAAGCCAAGGATTATCACTATGTGAGCCACATATGATCAAAATAGCATCTATGTTCCATCAGTTAAAGCATATTGTGAGCTGGGGATGTAGCTCAGTGGCACAGTAACCAGCAAGCACAAGGTCCTGAGTTTGATTCCTGGTACCAAAAAAAAAAAGTACCTAAAGCATATTTCCTGGCATCCATCCCAGGATAAAACTCTATACCATGACCAGAGTTAAAACACAAAGTAACCTAAAGTCTGAAATATTTCTCATTATTAAATTTCCAAATGTGAAGGGGCATTGGAAAAAAAAAGATTTATGTGCGCACATCTTACCATGCTGCATATCATTCACTGTGAGAGAAAGATAGCAGCTATCAGGGATGACCTTACAAGTAACTGACTTTTAAGAAGCCTGTCCGGTACACGGTCTATGCTGTTTCAGAATTTTCAGTTTCATTTTGTATTTTCTCCCCTCCATCTTCATTGAGATACAATTGATACATGAAAGTAGCAGGCACATAATGAGTGTTAGGTGTACAATGTGAGGATTTGACATAGGAATGCATTTTGTAATGGTTACCATGATCAAATCCATTCATATCTGGTCACTACCCCCAGTTACTGTGTGTGTACACTTAAAATCTGCTCACATCAAATTTCAAATAAACAGTACAGTGTCACCAGCTATACTGACTGTGTTATTTATTACTTTCCTAAAATTTACTCATCAGATTACTGGAAATAAAACTACATTTGAAATATAGTTTAAAACATCCCACTCACAGAGTGGGAAAAATCATAGCCAGTTGTCCCTCAGACAAAAAAAAAACTTATATTTAGAATATACAAATAATTGAAAAAAAATCCTATCCCCAAAATTAAAAGACCCTGTCCAAAAATGGACATCTGAAAAAAAATGGGCATCTGAGATGAATATACACTTCTCAGATGAAGAAATGCAAACAGCAAATAAATACATGAAAAATGTTCAACACTGAACATTGAAAAAATGTTCATCATTGATCATTAGCGAGATGTAAATTTAAACACTGAGATTTCATCTCAGTCCAGACAAAATGACTACCATCAAGAAATCAACCAATTACAAATGCTGGTGGGGCTATGTGGAAAAAGAAACCCTTTTCCACTATCAGTAGGAGTGTAGGCTGATGCAACAACCATGGAAATCAGTGTGGAGATTCCTTAAAAAACTAGGATTAGAGATCACATTCAATGGAGTTATTCCCCTTACAGGTATCTTCCCAAAATAATTAAAAACATCATACCACAGCAATATATGTACACCCATGCTTATAGCAACACAATTGTAATAGCTAAATCTTGGAAATAACCTAAATGCCCATCAGCTGAGGAATGGATAAAAAAACTTGTGTTTTTCTATACAATGGAGTACTAGTCAGTCATAAAGAAGGATAAACTTAAGACTTTAAGAGATAAATGGATGCAACTGGAGACCATTCTCCTAAGTGAAATAAATCAGACCCACATGTGGAAATATCATATTGTCTGACTAGTGTGAGAAACTGAATGAGTAAATAAGATCTAAAAAGTGCAATAGATATTGTGAATAGGAAAGAAATTGTTTAAAAGAGAAACTGTGATGGGGGAAAGGGAAAAGGAAGGAAGGGAAAGGGAAAAATACACATATACACACGAGATAGTTATACAACTCATTTCTCTTGGTTCATTGAAAAAAAATTTTAGCTAATATTTTTCGAACAATATTTCATGTCTATGCCTTGTACTCTGAACAACTACTATGATGATAACAATATGAAAAGCATTAATTATTGTTATTCTACTAGTCTGTTTTGAAGCTGCTTTTTTATTGTTTTCTCCTTAAAATAAAAAGAAAGAAAATGTTACTCTAGAAATGGTATATTGTTAATAAATGACCTTTACTGATTATATAAGCTTAAAAGTTATATAAAATATCATTTAGCTGGTACACTTTCACTTTGACAAATTTGTCTTCCATTTAAAATTCTTGGGAAGAATAGCCTAGCTAATAAACATAATCACAAGTAACGTAAACCACAGTATTTATTTAAAAACAAAGAGGATAGTATTTCTACAATATTCAGGAACATTCCATGGCATGCAGAACATTCACTAGTATCAGTTATGATTAACAGCAGTATTCTAGAACCAGATCCTCTAGTTTCAATCTCTGGCTCTGATGGCTTCTGGCTATACTACCTTAAGAACTTCATTCTTTAGCTTCATCATCTGAAAAATAGTCCTATACACATAAGAATATTGAGGAAAAGTGTTGTGACACCTAAATCAATAGTTTAATCGAATTCTTATAAAAATAATATAATACAATCATTTACTTTTAAATATAAAATTCTTAAATACATAATTCCAGTAAAAAAAACTATCTGACATATATGTTAGGCTTTTTGTAATAAATCTTACCTTGTAATTTTATAGTAACTAAGCATAGATTTTCTCAAACATCTCAGCTAGTCATATTCAAAATTTTATAACCAAAACAAATAAAAATGCCAATTACGATAAAACAGTGATGTCCTTTACCAGAAATACAGAAGACAGACTGTATAAAAGAGTTGCTTGGGATGAGTCTTGTAAAACACTAAATCTGAAATTTGTAAAGTACTAAAGTAACTATAAAATGTGGCATAAAAGACTATTAATCTGGGGCCAAGGAGAGGAAACCGAGCTAGACCTCAACAGCAGGTGGATGACACATTAAACGATGAAATAAGAACACCAAAGGAGACAAGAGAAGGAAAAGGTCCATTGATTCAACTCTGAGTAACGAAGGTTAAATATGAGGCAGAAGAGGAATTGCTAGGAAAACAGGCAAAGTACTGTCTAGTGCACTATGGTGATTTTTCAAAAGAAACCAGGAAAACCATAACTGTTGGTAAAGGTGATAAAATTAAAAAACAGATAAATTAAGTTCAGATTTGACATGAATATTACTTTTCCCTTTAACAGTAGTGATTTTAACTAAATGATGGGGTTACAAGAAAGACTGTGAGACTTGGAGAATATGCAATATCTGTAGACAACTCTTAGAAGTATCAACATAAAAGGGAACAAAAAAATGAAGTTCAAAGGTGTTTTGCCTTCCTATATCCGCTCAATTTAATACAGGGTTTTCACTTGTTGAACTTCACAGTCTAAAGACCTTGATGAAACAAGTTTTTACTTTACGCATTGTTCCCGCTCTGTAGTCAAACAGCCTCCTGCTCCCTTGGCTACAACCCATAGGAATCCGGAAGTGACCTAGTAAAGCTTTCAGAATTAGGTAAATGCTCAATGAATGAAATCTTATTTGAATAAGTATTAATAACATTATGCAGTGATATTTTTGAACAGTAAATAACCTACAAAACTCCCAAGTCTAATTTTTGTGAACCCTCTAGGAGTAAAATATTTATTAAAGACTCCAAAAAGAAACAACTGCAAATAAAGCGAAACATGCTTCCACTGAATTTTTATTTGGCTAAGTTCACACCTCATTCAGTCTTCCATAGTTTTTACCTAATGTACATTTTCTGTTAAATGATCTCATTCAAAATGTCATAGAACATTTGATTATTATGTCTTAGGTCATTCTGGGCTATGACAGTTTCTTAGCTTTCCTTTCTTTTACATGACTATATAGACTATGAGATGTAACAGTATTTTGTAGATAACCCTTAAGCTGGGATTTGCTTGACGTTTTTCTCCTGATTAGGCAGGAGGTGTTGGTTTGGGTGAAGTCATCAGAAGCAAGGTTCCATTTTTCTCATCACATCATATCAGAGGTGCATGATTTACCACTATTAAAGTTGGTAGGCTCTCCTGACTGAGGTGTGTTTCGTGTGTTTCTCCTCTTTAGTTACTTTTTTCCCACTTTCACACTACAATATCTACATGGAGTTTTTAAGACTCCATGTAAGGAGTGAGGAGTTATATTCCATTTTATATAAAGTGAAATATTTATAAGACCTACATTTATTTATAGTGTAGTATAAATAAATATTTATTTATTATCATTTATTTATAACTATCGGGATTCATGGACATTTGTGTTGGCTTATAATCCAATACTAAATTATTTATTTTTGCTATTCAAATCATTCCAAATTTGTAATTAAGAAATCTTACATTTGGTTCCTTTGCATACCTACACCATTATACAGTTGTGTGTTTGTGTGTATTTGTGTGTGTGTGTTGTGTTTGTCCTTACCTTCTGACACTACTACATGTTTTGGGCTCATTTATTTACTGCCCCAGTTCTAGAATCAACCATTTTCTAAGAAGCCCTGGTTGTTTCTATTTTACAAAGGTAATAGAAACCAAGGTCCAGGTAGTAGATATGCTACCAGAGTTATTACTGTTTCTAGGCCCTATCAGTTGAAAGACCAAAGAAATATAAGTGAGTATGCTAACTCATGATAAATAATATTTCCAAATGTAAGTTTCTATATCTATATTAAGCTAAAAATTAATTCACACTAGTTTCTGCCACACATGAATCATTCTAGCTTCCCCTTGATTATCTGTAACTTCATATGCCAAAGCGAGAAATCTGTCTTCCACCATTCTCTATTATTTAACTCATTGTTCACTTCTGTGTAGTAGTATTAGAACTGTTATCCCTACTTCATTGGAAACAACTTTATCAATTGTAGTGCTCATGTGAAATTGCTTTTGCCTTTCATCTTCTAGACTGTATTTATATCCAGAGTTAGGTTAGCACTCTTTACCCACCATTTCAGTAAGATTCTTACATATATGTGTAACTTAATTAGATTATTTTGTCATAGTATCTATTTTATTCTGAAGTTTCCCTAACTTCCAGAATAATTTTTTAAATTTGTATTCATTAATTTTTACTCAAAATGCTTTAAAGCTCTATGAATCCTGACTAATACATAGTGTTGAACACCCACCATTAAAGTATAATATAACATTGTTTACGAACTTCAACTAAGCCTTTGCTTCATCTATTGAATCTTCATCCTCTCCCCATGAACCTCTAGCACCCACTGATCTTATGATCTCTCTAATTTTATCTTTTGTAGCATGCCATATAGAGTCATGTAGTTTGTAGCATTTTTGATTGCCTTCTTTTACTTCACAGTATGCATTTAAGACTTAGCCACATCTTTGCATGGCTTGTTAGCTCACTTATTTTTATTTCTGAATAATATTCCATTGTATCAACATGCCAAAATGTGTGGCTCTATTCACCTTTTAAGGGACATTGTAACTGTTTTGTGGCAAATATTAATCAAGCTATAATAAATATCTGCATGCATATTTTTGAAAGAGTATATATTTTATATTAATTGGACAAATATGTAAGAATCTGATTTCAGGATAGATTTTAAAACTATCCAGCAGTTGTTAGACTATTTTCAGTGTATCTATATCACTTTGCCTTTCTTCCAGAAATGAATAGTAAGTATTTCTTCTCCACAATCTCACTAAAAATGGTGGTCAGTTTTTCTGGATTGTAGTCCTACTAAGAGGAATGTAATAGAGTCTCCTTGTTTATTTTCATTTGCCATTCTTTAATGAGAAATGCTAGCTAGCATTTTTGCATATGCTTATTTTCCATCTGAATTTTTTGATGAGGCATTTTCAGATGGTTTTCCCATTTCTTAATTGAGTTGTTTGTTTTCTTTTTGTTCAGTTTTGAGTTCTTTGTATATTTTGGATGTAAGTCATTTATCAGATATGTGTTTCACAAATATTTTCTCCCAATCTCTGGCTTGTCTTTTCATTCTCTTAACAGTTTATTTCAAAGAAAAATAAATTTTGTTTTAATAAAGTCCAAAACAACATTTTTTTCTTCTATGGATCATACTTTTGGTATCATATAAAAAACTCATCACCAAATTCAAGTTCATGTAGAATTTCTCCAATATTTTATTGTAGAAGTTTTATAGTCTAGCACTTTAAATTTAGTTTTACAATACCCTTTCATTTAACTTTTGTAAAATGTGTAAGGTTTATGCATGTGCTCATTTTTTATTGAATATCCAGTTTTTGCATTTGTTGAAAAATCTATCCTACATTAAATTTTCTTTGTCCATTTGCAAAGGTTATTTGATCCTGCTCCACTGGTAAAATGTCTATTTTTTCAGTAATAGTGCACTATCTTGATTATTCTTAAGTATTATAGTTTTCCAAATTTGTTCTTACCCTTTAGAATAATTTTAGGTATTCTATGTCTTTCAGTTTTCCATATTAATCAGTTTGTCATTATCTGTAAAATCACTTGCTGTGATTGCGCTTGAGACTGTATTTAATCACTAATTTCAGAAGAATTAACACTTTAACAAACTGACTTTCTTAATCATAAATATGGATTATCTTTCCATTTATTTAGAGCTTCTTTAATTTCTTTCATCAGAGTTTTATCATTTTCTACCTGTAGATGTGATATCTATATCCGTCTATATCTATTTGTATCATCTTAGCTATTTTTTCCCATTGCTGAGACAAAACGCATTACACTCAGAGTTATAGCAGGAAAGGTTTATTTAGCTCACAGTTCATAGAGGTTTCAGTTCACAGTTGTCTGGCTTCACATAGTAGACTGGTTCCGAGAAGAAAATATAACAGAGAGACATCAGGAAGAAGAAAGTGTTTATGGCTGGCAGAAGGCAGGAAAGCAACAAAGCAGCCAAGAAACAGAAAGCAACAAGTGACCCCAGCAGCCCTCTTTCTGTCCATTATACTCTACCCCGGTTACACACTCTTAGGGCAGGTAGCACTCACCCCCAGGGCGGGCTTTCCCAGCCTCCACTCCCAGAGCTATGACAAACAAATCAGTAGCCTAATTTAGTAACTGCACACCCTTGATCCCAGCATCACGCACTCAAACCACCTCTGAAAAGCCCCACCTGTGATCCTATGAAGCTTTAGGGAATATCTAGGCACAAATATATGTATTTTGCAAGAATTTGGTTTGGGAAGAACTAAAGTCTTTCGCTTTAAATTCCAATGGTTCATTGTTAGTATATAGGAAAGTAATTGGGTTTTGGATATTTATTTTTATCTTGAAACCTCACTATGCCTATTACTTTGAAAGAATTTTGTCAACTTGGGATTTTCTACGAAGACCATCATGCCATCTGTGAATAAAAATAGCCTTACTTTTTTCCAATCTATACAAATGTAATTTCCCTTCTTTTTCTCATTACAGTAGCTAGAACTTCCAATATAATGTTAAACAGAAGTGACTGCCTTGATATATTCCTGGTATTAGAAGACAGTATCTAATTTTTCATAAAAACTAGTTATACATAGTTTAGTAAATGTCTTTTTCAAATTGATAACATTCCCCTCTATTTCTAGTTTGCTGAGAGATTTTTATTTTACTTTTCTTTTTTATTCTTACATCTTTATCTGGTTTTGATGTTAAGAAATTTCTAGTCTCATAGCATTTCAGGACAACTATATCCTTACAAATTTTTTCCCTTCTTGATGAACTAAGTACTGAAAAATAGGTATTGAAATCTTCAATAGTAGATTTGTCTATTTTTTTAGTTACATAAATTTTTACATATATTTTGAGACTGCATTTGTAAGTGAATATATTTTAAGGATCAGCATATCTTCCTGGTAGATTAGCTCCTCTGTCCTTGTGCAATTTTCCTCTTTATTTCTTCTTCTGATGTCTACTTTATCTGAAATTATTACAGCTAGATTATTATTGTTTTGGTTAGTTTTAATATGCTATATCTTGGCCTTTACTTTTAATGTGTCTGAGTCTTTATATTTGAAATGTTTCTTCTACAGCAAATATGTAGTTGGCTCTTTTAAAGACTCTACTGACAATCTTTCAATTGATACATCATCCACTTTGAACACAATTGTTAAAACTGTTGATTTGCTATTTGTCCTACTTTTATGTATTAAAATTGTTGGTGTACTACTTACCATGCTTGTAACTATGTATTTCTTATTTCTTATATTTTATTTTTTCTCTCTCTTTCAGATTTCTGTGACTTTAATAGAACATTTATAAAATTTCATTGCATAACATTTATTAGGATATCAATTATACTTTTTTGTTTAATGTATTATGGGTTACTCTGAAGTTTATAATATGCTTTTTGAAACCATGTCTGTTGACTTTTTTAATAACACTAACCTATTTTAAAGACAACACCAATTACTTAGAATATTTGTATATCCTCCAAACTGTGCCTCATTCTTATTTAGTTTACTAGTCTGTAATTCAGAGTCAAGAAATATATCAGTACCACTGTACTTTACATAAACATTTTCTTGGGCTCATTTTGGCAGCACATATATATAAACATATTCTTTTAAATCAACTAAGAAAATTTTTTTTCATTTTATTGTCATTCATTATTTCTCTGATATTTTTTCTTTAATAAAGATCTGGGCTACTGATATATGATTTTTCTTCTCCCTGAATTAATTTTTTTTTTAAATTCCTTTCAGGGAAGAACTGATGGTGATGTTTCTTAACTTTCGTTTGTTGAAAAAAGTCTTCATTTGCTGTTATTTGTGTAGGAAAACTTCATTGTATATTGAATTATAAATTGCAACATGTTTTTCACCTGACATTTTATTTCCCTCTCCTCTCCTCTTGATTGTATGATTTCTGACAAGATTTAAGTAAATCTTATTCTTTTTTCTACATAACGTGTAGTGTTTTCTCCCCTCTGCTCTGAGGGCTTATTCCCTAAGGGAGACCCCAAAGCTTGCTGGGCTTAGCTGCCACTTGTCCATTCAGAATTTCTCATACAGAGGACACCACAGAGGAAAGCTGAAAGTTATTTTAAAATTTTAGTCATTTTTACCTTTCATTTTATTAATTGGGTTTTGCAATTATTGGTAATTCACAAATTGATTGGCCTGAAGGCAGACTCTTTAAGCAAAAGCTACACAATTAATTAAAAAAAAATAATTGGGAGACTTTAAAAGTTTTTTGCTATTATAATGACTTTACACTGAAAGAGTTAATAGGAACTTTACATATGTTAAATCTTTTATAAAACCTGAGTCAAATCAAGGTAATCTTCATTTTATTGCCTTGCCTGAATCTGTCCTTTTTGGTTGATAATTTTTTTATAAACTCAAGTTCAATTAAAAATTGACCACCTAGTACTTTTAAAAAGAGACCCAGAAGTACATTTTTGTGCATAAACAAGTTAGAAAGCTGAAAAGGTTGTATTTTGTAGTAATTGTTGTTGTTGTTTATTTTTTAAGTGCCAATATCATTTTTAATAAAAATTGACATTTTGTTTCTTACATTTCTGTAGAAATACAAAAGACTCATAATAGTCTAAACAATTTTGGCAAAGGAACAAAATTAGGGTTCCAACCCTCCTGAATCCCATGATTTATCATAAAGTTACACCAATCATGACAAAACAGCATTGATATCAAGATAAATAATCCACCAAAGTACCAATACGAAGTCCCAAAATAGATACCCACAAAACAGACAATTGATCAATATCCTGTGCTTTTGGGTAGGAAGAATCAATACAATGAAAATGGCTATACTTCCAAAACTATTATACAGATTCAGTGCAATCCCAATCAAAATTCCAATAGCATATCTTACAGAATTAGAGAAACAATCCTAAAATTCATCTGGAATCAGAAGAGATCTAGAATAGCAAAGGTGATCCTGGGCAACAAAGACAAGGCAGGAGGCATCACAATCCATGACTTGAAATTATACTATAAAGCTACTGTGGTACAAACAGTGTGGTATTAGCAAAAAAATAAACAGACCTAAAGATCAATGGAATAGATTAGAAGATGAAAAAATAACTGCAGACACACTAAGCTACCTTATCTTTGACAATGGTGCCAAACACATTCACTGGAAGAAAGATAGTCTCTTTAATAAATGGTGTTGGAAAAACTGGCTTTCCACATGCCAAAGATTAAAACTGGACCTATCTCTTTCACCTTGTACTAAGCTAAAGTCAGAATGGATTAAAGATCTTAGTATTAAAACAGAAACATTAAATCTGTTGGAAGATGGAGTACGTAAGACTCTTGAAGTCGAAGACATTGGTGTAGGCAAAGACTCTGAATAAAACCCAGATTGCACAAGACTTATCACAAAGAATCAACGACTGAGATCTGATCCCACTGAAAAACTTTTGCACAGGAAGAAAAATTAAAACCACTAACATAGTGGAGACAACCCACTATGTGGGAGAAAATGTTTGACAGCTGTTCTTCAGATGAACAATTATTACTGGAGTGTGCAAAGAACTAAAAAGAAAAATCAATCCTCCCAGATTTAAAGACCCAATCCAAAAATGTACATCTGAGATGAACAGACACTTCTCAGATGAAGAAATACGAACAGCAAATAAATACATTTTAAAAATGTTCAACAGCATTGGTGATTTGAGAGATTCAAATTAAAACAACTCTGAGATTCCACCTCAACACAGAAAGTATAGTTAGTATTAAAAATCAGCCAATAACAAATGCTGGAGAGGGTATGGGGAAAGAGGAACTCTTTTCCATTGTTGGTGGGAATGCAGACTATTGCAACCACTTTGGAAAACAGTGTGCAGATTCCTCAAAAAACTAGGATTGGAGGTCCCATTCAACCCAGCTATTCCCCTACTGGATATCTTCCCAAAAGAATTAAAAACATCATATCACAGCAATTATGTACATTCATGTTTTATATATAGCAGCACAGTTTATAATATTTTGTTTTTACACATTTGCCTTAAGGTTTGATCAGCCATTCCCAGCCCTGGAACTTCTGCTTGGCTGTGGGTCTTTACTATCATTACATCCAGTTTTGGTGGAAAGGACAGCAGGTAAATATTTTCTGGCATTCTGCCACTGAGTCAGAGAACAAGCAAAGGGACAGAGCTCTATGAAGCACTGAAGCTCTCAGAATCTAAAGTTAACCTTGACTATGCTGTGAACAATGGCCCTGCAAAGCAATTGTTGCACATTTGGCCTGCTGTAACTTTTGGACTTTTTTCATGGCAGATTTATTCAGAAATGTATAGTAAATTTTGTAAACTTGTAGCAGGTTATGAATAAAGAACTACCTAAAAATATCTTGTCTTTGGTTTCTACAGTTTGAATGTGATAAATCTAGGAGTGGTTGTTTGCCATCCTTTGCATCTGTGGTTTGAGGTCTGCTATCAGTTTTGGAAAGTGTTTGGCCATTATGACTTCAAACACCTTTGTTGCTGTTTTTTCCTTTTCCTTCAGTATTCTATCTTCATCTGCATTACTAGTTCTGTTCTTGTCTCAGACTTCTGTTTCTTTCGTCTTTTTCATTATTTTTTCCTTCAAATTTTAGTTTGCATTGTTACTACTGACCTATCACTTTTTCCTCACTTTTTTTCAATCTCTTGATCCCTTTTTTCTTATTGTGTTCAAACTTTGCTCAATCTATTGAAATCATTCTTTCATCCTATTATAGTGGCTTTTACAATTTCTCATATTTTCTTCTCTTTCTTTCGTTTTAGAGCTTCCATACTTTCCACCTAGCTATTCTTCAATGTTATGTACTTTTTTTCATTAGAGCCCAACTTTTACCACAACTATAGAAAACTTATCATTGGCATTTCCAACACTCAATACTACTTGAGTCCAGTTCTATTGTTTATTTGGTTTCTTCAGACTTTGTTTCTCTTTGTTATCTTTATTATGGCTATAATCTGATATATTGGCTAGCAGTAGGTAAGGAAGCCTTTACTGTGAAATTTTGTGTTAATATGGCTAGGAATTGCACATTACTCAGCATCTCTTGTAATTGCAAACACAAGACGTACACCCATTGTCCTTACAGCTGTCTCCACTGTTGGCTTTGAATTGTTCTAAAATCTCTTTCTCAGTACCCTTACAGATGCTGCACAAATATGCACACATTTTTAGTTGACTCGTGGGTCACCCTATTCTATCCTCTTCCTCAGAGAGCCTGTATTTCACAATTCTTTGAGCTCTACTTCATTGTTATTGTTCACTATCACTACACTATGTTGATGTGGTGGTCAGTGATTCCACATTCCTGTCAGTTCATGGTTCTAGTCACTTCTGCCCTATGTAACTAGGTTCAGCTGTGACTCTGGATTCACTTATCTCTCTTATTTTCAGATTGACAGTTTGCCCTAAAAATGCAGTTCTCTAATAGGTCCAAGAGAAATCATTTATTCTCAGTTCATTCACCTGTTCCTTACTATAAATTTTAAGCATGAATATAATCAGCAGATTGCAGATTGTTAATCTGTGATCCATAAGTCAACTGCAAATGTATGCAAATTTGTGCAGCATCTCTATGGACATTTTCTTAGTGCTTTCATTAGATTCTCAAAGGTTTCCATGACTTGTAAAAGTTAGGAACTATGTGATAAAGATAGAGGTCCATAAGATAGGAATAACAAGAATATACAACAGCATTACTTTTATTTTCCTTTGGATATCTTTGAGTAATAAATCTAAACTCCAAATTAAAACTCAGTATCTGCTTTATATGTTCAGCCTGTGAAAACTTACCTTTCTTCAATAATTCATCAAAATATTTTGACAGTCAAAGTTGCAATTTGTCTTTGAATTTATTTAAGAAGCAAAACATGGCTTTTACAATAAAGTAATTGAAGAGCAGACTTGCCTAGATGAAAGACTAATATAGTACAAGGCAAAGAACACACTCGGTGATTTTTTAACTTTTATAAGATACAAGGACTTAACTTCAGCTGCTCATGTAACAGAGTAAGCTGATAATAAATTCCCAATCCGATGTTGGAAGTATCTCTTATGTTATATGTCATATGAATACTATTAGCAATAAAGCATCAAGATAAAAGATTACTTTTCAATTTTGCACTGCTGTGTAAACCCTTGTACTTATTTTCAAGACTGATTAGATGGCACTGGTGAGAGAAGGCAAAAAACAGCCTATGTGTGAGCATTAAATTAATGTAACTTTGTTATTAAGAGAACATTACAATGGCAATATCAAATCCCCAGCTGATTTCTGTCGACTCTAGCAGATGAAAGGGAAAGAAGCCCCACTGTTTACTAGAAGAAGATCCCGCAGATAGTCCATCACCATTTTGCAGTTGCTCAGTATTTTACATTATCATCAGACTTCCTAACAGTAGTCTCTGAAAGATGAAAGTGGACTCTCACTGAGAATTCTACACAAATGGATTAATTTGCGTCTCCATTTTTGGCATGTTGCCATGGCTACAGCCATCTGAAGGCCTCCGTGCAGCAGTGAGTTGATTGATGTCCATTCACAGTGCAAGCCTTTACAAAACCAGTAACATGAAAGGATGTTCATTAGTGGACAAAGGCCTCCATACACATTGGGGTAAGGCTTCAAAGTCTGGCTGTTACCTCTCCACAAATCTGACCTTCATGTTAATGTCGCTAATGAAAGTTAGAACTATATCATGAAAGAAAATACTCAAAGAACAGAGCTAACATATTTATGATACCTGGCTTTATTTTGCTTCATGTATATCTAGCTAAAGACAGTGGAATGCATACATGAACAGAAAAGTGCTTGTGTAATAAATCCTATACCTTTCTTTAAAAATATCAGAAGTTGTTTTGCATTTAAACAGATATATACTTATAATTTCAGCCATCTACTCTGGAATGAAAAAAAGAACAGGTCTCCTACTTCTTTCTGTCTTCTCTATGGTTTAACACACTGTGAGAGATAACATTTCCATTTACATTGTCACATAACCAATTGTAAAAGATGTACCTTTATTTTTTGTATTAAAACTTAGCTCACAAAGACTCTATTGCTGCTTAGTAATGGAATACCTTCCTATCAGGTATTCAAGATAATTGTTGCAACTCTAGTCCAATTTCCAGGGTATCTATTCTGTCAGTTCAGCAGGTTTCCCAAGTCACATCTCTAATTCTCTTCTTCCTGAGTGCGATTCATGTTTCTGAAGTAATTTATATGTTGCCCTCTTTTCAAAGGACAGAAAGCCTTTTCCTGTGCTCACCACTAGCCACACTGGCCCCTCCAGTCCTATCCTGCCGACCTAAAGAGCTGGGATCTCCCTTGCTGGAGCTTCGATGAAATGACAGGCTTACACGGTACACAGCTATTCGGTCCATGCTCCTATATGCTTCTCAGCCTCTATGCTGGTGCCTCTGTCTGCACCTTTTGCTCCTTCCCTGGGTTCTTAAGATGATCAGGAATGCTTCCACACCATGTAAAGATGTATGAGTTTCTGTGAAGCTAACTGCTGACCTGACCGAGTAGATTGAAACACAGAGAAACCTGAAACACAAAGAAAGATGTCAGCTAATTGGACACAGCGACTCTGTCAACCTGCACTGACTCATGACAAGTTTTAAGGCCTCATATTGAATTTCATTGGATGGGTAAACTACATGTGAAATTGATTTTGACACTTTGATGTTCTCTAGTTATGAGTCTCCCTTTACTTATATCAAAAGGCCAGAAATAACAACTCCTCCAGGACTTTCATTGCTTAAGATTCCTGCCATTTTTCTTGAGTCAGAATCAAAAGACATCATTTGGCATATAATGCACATGTAATATAAGCTAATTCATCAACATGACAGCATAAATGAAACTGGGATTCTACTGTTCTCTCCATTGCTTATATGTTGAGTAGGATTTACTATTCAACCCTCTCTTTTTCAGTTAAATTGAGCAGAAAAAACAAATTAAAATTAACAGTTTGGCACTACTTACTTAGAAGTATTTCATGTGAGTTAAAATTTTAGCTCCTAATGAATCAGAATGCTAATGAACTGTGGAATACAGGAATATTTGTGCATACTTGTACAGGTGCAAATGGAAATTTTCTTTATAGGAAGATATCTGGTTAATCCATTCTAATGCAGTGGGATTAAATAAAAATATAATGTGAATCACATATGAGCATACTTCATGCATGTAGAACATGAGTCTGGATGAGACGTGTAATAAAATAAATCATCATAAAATTTACAAGTAAAAGATTTATAATTCACATATTTTTGGTTAATATTTATAAATTATACAAGCTCATTATTCTATGGAACAAAAAGAGATTGGGAAACAGAAGCAGCTTAAGAATCTACACCATGTGATGAGAAAGAAGTGCAATTGAATAGAAAAAAATTGTTCTTAAGAGAGTAAAACTCATATGGCAAAACAAGCAATTCAAAGTACATTTCCAAAATAGAGCAACTACTATGCAGAATAGAGAACATAGAACTCAATTTTTAATTAAGCCAGGTTTATATCTATTGTAAAATCTACTTTACTTTTCTATTTCCTTTTGGGTAATAATAATACTATCTATTTCTTCTTTCTATATGTGTGTTTATGATCAATGGTATTTAATTGAGAGGATCTTTTGATAAGAAAAAAATAAGCAGCCTATGTATTTATACTTACTTTTCTGTGATGCCACAATCCAAAACTTTTGAAAATGAAAAACACTGAAGAAAGGTCAAAATTCATACGCCTTATAAGTACTAAATAGTACTAACTAACAGAAAGAATGAATAAACAAGCCATTTATAAAATTATAAGAATCATTGCTACAGACAAAAACATAGTGGATACAGCATGTTTTGGGGGCCTATTTTTGCAAACACATGCAATTATGAAACAGCAAATTATCCTTAGAAAAGAATTAAATACTTTTACTTACAAAACCCACAGTTTGTACCTTTAAAATATTTTAATTGTTTCTAATACATGAGCCCTCTTATATTTCAAAATACTTCAAACAAAACAAAGATTGAAAAACATAACACCACAGGGAAAAGTTATAAATTACATTGATCTAGATTATTTTAAATATGTGAGTAAATAATTATCAATTTTACTTCTGCAAATTTCTGATGAGTTTTACATGTAGTAAACCAAGATTTGAGTAATTTTATTTTTAGTTCTATTTTTTCAAATGGCAGCTCTGTAATTATTCTTTTGGTAAGAAAAGATTGCATGCCATTTATAAAAAAAATTGTTACCTGATTGCAATATCAGTCCTGACTCTAGCATCAGGAATGAATACTATTACTAAATGGAACTGTATTACTGGCTGTAATTATAATTTTAGTGATAACTGTAAAAGAAATATTAGCATTGGTTGATGGCAATAGGCTTAGCAGTTAACAGTCAATATGACCTAAAATGATGTCAATAATGTTACAAAATATAAATTTAATAATACAGCTTGATAGTGACCTATTTTATAAAAGTGCTTTAAATTAAAAATTAAAAATATGACCTTAAATGTTATGCAAAGTGTTATGGGAATAAAAGCTTGTCTGCCACATCAGAAACAGCAACAATGAAAAGAATAATTTAGAAGGTGAGGATCTGCCATTAATTGCACAAAGGTGGAGATTGGCAATTTGAGTTATTAACTGTGCCATTAGGGTCCCTAGCTTCCTCTGTGAAAATTGAAACAACAAAATCTTCTCATGTCAAATTTATATTTCTGAAAACAATAATGTATATATAACCTGTCTGAGTCAAAAATCTAGTGTTATTGTCATTCATTTATTGATAAACACAGGAGATTTTTTCTCTGCCCATAATTTATTCTTTATAAAATACTTACCTACAAATTTGAATTTCGCAGTTTATTTTTTCTATAACAGCCCCATTTTACTTATTAATATATTAAACACTGTATTTAGTCCACACATAGTATCATGAGCTAACTTCTCCTGAGTAGTTATCATGTGCCAAGAATTGTGCTATATATACTATGTGTACTTTATCATATTTAAACCTCATTACATATCTCTAAATAGGTTCTGTTAGTATCATTATACAAATAAACAGACATAAAAAGGTTATAAAATTCATCCAGTGTCTCACAGCTAATAATTGACAGAGAAAAGACATGAATCTAATTTTGATTATACCTAACACTTTAAAAAACTATTATTAATGTACTTAGACCCCTGCTTTATTTCTTTTATTCTCTATTAATAAAGAAATTTCCATAAATTTGATTTAGGTTTACCTATGTGTGATTGATTTAAGTTAAAATATATATATATGGACATTGTTTTTAATCAGTTAAAATCAAAAGGTGGCAAAGAGAATTTTTGAGAGCTTTCAACTACCTAGAAGCAGAATCTGAGGAAATAGACATATATAACATTTGGGCAGAGAGTGAACTAAATGGAAATGAAGGCAGTAACCTCTATCATAAGAGTGTAAAATTCTGGAGTTTCCATTCTTCATATGAAGCAGAATAGTTCACTGTAGGAGAATTTCATGACCTTAGTCACCTCTCTTTTTTACCAATTTTCTTTTGCTAGAAAATTTGGATCACACTCCCATTAGGTGTCTTATGTTACACTTTCTACTGGTGACACCAAAATGGAGCTTATTCTCTCAAAATTTATTGTTAAACTCATACGTCTTAACATAAAAATTATACATATTAATAGAGAGCAAAATTTCTTCTTTTATTTCTACAAACAATGTTCGAAGTCCATGGTGTGTGCATTGAAGATTTGAGAGGAAAAAATAGGTGACTTCTTCTTACATAAAACATCTGCATTTCCAAATTCTTTTCCTGACCTAAGTATTCATGAGTATTATGGATGACTCACTGCATTTTCTATGCTGAAATATACTGAGGAGTTTCCTTCTTACCTTTAATCTTCACAGACCATGGACTGTCTAAAGCTTCACATTGCTGCACTACAGCCTGATACTGGTAACAGTTCTTACAGAGGTAACTCCACGACAGTCTACCTTACAAAAATAGATACAAAAAGCATAAGTAAAATGTCAGTCATCAGTGTATAGTAGAATATTTTAATCATAACAGCAAGAGAAGAGAATGCATTTCAGGAATAGAATGAAATATAAGATAGGTACATGGGAGGTAGGGAGATCTTTTTTAAATGGATGGAGGGAACAAGAGATGGAGGGAGGGGAAAAGAGGAAAGGAAAAAGGATGAAAGAAAAGAACTGAAAGGAAAGAAAAACAATGTAAATGGAGTTTTTACAAATGGGAAGGAGTCCAATCATTGGTAGGAACAAGGAGGGAGGGGAGAGATAGGGGATGAAGAAAACAGAAGGAAGGAAGGAAGGAAGGAAGGAAGGAAGGAAGGAAGGAAGGAAGGAGAAAGGAAGGAAGGAAAGAAAGAAGAAAGAAAGAAAGAAAGAAAGAAAGATAGAACAGAAAGAAAAAGAAAGAAAGAAAAGAGAAAAAGAAAGAAAGTTGAGATGTATTATGTTCATGTATGAACTCTCTATGGTAAATGTAACCATTATGTACTGCAAAAATAATAATAAAATAAAAATTAATAATAATAAAAAAATAATTAACAGTTTAAAAGGGGGACTATCTAGATCACATCTGCAAATCAAGCACAAAAAAGCATTTGATAAAATATAATATTTTCTTACATAAACTGTTAGTAAATAAAGAAAATATTCTGAACAGAATAAAGAATACATCAAACAACAGATCTTCCTTAACATGGAAGTCCTAGAAATGATGCCAGTAAAGTCTAGAAAACATAAACATCATAATACTCATCGCTCTTTCTTCAAATTACTTCAAATATGCTAGTCAGTGCAGACAGAGGAAAATCAACTCACATAAATATTTAAAAGGAGATGAAAAATAGTATCATCATGTGCACATTATATTATTTATTGCCAGGAAAATTCAAGAAAACTGATTCAAAAATGTTCCAAATAAACTAAAAAGATTAGTGACAAATAAAACAATTACACTGAAGTGAAATTGTTTAAAAAATATAATAGGGTCCCTGTAAAATCAGTTTCTTTGCTCAAAGTGTTACAACAAAATGTCTTACGGTAACTTAGAGTGACAGAAATTTGTTTTTCACTTGTGGAAGCTGAAAACTCCACAATCCAGGCACCAGAAGACTCAGTGTTTATTTGGTGAGAACCCATTCCCCATTGCTGGCATCTTCCATGTCTCCTCCTGGTGAAAGGGGTGAACAAGCTCCCACAAACCTCTGTGGAAGGGCACTAATCCCACGCTTGAGGGCTCTGCCTCTTCACCTTCTCTCCTCCCAAAGGTGCACCTCTTAGTACCAGCACTTCAGAGTTGAAATTTCACCACAGTAATTATGGAAGAAACAAGCACTCATGAGTATTATGATCTTAACCAGTAGCAAAACAGATATGAAATACTCATGTAGTAACAGGTAAGACTTACATGAAAAATATCTGTGGGGTAATACATTGAGCAATTAAAATGATTATGTTTATAAAAAGAGCACAATTACAAAAGATTCAATAGTGTGAATATATACATTCTCCTACCTTCCAGGACTCTAGAATTATAATGTACCACTCAGCTATCAACATGGGGACTATTGTTTAGCTAATGCTAATTAAGATAATTTGTTAAGTCACATTTATATGAACTATTATGCAAAAACTGTGGTAATACAATAATATCAGAACAGAAAATACACAGTCCAAACTCTGATGAATGTTGTATTTAAAATATGAGAAATTAAAAGTTTCAAAATACACAAGTTAAAACATGATAGAATATGATAAATAACCATGTATTTCTATAATAGGACAGAACTAATTAAATGATAAAGGCTCCTAAAGAAGTAACATTTAAGCTACACCAAAGAATATCCATACAGAATATCCACTGAGCCACATCCCTATCCCCACCAAAGAATATCCAAGGCAAATGCATTCTCTCTGAAATTTCAGGAAAACACAACCAATGGAACAAATCTTTCACAAATTAGAAAAAGCAGTTTTTATTTTCTAACATCTTTAACCAATGTAAATCCACATATCAATTTTGGGATACTTGAGCATATTGTCATGCAAAATATGGAGATAATTTTAGTAAAGGTTTAGATACATAAACTATTCTAATGCTTTTTACTGTACAATCTTAAAATAAGTGTACCTATGAGCAGATTTCTATTTATAATTCATGTAAGCTGTTTAAGCATCCTAAATACACCTTTTATAGACATTGAATTCTAATGCCTGTAAAATATACCTTTTATAGACACTGAATTCTAATGCCTGTGAAGCAGTGGAAATAATCATTGTTAAAGGTGATGAATCACTTTGATTTTCATGAGTCATCAAATATAATCTCCAATCAAATAGTCTGTGATGTTTCCAAAAGAATTCAAGGGGTCCAATTCACAAGGAAACAGTGTTCAAACAAATTTCAGCTTTAGAAATGCATAAACTCATTTCAGTGCTACATCAATGGCTGTTCTTGAGAGTAATAGCCAAATGTAAGGAAACTGTCAACTGGAAGTTTCCACGAGCAACCGGGAGCCAAAACATCATGGTCTTGGCTCAAAAACACCCTGCAAAAAGTCCTATCCAATACACAACGACCAGAGTCCACTTTATTTTACTTGACAATTGTATACTTCATCAAGGGAAGTGTTAATCAACATGTGATAGCTTTTATTTCAGCATTTAATGCTTACAATGGTTAAGTCATTGGTTGTTCTTCCAAATGATCTGCAGGACAGTAATAGAGAAGCCAGAATAAGCAACATGAACTTTCTGTCCCATCAATGACCTTCATCTTGAGCTAAATTTACCTCCTGATGTAGATATTGGTGACCATTCAGTTCCTGTGAATTTAATCCACACCAGCTCCCCTCAGTGAGGTAAAAATGAAACTTTAGATGCCAAAGAACCAAAAGAAGGGTAAGATATGATGTGTGCTACTGCTAAACATGATTCTCTAGTACATCTGCCAGGATTTTGGTTTTCTTCTTTTGTGTGGTATGGGCTCACTTACTGCACTAAATTAGAGGAAATGGCTAAGTGCCCATTTACATCCAATTTCCAATACCTCCAATTCGTATTTGCAGTAAAACCTTGAACAAGGGACGATTATTTTGAGAGATAAGAGAGTTCTATAATGAGAGATTTACTGTCAAGAATTGTCCTGAAGGTCTAGAACAAAATGTTTCCTTAAAAATCTTAGTGCTAATTAGCATGGAAGAAAATAATTGAGCATAGGATCTGCTTGGGATAAGGTATTAAGCCTATTAATATCTTACTTCAACTTACTTCATAGTTGAAATCTACGATGCAAAAGCTAGCTAACCTAGCCTCTGATGACCCTGACTGACAGCTTGTACCACATCTCAAACACCTCAAACTTTCTAGAAAACCACAAAATTCAACACCAAACTTTCAACCACAAAGTTTAACAGAGAGTAAATAAAGACATCATAGTATTTGTTAAGTCGATTTGGACACAATGTAACCACATTCTTTTTTTTTTTAATCCCATAAAGATTTGATGGAAAAAATAACTGGAACAGGAAAAGTCCCTAGAAGTATTATTCATTTTAATTACCCACAATGGGAGGAAGACAAGATGGCCAATCAGTGAGCAGCAAAAAACAGAGCTTCCCGGGAGAAACAACTCATACACCAGAATAAAACACCCTGGAGAGACCCAGACAGAGGGAGATGGATCCTCTTGACACAGGAAGAAATTAAAACATGAAAAAGCTTGTCAAATACATTGGGACTACAACTGGAACAGCTGGACAGTGTTTTCGCTGCAACCCAATTTTGCATTGGACTGAATTCGCACCAGCCTGAATCTGCCACGGCAGACAGAGCTGCCCAAACTCATTCCCACCACAACTCACGGGAAGCAGAGCAGCGCTGAAGTTGGGGGTTGGTGAGCCCGACAGAGAGTGGAGCCGGCAAAGGGACTTTCATTAATCCATGGTCAGTGCTGGGATTGGGACACCCCCCTCCCCTTGGGAAAGGTGTGATCAAGTGGGTGACATGTTGGAATCTGGCAGGAGGAGCCTGAACTGGGAGCAACAGTGACTTCAGTTGGTTCCTCCCTCCCCAAAGCAGATTCGTGGAATTTGCTTGGACTGGGCCATGCCCCTGGCTGGGACCCAATGAGCCATCCCGAATAAATTCCCTGTGCCTAGCAAGCACTAACCAGGGAAAGGCCTCTGCAGTTTGGTTGGGGAGGGGCAGGCTTAGGCAGCTGCTGCTTGCACCTCAGTGATAAGACCAGTCAGGGGAGGGGGGAGGAACCTTGCAAGCATGCTTGGGAGGAGGCGTGGCCAACAGGAAAGGGGGCTGGGACCTGTAATGTGACCTTTGTGGAGGAAGCCCGTACCATGACAGGAGAGAGAGGCAGGAAGAGGCCCCCAGCCCAGAACCCTGAGAGCCCTGATCCAGGAGAGGGAAAAACAAGGGAGACTGAAGGCCGCAAACATGCAGGCATGGCTTCAATGCACATTAAAAGATATCTTCAAGACCTTGTAGACGAGCTCAAAACTGAAATATTAAATCAGGTAAAGCAAGATATGAGTAGAGTAATAAAAGCAATGCTCTCAGGGAGCATCTCTCAGGAAGATACAGATGGTAGAAGGGAGGAACACAAAAAAAGGAGAGAAACATTCGATAAAGAATATAAAGAAAATATAGAATACATGAAGCAGATTCAAAGAGACTACCAGGAAATTAAAAACTTCATTGAAAGCTGGAAAAATTCCTTAAAATAAACTAAGGATAGATTATCAAAACTTGAAGACAAGTTTGCAATGTGTGATTATGAAAGGAAAGATCTCTTAAAAATAACAAGGAAACAGGCAGTAACAATACAAAAGGCTAGAAGATGACAAGAGAATCTACAATTTAAGAATAAGAAATGTGAACAAAGAAGCAGGAATACATACAGGCAAATTACAAAAGCTATTTATGGAAATAATTAAGGAAAACTTCCCAAGCATGGGAAAAGAAAATGACATTCAGTTATGTGAGGCATACAGAACCCCAGCCACCTACAGCCAAAACAGATCTACACCCAGACATATAATCATCAAGATGCCAGAAATTCAATATAAAAACAGAATATTAAAAGCCATCAGAGAAAAGAAACAGATTACCTACAAAGGTAAGCCCATCAGGATCACGGCTGACTTCTCCACACAGACCATCAGATCAAGAAGAGCTTGGAGCAAAATATTCCAAGCCCTGAAAGAAAATAACCTCCAGCCCAGATTGATGTACCCTGCAAAACTGTCACTAGAAATTAATGGAGAAACAAGATGTTCCATGAAAAAGAGGAACTGAGTGAGTTTGTGACCATCAATCCAACCCTACAGAGAATACTGAAGGACATTCTAGTAAGAGAGAAAAAAAAATACCAGGATTTTAGGAACAGTGGCAGAAAGGCCTTAATGAGTAGGGCAGGCAGTAGAATGAAGGAGAAAAGTAGACAAACAAAGGCAGGAAAATAGCATGGCAGAAATGAGGCAGAGAAGGATAACTAGAAACTCTAACATAGATGGCCTTGATATGCTATATTGTTAATAGTGCACCAGGATTTAAAACCCACATTACTCACACTACTCTGCTTGCATGTATTATATTCTGTTCCAGTCATTCTACCTGTACTAGATTTGAGGGTACAAACAGTAATCCCAAAAATAACAGGATATAGTACAGTAATCATCCTTAATTTCCTATTAAGTCAATCCAAGGCTCTATAAAACCTACACTGCTTTATCATAACTGATTGTAATCAAATCTGGTTTGTTAGATCACTGTTTTGTATTGATAGATTTTATTCAAAGCTGTTACTATTGATAGTATCAAGTCTGAGGTATAGGCAACTGCACTTAAGATGACAAGATTCACTAGAATATCCACTCTGATTACCTGCCTTTAAAGTTTTATATTGTCTACAATGTTTTATTTTTTGCTAATATTGTTATGTACTGCTATATTCAATTATACTGCTATATTCATTTATGCCTGATGATATAGGCAATTCTATTGAAGATAATAAGAAACAATACAGCAATCATTGTAGATCACCTTGTTCTGTGGTTTTATACAACTCTTTGGTTTCATGTTTTTATAGGAATTTGTTTTGTTTTGTCTTGCTATGTTTTGTTTTTCCCTCTAATACAGAAAGGATAGAAATACCTGTAGAGACTCATGTATGTATAGCTATTTACACTCTCACTGTTTGATGATCTACTTTGTATGCTTTAATTTTGTAACTTGAACAACTATTTCTAAGAGGATAATATGTAATTTATCAACTAGTGATTTCTTATTGTTTATCTTTTCTCTGAAATTCTGTATTATCTCTACCCTTTACATGCTTTTTTTCTCTTTAAATAAAAATTAAAAAAAATAATTACCCACAATGATAAATGATCAAAAAGGAAATATTATAAATATATCTCAAACCCTTTTTCAGAAAAAGACAATAGAATAGATTTATAAAATATCAGATTTAAAGAAACTATATTCCTAGAAAAGTCATAATTTCTCTTCCCATCATATATCATAGAAAATTACCTGTGAAGCATAGTGAAGGAAGAGGTTTTACAAATAGAATGAATAAGACTTCGTAAGCCTGAGAGAAGACTTAAATATGCAAGGAAGGGGCTTTTTAAAAAAGAGACCAGAAATCAATTTTGATGAAGACAAGATATGGTCAAGAGCAGAAATATAATACAGAGAGCTTGGCGAAAATTTAGAAAGAATGAGAAGCACTTTCATAATATGAGGAGCATAATAATTTGGGGTTTTGAGGATTTTGAGCAATCAATACCCTCATAAACAGAATGGAGGAATAGAACTTGACCAATATATGTTGGTTACTTTTATAGGCCAACTTTTCTGCTAGCTGTATCCATTTCCCTGACATACAGATTAAGTCTCTCAAGCTCACCATGTTATTGATTTGCACTTCCACTTTACATGTGGGAATTCCAGTATTTCAAGTTAACCAGTTGGGAAAAGTTGCAGTGTTATGAAAGACTTGGTCGGCAGCAATAGCTCATTAAGTATGTATAGATCCTAAGCAAAGACAGAGCAGAAAAGGCTAAAACAGTACAAGCAACAAATGAATTCAAATGAAGTTAAGGAACTTGGTTCTAACTCAAATCCCAGAACTACTTCCCTTCTTGGGATGCTCACCTACCTGGGAAGTCTCTGTTCTCTTGTAGCTTCCTCTGTGCAGAGTAGATGATAACTCCCATGTGGGGCTTCCGTGTGAGGGCCTAGGCCTTGCTGCACAGGTAAGATGGTTCCCCTCTCAGCTCTTCAAATGATGGCAACTCATGAGTGGCAGACCACATTTAGACAAGGAGAACACATTCCCACAGGTTCTGGGAGCAGCATGGCTTTGCCCTTGAAGGAAAGCGAAAGAACATGGAAGTCCTCATGGTTCAGGAGAGCAACACTGAACAGAGTACTTGGTGACAGGGTGAGATAAAGGAGATTTGAATACCTTACTGGTTGTGTCTCTTAATTTGTTCATCTTAAAAATACTTTCCATGAAAGTTGGAGTAAAATTCCACTTTTTTTTTTTTTTTTTGGTACCAGGAATTAAAATCAGGACCTCATATCTGCCAGGCAGGCACTGCACCACTGAGTCAAATCCCTGGCTCCAAAACCCCACATTCCTAACCAGTCTACTTGGCCCTGTGTGATCTAGCCCATTCCTAATTTTCCAGCCTAACTTTTTTCCTCTCCTTCCCTATGTGCCAAAACCAGTAGCCTTCTTGCTATTTCTGGAATGTGCCATGCTTATTTCTACCTCAGGCCACTACAAAGCTCACTGGGCTTTATACTCTGATTATCACTTCTTGCAGGAGGATATTGACAATGACAATATGTGACACGTCTCCTGCCTCCTCACCAAGCATTTCATGTTCTTTCAAAGTTTTGGTATTTCTAGGTTTATGCTATTTGCTTATCTGATGATTTCGTCTCAGCCATAAATATTAAGCTCCATAAGGACAAGTACTTGTCCTTTTAATTTTTAAATCCCCATTATCAGGAACATGTAAGTGCTTAATAAAATCATATGAATAAATTGATCCACTAACCTGTCATTTTTCCAGGTGGCATCATCAGCAGGCATGGTTAGAAATGAAGATAATAGCTAACATATATTATTAAATTACTGTATCCTGGGCACTGTTCTAAGTACTTTGCATGCGCTTCCAAACTTTTGCAAAATCAAAATGAAGGTGTCAAGGGTTTCAGGTACTGTATATAGTATAATACATACCACAGCACAGGTACAGTGCAGTGTAAAGATGTATAAAATGGCAGCATCTGGCTTTCTAACTTGTCATCCGGCATGTGAAGTCAATCTAAGATGCATCGCTTCTATTCCCATTGACTCTTTTGCCTTGAAGGAAATTCCTACCCTTCCTTTAGGATTTGTCTGCAACATCTTGCAACTGCTGCTTAGTTTATCTGAAATGTTACCTAAGATATTCAATGTGCTAACCTCTGTTTCCACTTCATCTTCTGCATAATTGTGATAAAGCTTATAGCACATTTAAATTGAAAATGTGTGTTTACCTGGCTGTGTGTTTAATTATAAATCCTTGGAAGCAAGATTACTTTTTTGTGTTCCACTACCATAAATATTTGTCATCACATCCAAAAAATAATAGATTTAAAGTATTCATTGAATTAATTTCCTTCCTTGTTCACAAATTTAAACAAATTTAAAAAGTATTCTTCCAATCTTAAGAATCCAAATGGTCATAGATACATTTTTTAAATAATCTTGAGCTGACTAGACTTTTTTATTAACTTTTTTCTTTTTATTATGAAAGATTCAGATTAATCCAGCCACATATTGTTCTGTTAAATGCACATAAACATGCTTTTTTGTTAGCGATGTGTTAAAGGCATCCCCATGAGGATTTGGATTCCTTCACGTTTAAGTAGTGGCTCATTTGTCTACCCCATCAGGTTATTCAAGTATGCACTTACTTGATTCTTGCTAAGAAAACCTCTAGCACTGAGATTTGGTTAAGCAGTCAATCCAAAAGCAATGGATATTTTCATACATCTTCTCTCAATAATCCAAATCTCTAGAGTTTACTATATTGGGCTAGAAGTCTTAGAAGAGGTATTCTCATAATATTGTTCAACACAATATATTTCTGGTTTTTGCCAAAAATAATGTAAAAGAGATCTGTTGACACATTAAATTCCAACCTTACATTTTAAAAAAAAATGAAGGAAAAATTAAAAGTCTTTGAAAATTCAGAAGTTTTATTCTGGTTTTCAGTTAAACAAAAACAATAAAACCACAATAAAAGTAGTAAGCTCATGGGTCTTGGATGTCCAGCCTTTATTTTAATAGATAACAAAAAGTGTGGTTCCCATTCAGATATGAACAGAGTCCATTCAGTTTTCCCTGCCTCTGGCAAAGTTACCTCAACCAGAAGGACAAAAAATGATGAAAAGATAAGGGCTCCAAGGAGGGCAGCCTATAATAAGAAACACAATAACAGGAAATAGGTGGGGTCACAGAAGCATTAAAATGTGCCTTAAGTGTGAACTTGGGAAAAAAAAAAAGTGAAAACGAACCAATGGCTGAGGCCAAGAGGCAGAGAAGTTCCTTTACTAGAGGGGGAAACTACCTGCGGGTTTGGCGAGTCAATTTTTCTCACTGTCAGGCAATTTTAATTAAATCCATATTCTGGAAGAGGCAAAGAAAGAAAAAAGGAGAGGGAAAGGATTGAGAGAAAAAAGCAAAAAAAAAAAAAAAAGGCAGGTACCACCTGGGCTTGATTGTAAGTCTAGTTTGCACACCTGCAGATAATTTAACATTTCCAAAAGCATTTTAAATGTTTAATTTGTTAATACAGAAGCTATTTTGCTTTTAGTATTCTGCAAAGGAAAAAAAGTACAATGTAATCATCTTAACTGGGATTGATATAATTAAATACTTGTTCCAAGTGGACTAAAGCTCCAGGAAGATTTAAAGACCCAGCCCAGCTGCATGATTTAGACAACCAATTCCTGGCAAACTAGACCTTAAATGAATCCACAGCACATAGAAGGTGGATGAGAAGAGAAAAAGTGTGACAATCTAGAGTCAAATTCTCAAATAGTCATTTTATAAAACTATAGTATTAGCTTACAGAGGCAGCAGTGCATAATTTACATGGAAAAATCATTTTCATTTCCCTTCTTATAAAGCTAAATTGATATAACCTGTCGTGATCATCTACCTTGGTCACTGGACTCTTAAGCAGTTCTATAAATTTAAAGTCTACTCTTAAAGAACAAACTTCTATCATTACGAAAAAACTTCATGACTCTAAAGGTAATTTTACAAATGGAGTGCAAATCACCTGAATAGGACAAAATGTAAAATATTATAAGTGAGAGAGAGAAAGTGAAAAATTCTAGGATCTTGCTAGTGGCAGTGTTTTACTTTAACTTTTTTTAATCTTTTATATTTCCATCATAATAATAAAACATTATTTGCTTCCCTGATTTCTAAATATTCTCCTCAGATATTTTCTAAAATTATATCAAATAAAGTCAATACAATTATAAAAACATGTGTTTGCCCAAGTGCCCCATTGTGAAATACAGCGCTCATTGCTGACACTGGGATTGGTGGGGAATTTGAAACCCACTTAGAAATGTTAGAAATTATCTCAGGAGGTGTAAGAACCTTATTTGGACTGAAACTGTCTGCAAAAATATGAAGACAAAAAAAGACTCAAAGGCTAGACCGCTATTTGTGCATCTTAATGTTCTCCAGTCACAGCTCAGTTGGGTAGAGATGGCTCATTCTCTTCTCACTGAGGGGAAAAAGGGAAAGTAACTGAGAACAGTAAAGAAACTTTCTCCCAGCTGCCTGCCTTTCTCTACCTGGAGCAGCAGAGAAGGTTTAAGAAAATCTGTTTACTCTTTAAAGATTTCTTCTCATTCACGAAGCATATATAGTTATCGATCCCACAGAAGACTTGGCTGCCATCTTCCCTTCTGAGCTCTTTTGAATCCTAGGAGAGCTGGCAGCAAGAATAAAAGACAATAGAGCTATTTCACTGAGGACAACACAGAATTTCAGAGGAATCATGTCCTGTGGAGTCCTTTTCAGAATAATCAGATCCCTTTTTTAAACAAAAATAACAACTAAAATTTTGGGATTGCCTGTGAGTCCAGGCTGCCATTAAGCAAAACCCACGGAAAGCAGATACAATTCTGTGGTGAATTTAATCTGGCCACACAGAGGGACAGGTCGAATTAGATTGTGTTGGCAGTCTGTATAAGCCACACTGGGATGAGAGGCATCTACTACTTCCTGATTCTAACAACAGTTGGGGATTCCCAGATAAAGAAATATGTCATTATAGCTTTGTGGTGTAGACAGAGGTTTAGAATGACAAGGCTAAGCCAAAGCAGTCTTTTATTCTCCCTCTGCAAAATTTGAAGCACTTCTGGGAAGCCTTCCCCAAGGATTAGAGTTAGTAATTTTCACAATTGACAGAACCACTGCTTTCTCTGGAAGTCACAGCGCTCCCCCAGAAATACCCTGGTAGGCAAAAAGACTATGAAAAGAGAAGTGAAAGATAAGGCAAGATGTTAAACAGATAAAATCCAAATAATCGTTTTCATTATAATTTCGATTAAAAACCATAAAGCTGAAATATAGAATACTGGGAAACCAAAACTTGTATATTCTCTACCAATTAACATTCAGTATTTGGGGCTTTCCGATAACTCTCTAACCTTTCTGGGTAGACGGAAAGCTTATGGTTGGCAGGAACATGACCTGTAAGAATAGTTCTCTAGCAAATACCTTTGTCAGTAGCCATTTGGAAATATATTACGGTTTATTTTTATTTATTGGTGTATGTTTGTGATACATAATAATCACATTCATCTTAAGGAAAAATATATATCACACCTTAATTATTTTTATCATTTGGTTGGCTGTATCAAAAAAGATACTTATGTAGGCAAGTAAGGGAGAAATTATTTAGGACAAGCACAAAGTAGCTGCTGTCTGGGTCTGGGGACTCTTGAAGAAGGGAAACTCCTAAATCTCTATAGCTCTATGCTCCTCTCAACCTCTATCTGAAATGCATAGGAGAGGAAAAGAGAAGGACTTAAAATGCTTTTTGGCATTGTATTCCTCTTTCTCGGTGTTCATCATATTGTAGTCATTCCTTTGAGATAAAATACTGTAAGCTTCTATTAGGATGACAATAGACTGTCTGGGAGGCATGTTACTCACTGATGTTTATCCTTCCTTGTTTTGTCAACCAAAACTGCTCTCTGACTATACTACATGTTCAGGCTCTTATTTTCTGCAGGTTTGTCTGATGAACTGAATATTGCTAAAGTAATAGTAACTAATGCGCCCCAGGTAACTTATTTTCATTCTAATAGAAGTATATGGGACTTTATCTCAGAGGAATGATTACAATATGATGAACATTGAAAGAGAGATATCTGATTCCAAAGGCCTTCTTGTAGCTTCTCAAATCACATCACACAGGCCACACCTATCTGCTTCAACTACCAAATGCCAGCTCTGTACATACTTCACTCACTGAACCTCTGCACCAACTTACCCAAGTCCATGCCAAGCATACTGGCAAAGGCCCAAAGTACCTTAAATCTCCGATTATCTTCCAGCTGCTAGACATAATGCTTCCCTTCCTCTATACCATAAAGAAAATTCACCTCAGGAGTCATTGTCAATGAATATTCAAATTTCATGCAAATCAGTGAAATTTATTCTGTGCTTTGCTCTTTCATCAAAAAACATGACAATAACCACAAAAATTTTCCATAACTCTGTCTACAAAGCTCTCCAGAAATAGTGAATCTATTAAGTTGGCATTCAGAATGTAATATTAGAAAGATCAAGTGTTTCTAAAAACCACAAAGAGAATAAAGTTGCAGAGTTTGGTATTGTCAGGGCAGAGGTCCAGACTCCCTGCAGGGCTCAGCCCTGTAGTAATAGTTGTTCTCCTTTTCCAACTTGGCTCAAAACTACAAGACCTTTGCTGCACACATAATGTTTATCGTTTTTCTCCCCCACTGCTCTTCATGATTGAAATGGCTCTACAAGGCAGGTGTAGGAAATGAAATATTTTTGAACTATAAGTTGAGGATAACCATTAGTTATCTAGCTAAATTTTCTAACCAGGGCTTAAATCATTTAAACTTCATATAATTTCAGAGATTTTTTTTTCTTAAAGCAGAAAGAAAACACCTGCTGTTTTATTTGGTGGCTTCAGGTAGAAGAAACCAGAGGAAATTATCCTTGACTGGCCGTGAGGATAAGTGGTTATATATTTTAACTGTGTAACATATGTATTCCAATGTAAATCCTAAGTTACAACTGCTTTCCCTCTTCTAGTTTTCTATCAACTCCCCCAATTAATGCTTAGATTAGAAATTATTTTTTTTTGTTCCACATTAACTTGTAGAGCCATTTCAATCACGAAGAAGTTAACTTATATTACGGTGTCCAAAATTGATTTCACTTACCTTCATTATTTATTAAATAAAATTGAAATGAATAATTAAGAGTTCCTTGGATAGATGTACGCATAAAGGTGAAGCTTTGGGCATCAATGTATTCCCTAATGAGATAAAAATGAAACTCAATCCAAAGAGAAATTGAGATCCTTAAAAGGACCTCATTAAATTTAAAAATGTGTTTGTCTATTTCTTCTTAAATGTACCATCTAAGAAAAAGTGAATGTCAGCGTAATAGGGTGATACTGTATATCAAGAGCCTGGGCCTTGCAATTTTAAGTACATTTGTTATCACCAGCACAAATCTAATCGTTCTAAACCCTTTCTTGTTTGTGGAAACCATTAGAAAGGTATGGAAAGTCTCAGTGGCTTTCAAACTGTGCTATGGTAGAACTCCCAGTTTTAAGGGACTATAGACTATAGGGGTAAGTTGCCTATTTCTCAATTCTGTCTCAAACACATTACCATCTATTCTAGTCTTCTCATGTTTTACATACCATATCTCAGACAGTATTAAGCATATAGCTGGTACTCAATAAATACTTGTTAAATGAGAGGATGAGTAATTGTTTAAAAGCAGAGTCTTAAAGGACTCATGCTTTTTTACAAAAGCAAAAAAAAGGGCAAATAGTAAAGAAGAAAAATTTTTAAAGGAAAAAAATTGAAGCAATGAAACACCTTGATCAAATTCAATAGTCAGAAAGGCGAAAAGCCTTGCCCAGGATTTACAGGAAATCAGCGTCCACCCCTGTGTCCTGATTCAGTGTTTGTAACTCACGCAGCTCTTTTCCACTCTTCACAGGCTCCTAGGCCACAGGATGGAGATACTATGACATCTTTGTTCTGCTAAAGAAGTTCCAGATTTTACTTAATTTTCCAAACTTTGTCTCACTTTGCTCAGTGATGTACTTAATCAGCAAGCAATGAAAGTATCGATATAAAAAATTTTTAAAGTGTACATCTGATTGAGAAACATAATCTATAAACCTTTAGCTTAAACAAAACAACAATTACATTTTGAAAAATGTAATTTTCAAAAAATTTACTCCAAAGAAACACTTTAATACTTTTAATGGCTATTATTTAACGTCTTTAAATAGTATTTGCCAGATTTCTTAATATTCTACAACAAAATAAACTAGTCTGGTGTACAATTCCAGTTGCATGACAATAATATAAAATAATAATAATAATAATAAATATAGATGGAATCTAAAGAAGGTAAACTTTTGGTATTTTAGGATTGGGAAAAACAACTCATTGTCAAGGTATAAATTTCAACAATATTCTCACCAAAGTGCTCTTGTTCAGGGGTTGTGTATCTTGGCTAGGCAACTTCGAGAAAAGGAAACTCCAATTTACCTCTGGATCCAATTTTCCAGTATAATACGTAAGTACAAAGTATACCAGTGTTGACCTTGCTGAGTGCCAAGAAGTTAAAATTACTCTATTAAGTTTACAGCAGAAACATTTAAAATTGCTTAGCAGTGGGTTCACTTGTTTCTCACTCCCTTGTTTCTCAGCGGGGATGGTGCTGTCTTTTACAAGCTGTTCTTTGAATTTTATTAAATATCAACAGAAGTTCAACAATATGAGACAGATTTCAAACATAATCACTGCTGTTAAAATAAGAGGAACAACCCCAAGAGCAAGACAATGTTCCCTGTACCAAGTCCGCAAGTAATCTTGATGCACAGCAGCATGCACGAAAAGTAGGACAATTATTTGCTGTAAACTAATGTAGTTTATATCTTCAATCTCCACCACACTTTCATGTACACACACACACACATGCACGCATGCACATGCTTTGCAGTTCAGGCTGAACTTGAACTCACTAAGTAGCCCAGCGGGCCTGGAACTCACGGCCATCCTTTTGTCTCAGCCTCCCAAGAACTGGGATTATGCACATGCACAACTATGCCTGGCTGTATTCATGATTTTTAAAATGCTAAAAAAAAAAAAAAAGATTATAGGTACAGAAGGAACATGCTTCATTGTAGTTCATTCCATATATAATAAGCCTTCTAACATTATATTAGATGGAGAAAAGCTGAAAACTTCCTAACATCTGCAATGAAATAGGAGTGTCCACTTTTCACCAGTTTTAGTCAACATAGTATTGGAAGTCTGAGCCAGTGCAATCAGGAGCACACAAACTGGAGGAGGGGAAGTCCAACTGTCACTATTCGCAGATGATTTGATCTTGTATGGAGAAGACACTCCCCAAATGCTATCAAAATACTCTTTGACCCAATAAGTGAATTTGGTAAAGTTGTAAGATATAAAACCAACTAACACATAATAATCTGTAGAGTTACTGTACCCTAATAGCAAATTATCTGAAACAGAAATCAAGAAGGAAATCCTACTTGCAATACCAAAATGAACAAAAACACCTGAAAATAAATTTAGTCAAAGATGTAAAAGATCTCTACAATGAAAACTATAAAACATTAATGGAAGAAATTGTAAAGACATTTTCCATTCATGGATTGCAGTACTCAATTATTAAAATTCCCATACTACTCAAATCTATCTACAGAGTCAATGCAACACCTAAAAAATAAAATAAAATCAATGACATTATTCACAGAACTGTATAAAACAACCCTAAAATTTGTAAGGAATTAGACGTAAATTCACACATCTTCAATGAACTGATTTTCAACAAAGGTACTAATGATATGACAGTGTAATACACATGGTTTCTATGCAAAATGTCAATGGAGTCCTTGTCTCCCACTGAAACCTCTTGAGCCTGGCTTTGTGTGTGTGTGTGTGTGTGTGTGTGTACCAGGAATCAAACTCATGACCTCACACTTGTGCCACTGAGCTATATCCCCAGACCTAAGCCTGACCTTTTATGTCTGGATTCCCATCAGCATTCTGGCCTTGTGAGCTCCATCCAGAATTTCCATCAAGCTAAGCTTACTGAATATTAACTATTCTTAGAAGGCCTAGTATAGTAGGCCTTCTTTAGCCAACATGTCCAAAACTTTCCAAACTCCTCTTGCAAACCAGTTACAAAAACTTCTAAACTACATGGTCAGGTACAGCCATAGTACTAATTCCTTTTCTCTGGTACCAAACTCTGTATTAACCACCTTCCTATTCTAGGGACAAAAAACTCAGTACTGACAACTTCAGTTTATTTTAGCCCATGGTATCAGTCCATGGTTAGTTGTCTAAGACAGAAAAGGTGTGGTGGAAGGATCTGGTGGAGGAAGGCTGTTCAATCCATGGCAGCCAGGAAACAGGGAGAGAAAAGAGGAACCAAAGCTGAGAATAAACTCTTTAACATCACACCCCACAGATTTTGACCACCAAGCTATATAGCTCTGAACATGAGACATTTGGCAGACATTCTCAATCTAACTTGTAACAAAACTCCTCAGGAATCTTGACACAGGGAATGTTCTCCAGTGATGCAGGTGCTCCTTGGCTGTGAAGCACAAGTTTTCCTCAATTCTCCAGCTATTATTCACTTCCTCATTAAACCCAAAATTTCACAATAGCTGTAACACAGAAAAACTTGAAAAGGAGAAATTAGACTGACTCCAAATTGATCCCCAAAGCAACAATAGACGGGCATTTTAAAGAAAAACTACACTCACTGAGGCGAAAATAACACTTGAATCATTGTTTTCAGTTAGATGATCTGCCTTGCAAAAAATAACCACCAAACCTTTTGAGAGGAAAAACAAGATGGCACTTCATAGTTAGACTTAATCCTTTTACATTTCTACACAGTCAATTTCAGGGGGATATTATGATGAAAGTTGAACTCTAAAGTTCTATGCAACATCTTCTCTAAATATGTTTTGTAACACTTTCTTATGTCTTAATTTGTATTCTTTAATACTTCTATTATCTCCAAAGATCTGTCAATATTAAAATTTTGCTTAGACATGGAACATGCCAAGATGATATATAGTTATACGTGAAAAAAAATCCTGCACAGGTATATATTTCCAAGTAAGGAATGAGTACCAGAAATAGAAGATTTACAACTTTTCCATTCAATGGTGTTTTCATGTTTCTTGCCACTTGAAATACACAAGTAATATTCATTTGTCTACATCAGAGCTTAAGTACATTCTTAAAATCAATTGTGTAGTCCTCTTTAAGCCTGTCTGTCCAGATGCTGGGTTTTAGGAAACAAAGCAGTTATATAGTAAACTATTAAGGTAAATCGTTTAATTTAGAGTTAAAGAAATTTATATATTTCTTCAAGTCTGGTAAAAGTATGATATAATGTTAACAGTTATATACAAATTCCTTTATTAAATAATTGTAACCAAAGTAAATTTTATGTCATATAAACATTACAGATTTGAATTGTGCTCTTAGGTTGTAAAAGACTTTGTATTATTGCTCTATTACTTTATCATGACTATGTTTTTAACAGGTTAAAGTGATGAATACCTCTCTACATTTATCTTTCCTGTTTACATGCATGCATTTAAAATTCAGAAGAATACTGGGAAATGCTAATAGATTTAGCATTTGGAGTCTAGAAAACCAAACACACTTGGTAATCACTTCTGTGTATCTGAATGTTTGAGCAAGCATTAGATGTTTACTTTTTCGGTCAAGTAATTAGGAGTCTCTTACATTGGGGGTTTTAGAAATGGAAAATCAAGAATAGCTGCCCTGTGAGTAGTCATATAAAGCAGATAGTTGGCTGCTGTTGATTAAAGAATCCATAATGAAATTTCTTCAGTTCATCTAGAGAGTATTATCTATCTCAGAGAGATAATACAGGCAACAAAAGCAAGGAGTAAAAGCTGGTGGAGTTTTAACTTGATAAATGAATCTGGTATATTTAGAGAAAATAACTTCAAAAATTTTTTGCTACCCTATAAAGATAATATTAATTCAACAAATTTAAATATCAAACTTTGCATCCACAAATTCAAAACTAAATCATTTAAAGCCAGTACTTTTTATATTATGCAGTAACTAAAACAAATCAGATCGTCAGCTCTCTCCTTTCTTTTCTTTTTTCTATTCTGCATAGCCTTTGCTTCCATATAGCCACAGGATCGGTGCTGCACCCTCATATTCTGGAGCTCAGAGGGCCATCTTATAATCTAGTTTTGTTGACAATATTGTACCCTGAGACTTACTTTATTGATTCCATTTCCTTCTCCTCATTTACAAGAGAATTGGATGACTTTTTAAAAATTATGCACTGCCATAATGTTATTGATTTTGATATTTTTTAAATAAGACTGCTGACCTAGAAGCACATTTCTCATGAACTCTTTTGAAGCATTTATTTTCAGCCACAGTTAAATGTGCCCATTTTGTCTACTACATAAAAATATTCCTTTGATGAGTCTTCAAAACACGCTGATTATCTGTTCATTTGCTTATTGCCCTTGGTCTTATATAGTTTTTCAGCTTTTCTTCACATCTGGTGAAAACAACAACAACAAAAACTGTTTGACACTGAGCTTGGGAGTGATTTTTTTGGATATTACTCCCAAAGTTCAGGCAACAAACATAAAAATCAGCAAGTAGGACTCATCAAACTAAAAGTTCTCTTCACAGCAAACTAAAATATCAACAAAATTATAAAGTAGCCTTCAGATCAGAAGAAAATACTTGCAAATTATATATAATTATGTGTGGTTAATATCCAAAGTATATAAAGAACACACATAAGACAGTAGTAAAAATTAATAACCTGACTTTAAATGGGTAAAAGACCTAATAAACATTTCTTCAAAGAATATAAATAATTGATAAGTAAATGAAAATGTGCTCAGTATTATTAATCACTATGGAAATGTAAAATCAAAACCACTTATCTATTGTCTGGCTATTATCAAAAAGACAAGAAAATGAGTGTTGAGAAGAGTATGAATAACAAGTGAATACATATATATTCTAATATTAAAAGCTGTAATTCATAGTTAAGGTATGATCAAAATATGAGAATAAACTAAGAAGAAGGAAATTTTGTAACTGAAAGAATAGGGAATTGAATTCAGAAGAAAGCAGACAGCATTTATTGGATGATGGGTAAGATAAAATCTCAGAATCATACAGATGAAGCAGATCTAAAAATGGAATGGAATAAGAGAATAAAAATATGAATATACTTATATAATTGGAAATATAGGAACCTACTCAGAAAAAATTTATAGATTACTGTATTTGGGGAAATTCTGGGGTATATACTTTGAAAAGTTAAATAAAAATCTAGACAATTCTAGGAATAAATGTTTATATACTAGACTGAAAATATGATCACAGTATATTGGATGTTTCTGCTATGAGTAACAGTCATAATAATGTGGAAATAGTGTTTGGTTTTCCATGTAAGAGACAGAGACAGAGAGACAGAGAGGGCATGCAAAATAGAACAGGCCTTTATTGAGGGAACAGGAGGACTGCTGAAGAGATGCAGGCACCCTCTGGAAGCTTCAGGAAAGAACCTTGGGCTTTATTTGGAATTTGACAGGGGCGGAGCTAAAGAGACAGGTGGAATGACGTTTTGACAGCTGACTGGAGGGGCTTGCGCATGCACAACAAGTGAGTGGGTTGACCAGAAGAACACGGGGAGGCATTTTTCCAGGCATTTCCATTCTGTCAAATAGAATATTTATTAAACAAAAACTGTGGTATAACTAAAAAACAATATGGATGGGTAGAAAATGTATTTATTGTGAGGAGAAAAAGCGATGGAGACTACATCATACATAAAGTCTAAAGCTGATTTTAAATGGAAATAGCAGGTTATTTACAAATAGTTCTTGAAGGTTCACCCCTTTCAGTCAATTGTGGCTGACTGATTACATCCTAAGCATTGGAACAGCAAGTAAATCTGTAAACTTGTTTACACGAGAGAAGGCAGGCGATAAACAAAAAGTAAGTGAACAGTATAGCGGGTGGTTTTATGTCCCACTGTGGCAAGGCTACAGTCCTCAGTGGTTGAGGTTGACCTTAATTCTAGTGTTGCCAAGAAGGAACTTCTTAGATACTTTAAAGGATGTATCAGTAGACTGAGTAAGGAATATTATCCTGGGTAATCTGTGTGAACCTTGAATCAGGTGAAAGACTTTAAGAGCAGAACTGAGTCTTCTTGAAAGAGAAGAAATTCCATTTGTGGATGCCAGCTTTAGCTCCTGTCTGAAAGTTCTGGACTGTTCTTTCTGAGAGCCATCCTGTCAGTTTCTGACTTGCCCTTCCAGACTTTACAATCTTGTAGGTCAAATCTATATATGTGCTGGTTTAATGTCTGCCAGGCATAGCTATAAAAACAAAGCCGAATAGGAGTGATAAAGAATGTGAGTCAGGGAAATATGCTGCTATTTTATATTGGGTGGTCAGGAAAAGCTCCCTGACAAGACATTGTGGCTGACTGATCACATCATTGATCTAATTCTTCATCCCTCCTTTATCCAAGCGTTTTTATCATCAGCCTTTGTGGTATCTCTCACTAAAAGGCAAGATCTATTTTCCTAAATGTTAAATCTGTACAGACTTCGCAAATTTAGGGATTGGGGGTGCGACATTAGCAGACAAGTCTAAAGCAGGAGCTGAAGAAAGACCTGTCACAGTTTCACATGCCTCTTATTTAACCATAAAAGATTGGTGGAAGTTTGAAAGAAGTGCTACCCTAATTTAACGAGCAGAGGCCATGCTAGATCTGCCAATCACCAGCTGACTCCAGACACATGAGTCTGCCCATCAGCAAGAGGTGGCTAGTGGACCTGCAGCTAAAGACTGACATGGGGTGAGTCCAATTATGATCAGACAAGTCCTACCCAGTTTAGCTGAAACTCATAAGTTAAATCAATACTTAATGTTGGGATGCCTCTACTGTCCTGTTGCTGCTGCTGCTGCACAGAATTATAGAGGCCTGAAGGAAGCAAAAGATCAGGTTATATGGAAGGAACAGCATTCTAGGTAACAGAAAAGGCAAGTGGTCTAACACAAGGGTGTGCTTGGGATTCCTATGGCACAGCAAATGGGTTTGTGTGGCAGGAGTACAAAGGGAGAGAAAAGCACAAGGCCACAAAGTCAGTCAAGTGGCAGGTAGTCAAAACAGGTAAACCTTGCAAGGTAAGGTAGGCTTGAGAGGGACAGGGAAACAATAGATGGTCTTAAACAATTTAGTATCAAGACCTAACTTCTAATTTTAAATGTGGACACTGCCTACTCTGTGAAGAGAGAACTGCAGCAGAGGAACTGCCCCAGCCTTCCGTGAAACTTCCATGTGAAGATGAGAGTAGCTGCTGCTTGGATCAGGTTACAGCAGTAGAAGTCCTAAGAGATGCTCAGATTCTGTACATACTGTCAAAAACTTTGCAAGAGGGTCTTTAGATGGATGGGATATGAAAGAATGAGAAAAGTCAAGGATGAACCCAAGGCTTTACGTTGAGCAATTACAGGACGGAGTTGCCATTTTTTAAAAATTTTATTTAAAGAGAGGGGAAAAATAAAGCAAAACAGAAAAGAAAAGGGTACAAACAATACAGAATTTCAAAAAAATTGAACAGTAAGAAATCACTAGTTGATACATTACATATTGTCTTCCTGGATGTAGTTGTTCAAGTTACAAAATCAAAGCATACAAAGTGGACATTCAAACACTGAGGCTGCAAGCAGCTCCTTTCTCTGACTTTTGAGTGGAGGAAGAACGTGGAAGGTTCAGGTTTTGGTGCAGACATGAGGAGCTGAGGTTTGAACGTGCTAGCTTTTCAGTGATGTTAGGAATCTGTGTCAGGTGCGTACATGGGTACAAGCTGTTAAGTGGTGCTATGGTGTTGAAGGGTCTCTGGTAGTTTATGTTTATGAATAAAATCCTTCCCACAAAATCAATCAACCAGGGTACTTGTCAGTCAGGAACAGCTGACTCACACATCGCTGTAAGGAGAGGTGTTGTCAAATTATTCAGTAATTTTTATTATTTTTCAGTGTCTTTATTACCTGTTGTAGTGCATGATGCTTGCACTGCTTGTGAAAACTCAGTACATGTTTGTAATACATCCAATTCTTTCCTTTATCTCTTTCCACTGTCTGTCTCCTCCTTCCTCCTCCTCTTGGTTTCTTTCCTTTTACAAAAGATGTATCTCTCTTTTTTATATTAGCTTTTTCACTTTGCTCTTTATTAAATTTTGAGTTTCTTATATTAGAGAAACCATGTGATATATAAAATGTCTGTCTGGTTTACTTCACTTAAAGTCTCAAGGTGATTCCATTTTCCTCAAATGACTCAAGTTTATTCTTCTTTATGGCTGAGTAGTACTCCATTGCACATAAATACCCCATTTTCTTTATCCATTCATCTGTTCATGGACAATGAATGTTTAAACTTTTAAAAATTATGTCTTTCCAGATTTTTTAAAGATATTCTATCTAGATATTAGTCCTTTGTCTGAGGAATAGCTGGCAATTTTTTCCCATCTTACTCCAGAAAGAATGGCTGTCATCAAGAAATCATATTTAAAATTCTGGAAAGTTTGCAGGGGAAAAAAAAGAATCCCTTCTACATTGTTGCTGACAATGTAAACTAGTACAATCATTATGGAGATGACTGTGGAGTCTTCTCAAAAGACTACAACCAGAAATTCCGTTCTAAGGGCTGGGGATTTAGCTCAGTGGCATAAGTGCCTGCCTTGCAAGCATGCGGTCATAAGTTTGATCCCAGTACCAATTGAAAGAAAGGAGAGAAAGAAAGAAAGAAAGAAAGAAAGAAAGAAAGAAAGAAAGAAAGAAAGAAAGAAAGAAAGCCAGACAGAAATTCCATTCTACTCAGCTATTCCCCTTCTAGATACCTTCCCCAAAGAGGTAAAGACATCATATTTCAGTGACACATATACACCCGTGTTTATAGAAGGATGGTGTTTAATAGTGGCAAGGTATACTTTACTGTGTAATTTTTCACAAATATAAACTTTCACTTATTTTTAGATCATACAGAAAAACAAATGGGATGCCCCATAGGAGATTTCTCAGACACCTTTGAAGCAATTTGAAGGAAACAGTTACAGTTTTGCAAGTTGAAATTGAGCCAGAGAAAATATTTAAAATTGAGATCCTGAAGTATTTCACAGGCTTGAGTAGACTTGAGGAGGTAGGGAGCATACAGTCTTTTTGAACATGTAGCATGTTAAGCATGTAAAATGACTGGTATCACTGCCATTGTCCACTGGTCCACTGTCAAGTATACAAACATGTTTGATGTGACAGAGGACCCCTCACAAGGACATAAAGGCCCAAAGAAGTGACTAAATCTAAATCCTCTTATGATAGGTGCACAAAGAGAAGTTGGTGAGGAAAACTAATATAAAATGAGGAATGGGGCTAGAGGAAGCTAACAATTATACTAACAAAGTATGTTTATGCAGAATTCTCTCAGCTATAACTCCCTTTTGAAAAAATGATTTTTTTTTCTTTTTGGAGCAGGGAGAACATGCTTCACATAAGAGTTATCTTCTATTTTTAAGAAGGAAAATGGAGATTAGACTGTCATTCTTGCATCTTTTTTTAGTACTTTTACCCAAAAATAATCCCACAAAATAAATTGTTTTGGGGGACATACCCTTCACTTCTAATTTTTGGTTTGGTTTGGTTTTACTGTGACATACTGCCTCAACATTAGTAGAGTTTTTCCAAGTGAATAATTATTTTAACTTTTGCTGTTCCTTTGAACATAAATTTTGAATGCCTACCATCTTCACCAAAGAATAAAATATCGTTGATTCAGATACTCCAACCTATATTAATTATGGTTTGGGAATTTCCATATCCCCTGTAAGAGATGGAGAGTTTTCATATTGACCTTCACCACCTTAGAAGAGAAAAACCTGATAAAGAAAAAAATCATGCTGCATTGGTTACATTTCTCTAGAGGAACAGAAGTAATATACATATTGAAATATATATTTTATATATTATATGTATGCATATATTTTACATATGATCATATATACTTTATATGTGCAATTATGCAAGGGAATTTATTAAGTAGCCTTATAGAATCAAGGGTAAGAGAAGCTCCGGTGATCCACATGCTGGAGACCAGGAGACCCTGGGAGATGCTCATTGCAAGAACCTGGAAGCTGCAGAAAAGATGGATCCAGTACGCAGATCAGTCTCAGGTTGAAGGCCTAGAGGCTCACTGCTGAGTAACTGGTATAAGTCTGAGATGAAAAGCTGAAGGTGATCTGCTGTCAACAGTGAGTCCAGTAACAAAAGGCAAACCTTCTCAAGCAAAATGAAGCTTTTCAAATGCAAACCAACTTTCTCCTTCTTTCCCTTCTATTCTATCCAGGCTAGGAGCCTATTGGATGGTGCCACCCACAGTCACCTTGAGTCTTCCCACTTCAATTTGCTGGCTGCTGTGCCAATCATCTTTGTAAAAGCCCCACATACTCATCCAAAACTGAGCTTTACTAATATACTAGGCATTTCTTAATCCAGTCAAATTAACATATCACAATTGTCACTAACATATATTTTAAATCATTAATTTTTTCTAAATTAATTTTCAAAATAAACTTTCTTAACTTAGACAAATTTTTCCCCTTGTTCTACTGCTTATTAAATTTTGCCAATTTCTATCCTAAGAACACTCTATGAAAGTTCTATCCTTGAAAACATTGACATCTTCCAGGAAACTGTACGGATTTTTTTTTAATCACTACTTAAATTTTTTAAGTTGTATATGAACGTGACATAGGAGCCCTCATAAGAATACGAAGACCCAAAGAAGTAGAAAAACCTAGAAGGGTTGGAGTGTTGTTTCAAGAAGATATTAAAACTTGAAGCCCCAAATTTCTTTGAGTACTCTGTAGCTGCTGAAAAAATAATTTTCAACAAACTGTGAAGGGGACACTTATAGCCACAAATGCTTATTAACTGTGGTAATTTGAAACCGGCTCCCCTTTGTGCCCCTGGTGCTACTGGCAGGCCACACACAGTCACATACTATTTCCTGAGTCTTTACACTTGCTTTATGACTGACAAGCAGGGTGTCTCTTGTAAAGATCTTTCTAAGTTTCCTGAGTAATTGGCTATGAGCAGAAACATTCAGTAAATCTGGTGTTTGTCAGTCAGTTATTCATGAAATTTATTTAACTTTCTTACTTTCCAAGAAAAGAGAAAAATGGCTACTGACTATGCATTTGGTCCCAAAGAAAATTTCATTTGTAGGAAATAGGCAGTGTAGCATAAACTTCACCAGGTTTTACAGAATCAGTCCTTTATAAAATTGATACTAATAATCACAGTATTTTAAATTGGTGGAAAATCCTTATAAACTTTTACACATGCTTGGAAAACTCCTCTGTCATTCATATGAAATATATTTCTATTCAAATATTCAATTAAGGAAGTTATTTGCCATCTAGTACATAAACTCTTTTGTGCTTTACTCTAGTTTAGTTCTTTTCATGAAAACTTAGTTGAACTATTATTTCTATACAAGCCAATTTTTACCAAATTTTTTTAATTGCTAAATGAATAGAAATAATTTCAAAACAAGTCCATTTATTTAAGCATGCATTTCTTGGTTTACTCTTTGATATTACTGAATGTTTTTCTGATAACAAAATGAGAAAAAGATCTCAATTTTGAAAGAATTTAATCAAAAGTAATTTATCACCTCATGTTCTTAAGAATATTATCTTACTTCAGGGAAAATAAAAAGCAAACTAATTCAGAGTGCTTCTAAAGAATGCTTAAATTTCATTTTGCTCTTGTGGACAGTAACCCAGTGACAATTTGTCTGATGGCATTATGGCCACATAGTAGTCTTCATTAAGAGTAGTTGGTCTATTGTACCATAAATGGAACATTTCTCCAGATGAACAGATGCTTTGGTTATACTTAACACATGTACAAATACCAAGTCCTTTTTTGAACACTAGGGGTTGATTTGCAGTTTCAAGAATTGATGTCCTTTTGTGTTGCTTTATGACTGTACCATGTTAGTCCCATCAAACACTGATCTAATGCAGTAGAGTCATAGATATTAGTACTGGCTCTCTGTGGGCAATGCCTGGAAATTTTTATTTTGTTTGTCTTCAAACTGTCAAAAACTTGGAACAGTAATTGTTTGCTGGTTATCTAAATGATCTACCTATTATCTTCAATTTTAATAATAGGCTATCAGAAAGTAACCATAGTATCAGTACTACATGTTTCCTTATTTCAGCTCCTTTAGATATTTAAGAATACAGATTTTCATAGGCAAAACATTATCACAATCATTCTAATCTTATAATTTAGGTTCTGAAAGAAATTAGAGATAATTGATTTATGGCAAAATCAGTCTTAAAAAGCAGTGAGAGCTGGGGATGTAGCTCAGTGGTAGAGTGCCGACATGTATGAATTCCCAGACTCAGTCCCCTGTACAAAATGATGATGATGATGATAATGATGATGATTGTGTAATTATCATCCCTATAGTAGCTTCAATCAACCAAATTAGATGCATCATTGTTTAATAATACAGTCCTCTGAAAAACATTTGTCCAGAAAGTGTAAAAAGGAGGTTTTTTTTAAAAAAAATTGCAAAATATCAACCTTCATTAATTAAACATTATTAGTTTCTAGAAAATATTTCAGAAACAAATATTTTCTAGCAATGTCTGCTCAAAAATTCATGTTTTTCTATTTCCTTGCTGTTAAATAATATTGTGTATTTTTGTGCATTTGTGTCTTATATATTTTTCTTATTGCTCAAACAGAAAGTCAACATCTACAAGTTAAGGACAGAAAGATTTATTTAGCTCATATGTAGGGGTTTCAGTCCATAATTTTCTGGCTTCAAGGGTGGCACATGGCAGAGGGACAACAGTTCATGGCAGCAGAAGGCAGCAAAATCACCAGGAGTGGGAGACAAGAATCTTTCTGTCCCTTACATTGTATGCAGGCATAGCACTTACACCTTTAATCCCAGCCAGAACTATGCTAAACCAATCAGTGGACTGATTTACTAATCACACACCCTAAATCCCAGCATCACACACTCTATATTCAGCCACCTCTGAAAGCCGTATGACCATATAAGACTTTGAGGGTACCTCTAGACACAAACCAGAATAATTTGTTTTTTAAATTCTGTTTTGTTTTGTTTAGTTTTGTTTACCACAAATTGGGCTAGATGCATTGTAGCAGCAAATGAGTCTAAGCTACTTCTTGTGAGTTTGTATGCATTTGTGTGTATGCATATATACAGAACAATGCAGAAATAAAGAGGAATATAATCATTTAGGTAAACAATATTTAGCTTTAGTTTTCATTCCAACAGAACAATTTAATCTATGCAAGCTGGAGACCAGGAGACCCTGGGAGATGCTCATTGCATCTGAAATAGGAATAAGTGTTACTATTTTACTATTTATTCCAAAAGACTGGTACAAGGCTTAAAAAGAAAGTCATCCTAACCATATTCTTTTTTTAAATTTGTAGTGCACAAGGTAATCATTGTAAGCAGTTTATAATTAGCAATGGAACAACTCAATAGTAAATTATAGAAGTCAGCAAACTCTGTAAAGAACCCATAGCAAACAATTCTGGCTTGCAGAACATACTGACTCTTTCGTCACTGTTCAATGTTGCCACTGTTGCCAGCAAGACTCAGATAATGCCTACACAGTGAACATAGCTGTGTTCCAATAAAACTTTCTCTATGGCCACTGAAATTTGAATTTTAACAACTTTTAAAAATTGTGAAATATTACTCTTTTGAGTTTTTTTTGATAAATTAAAATGTAAAAGCGACATATTAACAGATAATACAGAAACAAGCTGTCACGCTGCAGTGCAAAGGACAAGAATAAAATGAAACTCCACCCCTCTGCAGAATGAGGTTGCCTCCTGGAGTTTCAGCTTTCTCCTTTCTAAAATGACAATGCTGAAAAGCCCCTAATATCTCTAGTGATATAGTGATGTCACTATCCCATTTAATCTTCAGGATTTGCCATGAGATATAATTTTTGCCAACTTTCAAGCCTAAACTATTAAGGACCTGTGAGTTTAAGAAATATTTCTAAAGTCACACAACTAGCAACAACAAAATTTCATACTGAAGCCAAATCATTAAGCCATGTCAAGTTATCATGACATTTGTAAAATTTGAGAAAATCACCCTGGGGAAAAAACTGTTTAAAATGTTTAGCATTCATCTCAATATTCCATCACCTTGAGAAAAGAGTAAAAAAGCTTTCAATGGAAATTATTACACTCATCTCATCCTTCCCAAGGATGTAGGCTATAATTTTGAGAAGAAGCTAATGATGTCTAAGGAAAAAAAGGGGAAATTAGCTGGAATACATAATAGAACATCTGTGTCTCTTCTACGTATCTTGTAAAATTGAGAAACTGGTAGCTGACACTTACATTTTAAAGTAATAAGCATTACATTTAATTTTATACCCTCATAAATGCAATGCCTATTTTCATTTAACCTACAAAGTAATAGACTATATTCTTTCTGTAAGGATGGCTTTGGTACTAAACAGAAATATCAAATCCCAAAGAGATTTTTATTGAGTTTACTGAAGAAAATCCTTATTTAAACCTTTATTTTATATCAATTCTTTGACCTTTAAATGTTTCACATATGTTTTGAGTCTTGCGTTAGCCACTACATTGTAAAAATAAAGAAATTTATAAAAAGGCTGTTTTAGCTATCTGTGGTAAGAATCTAGAATAAACTGAAAGAAACCCAAACCAGTAACATCTTAATTTCCTCACAATACAGAGAATGAGTCACCTCGCTTTTACAGAATTGTGCCCTTTCATTCAGAAATTATTATGGGTTACCATGGTATGTCATGAACCTTTCTAGGTTTTGGAGATACAGCTTCTTATGAAACTTGCATTTTGCGGGGGAGAGAGATAAATAAACAAACATGACTTTTTTTCAAATGCTAATAAGTTATTTGGAGAAAAGCGAAGTAAATTAAGGGGGAAAGGACTCCTGGAATATGGTGGACAGAGAGGTCAGGCAGGGAGAGAAGGATAGACAGAGGTTCTGAGGCACAGTATGATTAGTAGAAGGTCCAAGGTACAGCAAAGAAGCCCAGGAAGATGTAGTGAAGAGGTGAAAGTGGTGACTAGTGAGTAATGAAGTCAGAATCTGCGTACATTGCTTAAGACGCAGAGCCTTGAAATCTTATTGCACAGTAGTATTAAGACCTTACTTATATTATAAAAGAATCTTCTGATTGTATGTGAAGAATACACCATAAGGGGAAAGGTCAGTTTCCATAATAATGCAAAAAGTTCCACTGAGAATTTATAGTGACTTGGGATGGGCCATAATAGTGGAAATAATAAATGTTAGTCTGACTCTTTTATACATATATCAGAGGAAAAGTTGCCAGGGTTTACTGGTGGTTTGGCAGTGAGAAGCAAGGAGAATCAAGAATAATTTAGAATTTGGCTCGAGAAGCTGGAAGATGAAATGTTCAATACGTTTGAAGAGGGCAAAGTAACCTAATCAGTGGGGTGGTAAAATTTGCAAATCAGAAGTTCCACTTTGGACATTTTAAATTTAAGAAGTTTCTTAAATGTTCAGATGGGTATAAACTAAGAAGTTAGATGTAAGACATCCAACTTGAGCAGAGGTTGGGTATAAATTTGGCCTTTGAAGGATGAATTCACCCTGGAATAGAGACAGCTAGAGGAAAAATAAAGCAGCTTCCTGTGATTTCCACGAATGTTACAAAGGTGAGAAGAACAAAAAAAGAGTGGAAGAAAATGGTCAAGGTGGCTCAAAGAGGAATAAGAGAAAGAAATGTTACGGAAGCCAAGTTAAAAATAAAAATGAGGAAGAGCAGGAGCTATGTAAAATGCTATGTGTAGGCTGAATAAAATATGAAGAACAGCAGCAGAAAGGGAAACGAATGACCACAGAATTTGGCAATGCACAAGTGCCTGATGGCCTTGATAATAACCTGTTTCAATGCAACCATAAGAAAAAAAAAACTCCATTAGAATTGAGGCTGGCTCAAGAGAGAAGATGAGGGAAGTGGAGACCGTAAGAATACCTACCACTTTTAAGGAGCATTGACACTAAGAGAACACAGTTATGGTAGGAGGCAGAAATTGTCTTGGCATCCAAGCAGGATTCTTTTAAGATGGAAAGTATGATAGCATGGTTGTATAGGAAAAATTGTTAATACAGGAACAAGGTGAAGGAATTTCAAGAGTGATACTAGAGCATCCAACAGAGGACAAAGTACAATGCATCAGAAAGGGTTGCCTTCACCAAAGTGACAGACAGCTTAATTGTGGTCATAGGAAGGAAGGAAGATGAGGCACTGACTGACATATTCTGTTGGTGTGGTGATAAGAACATATAGGAGAGCCCTTCTTGCCTCAGGGAAATAGGAAGCAAGATTATCAGTGGAGCATAATTGGAAAATAAGTTTGTGATTCTGGGGTGATAAGTTATAGAATAACACCCTGATATAATAGCAGAACAAGTGAATTAGGGAAATAAAATATATTCCCTAGCAACACTGAACACTTAAGATTAATGGTCATTAAATTTTTTTTTTAGAAAGAACTGTGATTGTATTCCTCCAGCCACTCTCACTATCTACAAGATATTTGAAGATTCATATTTAGGATGAGGAGAGGGTTTTCTGGGAAAGTAGTGTGGTGGTCAGTGATCAAAACTTAGGGATGATAATGTGTCAAAATTTATTGGTATTTTAGACATTTAGGGGAAAAGAATGGAGGAAAAAAAAGAAGCAATGTTCAGAGAATGAAATAACTGAAGTTGAATTTATGTCAGAGGCATTAATAACAAGAAATTACAGGGTATGACCATAACAGTGGGTGACAAGAAGGCTGAGGCAATAAAGTGTTGGAGATCAAGGAACTGAAAGATCATTTCTCCTCAGGTATGTAGCAGGCAGTTCCAGGACAGACAGAGAGAAGACATCAACAGGACAAAGAGGAGCCTGAGCATCATCAATTGACTGTCCTGTTAATGGTGACAACTTGGAGAGAACATTGTTAGGGAAAGTCCTCTTCTGTCATGAGGTAACAGACTACAACCTATGGAACTCTGTAGACACCTGACAGCTGAAAGTGAATTTAGAGAAAAATTAAGAAAAACATCCTATAACCTAAATATCTGACAATTATATGTTCCAGGGTGGCCCCAAAGGTCATCTGCTTTTATTCATTTGGTGTCTGTCAGGAAAAATCCATAGCATATATTTTGTTCCTCAAGAATACACAAAAATGTCAGAAGAGGGTCAATATTGATTCCTTCTATTTCTAAGAGTTTACTCCCCTTTTCCTCATTAGAAAAATGGAATCAGCCTATATTTTCCTTTACTTCTGTCTTGCTGTCATTGCTAGAACTGCAAACAGAGCAAGGGTGAAATATGAGGGGAAAGCTGAAAATAGACTGCTCAGTGAAAATGATCTTACATATATCAGGGAATGGGTAAGAAGTTTCCCCTGTGAACCCAGCACACAGGACAGGCAACCCATTAAGAGTCAAAAGTGAGATCATTTTAAGTGTCTTTCATATCTTCCTATCTATACCTAACATTAGACATAAGTTGTTTAGTCAATTTATGTCTAAAACATACATAACTTCTTTGGTCATGGACTATTTGTTTCAGTTTTAGAAATGACATTAAAGGGAGAAATTCTTTTGTCTGTATCTTTAATAATTTGCTTGAATAAATCCTGGAAGTGGAATAAATTAACCATTTTAATACCCTCTCTGTATATCTATATTACATATATGCATAGATTTACAAATGTCATTTCTAATCAGACTACAGAATCAACAAAATCTCATCAGCAACATGTTGAGAGTATCTCATCACTGTTTTTATATGCCCTTACCATCACTAAATATTAAATTCAAAATATATCACATAGCTTTAGAAGTGCAGACTCCAAAAAGTTAAAGTAAACAAAAAAAATAGTAACTCTGCAATTTAAGAGTGTGTTCCATTCTGAGAGAACATACATACGTCATATCTGTTTATAAGTCTGACAATTGGAGGCTTATGCAACTTTGACACAAATATTCACTGTAAAATATTTAAAAATACACACACAATAATATACTAAGTCCCTGACTACACTCTACTACTGTATGCTATCACACTGTACACTGTACAGCAAACACACAGAGCACAACTGTGAAAATGTCCAGCAGACATTTGAGCTACTTATGCAATTTGTGCACAGCTACGAATGTTCTTAATGCAAGGGTTGTTCATGTCTATGGAGGTTCCAACAGGAATGTTTGTAAGATGGGGATTTACAATATTGAGGATGCTTAGGGAAATATATCAAAGAAGTAAGAGGATGTCAATAATTATATATCCACGAGAATACAGTAAGAATATAGGGGATGCAAAATGTAAAGGTTCATTTGAATAAAGCTAAAAAGAAAGCAAAAACAGATAATAAAGGTGACATAAATTAATATATTTCAGGGATGAGAAAACATCCATTCAAAGAGCTGACAAAGGCTAGTTAGTTCAAAGTAGAACATCTGTCAAGGTTTGACCTTGTTGATAATTTTCATTGATTTGAAGGTAGAATTGTGGAGACTGTGACACTAGAATTAATTCTAACTAACAGATAGTAATACATTAGCAATGAAAAAAGTATCATGAGAAAAAATAGGTAAGTTTTACCAGAGCTATGAAGAAAATTTCTTTTGTATAATTCTGTGAGGCAGCCCTTCAATACAAAAAAGGGATTTGATTCTGTGTTCAGGATCTCTCTTAAGAAAGATGGATTAATAGAGTTTGAAGCTCTAAAAATGTAATTATCCAAGCAATAACTAATTATTCCAATGAGGTAGAAAAATGAGGGGTAAATGAAGAAATAAATGAGTTCTGTGGAGTGTTCTCAGTGAATTAAAATGTGTACAACAGCAGGAAGAATGAGCAATAGCCAAGGACAGATGTGAAATGCTGGCATGGATTAATCATGAAGGTGAAATCTTTAGGTCCTCCAAGGGCTTGCACTAATAAGTGCTAAACAAACAAAAATTGACAGGTCCTTCTTGAGACAGATATTTGAATGTTAGCAGAAAATTGAAATAATAAAAACTCCCTAAATTGTTATTTTATTCATGTTTTTCACTCTGATGATATTTAAATCAAAGTAAAAGTAAGTTATTCTAGTAATGCATGTTAAAACCATTAGGTTGAAGGGTGTTGGAGAACACAATATTTTCAAAATACTGAGGCTCAGAGTACTCATTTACTAACAGAATACTTACTAACAGAGTACCTCCTAACTGGATAGAGAAAAATCAACCTTTATAGGTAAGAAATCTAGTTTCATACTTTAACATAGGGGCCAATTTTTGCATTGCATGCTGGTATTATGTGTCAAATGATACAATTCAGTATAAGGTATTCTTTCCAAAAATGTTTGTCTTGAATCTGAGTAAGATGTTAGACCTAATTTCTGATTATCAAAAAAAAAAAAAACTAGATATAGTTAGATGAACCAATATGATAGGTGTATCAGCATATTTAAATTTGAGATATTCTACTTAAAAGACAAAGTTCTGATACAAGTTTCTAGGAAACTGTATGTAATCTGTTTTGCCAACACCATTTGTTAGAGACTTTCTTTCAGCATATGTTTTTGCCCTCTTTGTCAAAAATGTAGTTATTTCTTAAGACTCCATTCTGTTCTACTCATGTACATGTCTGTTTTTTACCAGTACTATCCTGTTTTTTATAACTGTAGCTTTGTAAAATAACTTGAAGTCTGGCAATGTAATGCCTCTTGTGTTGCTCTTGTTCCCCAGGATTGCTTTTGTTATTGTGAGTCTCTTCTGGATCCATATGAATGTTAGGATTGTTTTCTCTGGTTTTGTGAGGAATGCTGCTGGTATTTTGATTGAGACCGCATTAAAATCTATGTATTAGTATTGGAAGTATCGCCATTTTCTCAATATTGGTGGTGTCTATCTAGGAACAGGGGATGTCTGTTTTCTGATGTCCTCTTCAATCTCCTTCTTCAGAGTATTGTAGTTTTCATTAGAGGTCTTTCATTTCCTTAGTTAGATTAATTCCTGGGTATTTAGTTTTTCCTGTTTGCTATTATAATTGGTAGTGTTTTCCTAATCGCTTAATGAATTCATTTTTGGTGCGCAGGAATGCTGATGATTTTTGTACGTTAATTTTTTTTATCTTGATATAGTGCTAAATTTTGCTATTAGTTCTGGGAGTTTTCAGTGGAATTTTTTAGATATTCTATATAAAGGTCCATGTCATCTGCAAATAAGAACTGTTCGACTTCTTTTCTAGTACATATTATTTTTACCTCTTTCTCTAATCTGACTGCTCTGGATTACATTTGGAGTACTATATTAGACAGGAGAAGTAATAGGAGATAATTCTATCTTATTCTTAATTTTAGAGGAAAAGCTTTCAGGCTTTTCCCCATTTAATATGATGTCAGTAGATTTCTCATAAATGGCCTTTAATCAGATTGAGTTAAAGTCCTTTTATACCTATTTTCTTCAGTTCTTTATCAAGAAAGGATGTTGGATTTTGTCAACAGCTACTTTTCTGCATCTATTGAAATGGTCATGTGACTTTTGTCCTTGTTTCTGTTTATGTGTTCTATTATGTTTATTGATTTGCATATATTGAACTTTCCTTGCATTCCTGGGATAAAGCCTATTTGGTCATGATGCATTTTCTTTTTAATGATTTGTTACATTCTGTTTACCATGCTGCTTAGGATTTTTGTATCTATGTTCATAAAAGAGATTGATCTATACTTTCCCTTTTTTTTATTTGAGTCTTTGTCTGGTTTTGGAATCAAAGTAATACTAGATTTCAGGAATGACTTTGGTAGTACTCCTCTTTGAATTTTGTTAGAGTTCAAGTATTATTGGCATTAGATTTTTCTTGAAAATTATATATCATTCAGTGGTGAATCCAGCAGGTTCTGGGATTTTCTTAGTTGGAATTTTTTTTTTTTTACTATCTCAATTTTATTGCCTGTTATTGGGCAATTCAGGGTTTTTCTTGGTTCAATCTTATTAGTTCATGCATTTCTCCAAATCTATTCATTTCTTCTGAATTCTCTAATTTATTAGAGTGTGAGCTTTCAAAATAGTAATAATCTGGATTGCAAAACATCCACTATAATTTGTCTTTTTTAAATTTCTATTGCACTGACACATGAGTCTTCTCTTTCCTTTTTTGGTAAGATTAAGAGTTCACCTATTTTGCTTTTTAATTAAAAGAAATGACTCTTGTATTCATTGACTCTTTGTACTTTTTCAGTCTCAGGTTTTATTAATATCTTCTGATTTTTATATTTTCCTCTCTTCTACTAGCTTTAGAATTGAATTGTTCTTGTATTTCTAGGATCTTGAAGTACATCATTAGGTTATCTGGGTATATTCTGTTTTTCTGAAGTGGGCATTCAAAACTACAAACTTTTCACTTGGGACAGTTTTGTAGTGTCCCACGGATTTTAGTGTGTAGTATTAAAATTATCATTTCATTCTGGAAACTGTCTAGTTTCTTCCTTGATGTCTTCTGTGACTCAATTATTATTCAAGAATGTGTTATTTAATCTGTATAGTTTTGCCTAGGTTTTGTGGTTTCTTGTGCTCCTGATGCCTAATTTCATTGCACTATGATCTGACAGTGCACATGGGATAAATTCAATTCTTTTGCATTTGCTTATCATACATTATGGCCTAGATATGGTCTATTTTGATGACAGTTCCATGTGTTTCTGAGAAAAAAATCTGTATTCTGTTGTATGAAATACTCCACAAATCCATTAACATTGTTTGTTAGTTAGCTAGTTAGTTAGTTAGTTAGTTTGGAACTGGGAACTGTGGTTCAATTCATACATCTTTGTTGATTTTTTGCCTAGTTAACCTCACAATTTGTGACAATGAGATATTGAAGTCTCCCACTATAATTGTGTTACTGTTTATCTGGTATTTTATGTCTAGTAGTGTTCGTTTTGTTAAATAGGTTGTACTGGGTTCATTGCATTTATGTCTACCATTGTTATCTCTTTCTACTGAATTATTTCCTTAACCAATATGTAGTGACTTTTTCTATGCCTCTTCTGATTAGTTTTGTATTAAAGTCTATTCTGTCTAAAAATAGGATATGTTGTTCTGCTCCCATGAGATATTGTATTCCATCCTTTTATTTTTTAGTTTATGGGTGTCTTTTGAGATTAAATGTGTTTTCATATACAGAATACCATTAGGTTTTGTTTTTACCCATACTGTATTTTATTTGGGAAGCTGAGACCATTCACACTGAGTGATTACTGAAAGGTACTGACTTATTCTTGACACACTGAATTATTTTCCTATTGCTGGTTCTTTTTGTTTTTCCTTCTACTTAATTGCTCACCTTAATTGATATATTCAGTTTTGCAGGATATATTAGTCCAGGTTGGAAGCTGTCCCCTTTTGAAGCTTGAAACACTTTACTTCAAGCACTCTTGGACATTAAAGTTTGTGTTGAGAAATCTAGAATATCCTAATGGTTTTATATTTATAAGTAGTTTGTTACTTTTCTCTACTAGCATTTAAGATTCTGTCCTTATGCTGGACTTCTGAGATTTTGATTATATGTTTCATGAAAAGTTTTCTCATTATAGCTATTTGTGATCCTATCCTCCTCACTCATTTGTAGGTTAAATTCTTTTCTTTCCCCAAGTTTGGAAAGTTTTCTGCTGTAATGTTTGCAAACAGATTTTAACACCATTCATACTTTCTTCTGATTTCCCACTAATTTCAGTGAATAGTAGGTTAATCTTTTTGTGTGTGCTATCTAGAAGCTGTTGGATTCATTTTCCAGATCTTTTATTGTTTTTGAGGATCATTGAGTGTATGGTTATCTGCATTATCCCTATGTTCAAGTTCTGATACTCCCTCTTCATATTGGTCACTTCTTTAGCCCATATAGTCAATAAAATCGTTTTATCTTCTAGATTTTGTTTGGTACCCTTGCAGCAATTCTAATTCTTTGTTAACCTGGTTACTTATATTTTGCATAATTTTGTTTAACAGAGCTAGCATTGAATTAATTTCTTAAGTAATGTCACTGATCATTTTCTTAATTAAATCCATTATTTAATTAAATCATCTTTGAGCTCACCAAGCACCTTTTTATTGATTTTTGTCTACTCTTTTATCATTTCATATGATTCTGCTCTTTGGCTTTTGATTTCCTCCCCATTTATGCTCCATGGGTCAGCTTTGGTGCAGTTGAGAGTTTTGGCAGGCATTTTGCTGGCTTATCTTCTCCCATTTCTATTTATTTATTTATTTATTTTGTGCTGAAGGTTGAGGGCCAAGTATAGATTTGAAAAGACTTTGTTGCTATTAAGGAGATCTCTTCAGTTAGTGTCTTCTTTCCAGTGATATGCTCTGGGCGTGAATAAATACAGATTCCAACCACTGCCATTAACCTGAGAAAGGGAGCAATGTGGTATAAGGGCCTAGTACCCAGTTCTGTGAAAATGAACCACAACATCATTGATAACACAAAGACAAATCAGATATTGTCATATAGCAAAAACCAATGGATAGGAACAGCCATGCCACCCTGGAAATAGTAATGAAATAGGCAAAAATAATAGTCAAAGGCAAACTGGATTACAGACATAAGATCCAAAAAAACTACCACTGAGGGGTCCAAGAATTTAGCTCAGTGGCATAAGTGCCTGCCTTGCAAGTGTGAGGGTCATAGTTTGATCCCTGCTACAAAAAAAAAACAAAAAAAAACCTACCACTGTATCATCCTTAATAATAGAAAAGTGATCTGCAATAATAATGGAGATAGAAAGGCAAGCCAAATATTTACAATAGCAAATATCTACTAAAGTGCCAACATATTACCATTAACAACAGAAAAAAAATGAAAAAATAATAGCAGAAAGTCAATTAAATATCTATAGATTAATAAAGCTTAAAAGAAATTCTGATGACAGTGAAGGGCAAAGAAGTAAATTTTGAAAAATAAAAAAAAAAAGAATATAGAGGAGTGAGACAGTTGCTTTTATTAAGGAGTAAAAGACAATTAATAGAATTACATAAAAGTAACACAAAAGAACAAGAAAAAGAAAACAACCAGACCAGGTGGCATGCACCTCTAATCCCAGCACTTTGGGAGGCTGTGGCAAGAGGATCACTGAGTTTGAGGTCAACATGAGTTACAAAGTGAGTTCAAGGCCAGCCTGAATTGCACAGTAGAATTCTCAAAAAAGATGTGAGAGAGAGAGAGAGAGAGAAGAGAGAGAGAGAACAGAGTCAAAGAAAATTGATTAAAACAATCAAAAACCTGAGTCAGCACCATTTGTGGACGGGGTGGGGGGTGGGGGGAGCGGTAAGAGAGGACAAAGCCACACCAGCAAGCAAGCCCAGTCTGGGAATCAGCACCATGTGCAGACAGCTGCTGGATTGAAACAGATAGACTCCAGTTTCTTCTGGCGTGAGGGCTGGTAAATAAGAAGTACCAGTTCCCCATTTCTACCCCGCTGTAAGTGACAGCCTTCTCTGGAGAAACAGGCTGTGATGATAGCTATGGAGGTGAAATGCAATTGGATGCCTGTGGTGCTTTGGTGTTTTACCAACATTGCAGATCTGGCATACAGTGTAGCATCTAGGAGGGATCTCTTTCCAAGGGTTGCAGCCATTGTTGATTCCCTATGGTCTTGTTTTGTAAGTCCTATATCATTTCCATCATTTTGTTGAGTTGGGCTTTATTTTCTTTTGTTTTATTTCGTTATGAAAATCTGATGGCAAGAGCAGCTATTTCAAAGACAGCAAGATATATTATGGTAGCAATTTTGGATTTACTATAGGCTTGTTTTGAAGTCCTTTATTTCATTCATTGTTTTGTTTTTATTGTTTCTATTCTATTCTGTTCTGCTTAATTTTTACTATGTCTGAAGTTATCTGCAGCTATTTTGAAGACATCAAAAGGCATTATGGTAACTATTGTTGATTTTGTAATGTTTTAAAGTCCTATAGCTCTTACACTGGTTTGTTTTGATTGGTTTTATTCTGTTTTACCCTCTTTAAAAGACAAATCAAAAACCTCAATCCCCCAAAAAATGAACAAAAAGAGAAACAAGTCCAAAAATTTACCTCTGCTTTTGAATGAGTTGTTTCTTTTCAGTGTCTACAATATTAAAACTCACCAGATGTAATGGAGGAATAGTATTTTCATACTCACAGTATCATGTGAGAATCTTTCCTGGTGGGTATTGTTGTTTGCCATCTTTCCTGGTGGGTACTGTTCTGGCTTAGGGCTGTATTCACTTCAGCCACCACCACCTTGCATCTTCCTCTGTACCTGTTACTGTTTTCTTTGCATAGCGTTATGGTCGTGGGTTTGTAAAGTGCCCCTCTCCTGCAGAGACCTCTCTGCCCATACACCCAGGCTGTAGCAACTGTGAAAGCCAAGCTGTATCCCTGATTGCCTTGGCAGATGGGGATGGCAAACAGACCGAGTGCTGTGCTAGATGTAGGCAGCAGAGCAGGGTAGTTGAGCAGTTTACTGGACCTGATGCCAACACTTTCAGATGCGGCCCCCTCCAAACCCCATACAAGACTGGTCTGATTTTTATACCACAGAAGTTGGGGCCCCCATGTTCTTCCCAACCTGAGCTTAAACTTCATAGGGATTCTAAGTCTAGCCCTTACCCTCTCCTTTTCTCTCTTGTGACTGTCGGGATTACACAGTCACTGTGGTAGAACACCCTTAGAAATCTTGAAGTGTATCTGTTCCATAGCTCAACATTAAACAAATTCACCCCTTCTCAGAATGGTTCCTGATTAATTACTCACATATGTGGCAGACACTGTACTGGATTTCTTCTCCAAAAATATCCTGTGATGCAGAGGAGTTTCTTTCAGAATAATACTCCATGCACATTTGCAATTACAATAAGCGGGATTTTATTGGAGCTATCAGTGCCAGCGTAGTCTGTTGTTACACTCTGGAGTCACCAACCCTCTCTGGTCTTACCTGATGTTAGTGGAGACAGGTCCTCCTCTGTGGGAGCCAGGTTTAGCATTCCAACTTAACCTGGTTGGTTGTGTGGATTAAGCTGGGATATTAAAACATGGCTCAGGGTGTAGTTCCCATGTATAACATGTGCTTAGTTAACATGCTCCTTGGACTTGAGTTCGATTACCAATGTGAAAATATATAAAGGAATAAAACAAACATAAATGGATCTTATTTTAAAACAAAATTTTCAACTGTTATGAATGTTTATTGGGTATGTCCTTAGTTTGAGTGCAAAAACAAAGGTTAATTTTAACATATACATAGATTACATATTATGTATATAAACTCATGATGTCATAATTTTTGTCCACTGGGAGAAATATATTTGAATTTAACATATTCCAGGGGGAATTGATCACATTGAAAATTGAAGAATTAAAGTTTCTCCTTTTGGTTGACATTATCTGTAATTAGATGACACATACAGAATATTAGGTCATACTGAGCAAACCTAATTTTAAATTCTCAAAAACAAATAAGACTGTTTGTTTTTTTTTTTTGGTGTGTAAACAGAAACAGTGAAACATTTTCTTTTAAAAGGAGTTGATAAATTGATGAAATCTGATTTGAGGATTGCAAAACCTAAAGCTTCCTAAAATTTCACAAATGTCTTAAAACAAAACATAATCTAACTTTTAAAGTCTTAGTCACACGTTTTCAGTATGATTTTGATTTAAAACATCAGTTTTCAGAAATTAAATAATCAGGCCACAGTTGTGGCTTAGTGGTACAGTGCCTGCCTAGAAAGTATGAGGCCCTGGGTTTGACTCCCAGTACAAAATTAATTAATTAATTAATCAAAATTCAGAAGTGCTTCTTTGCAAGGTCTATTTCATTGTATGACTGCTTAATATAATCTGCATTTGATGCTTAGACTTTATATAATATTATAATATCTGTAGAGGGAAATGTGACATTTTCACTCTATAGAAAATAATATGAAGTTAAGTATCTAGAGCTATTACTAATCAATTTGCCTTATAGAGGCATATAGTTCATAACAACGAAGCAGTGTGCTATGTATTTTTCAAGGTGACTCTGTGCACATCAGTCAAGTTAACCTCTCTGTGTTAGTTTTTTCATACATAAAAAATTGTATGTAGCTCATGAGTTGTGGAGTTCTAATGAGTTAATACATTGCAGTGTTAAGATCAGTACCTAACACATAATATTAGGTAAAAGAAACAATATAAGTATAAAGATAAATATCCTATAAAACATACACGTACACATTTTGGTTTCAGTAAGAGTAACAGCTGCTTTTCAGTAAAAGAAAACCCAGGTTCAAGTGTTGAAACTGCCCTTTACAGGCTATTTGATCTTGAACATAATATTTAATATTTCTAAATGATATTGTCTCATTTGTATAGTGGGAATGATCATGATATTTAGTTTACAGTGGTTAATACCTGCAGAATACTTTGCATGGAACAAACATGGTAATTTCCCAATAAATAGTAATACAAGAACACGAGTACTATCTCCATTATCATCAAAATATGGGAATGATGTCATCAGTCTACTATTAGTTGCTTGGGGTATGACAGCCAATGGATGTTTCTAAATTCTAAATTAGTTAACTCTTTAAGTTTTATATGAGTCCCATAACACTTACTTAACAATAACTGAAACAAGACCATAGAAAACTAATCTTGCTGGGATAGTAAGAGGATATAATTACTAAGAGGACTACAAAGAAACTATCTCATACAATAAGTAGATTTAGGTTACAGCTGTTTCATATGTGAGAAAAAAGATGTCCAGAAATCTGTCTGGCAGAAGAAAAATGACAAAGTGTAATAGAACATAGATGTATAGAACGCTTGTAATAGTACTTTCATTGTCTCTCTTTTGAACATAAAGTATAAAAATATACTGTATTCACACTACAGTATTTAGACAATTAAATTAATTCGAAGCATAGTGGAATTTGTACAGAATAATTAGCAATCCATTCATTTAACAGGATAATTCAGTCAACATTATTGAACAAATGTTTCAATCCAAGTGCTGTCATAGTCACACGTGTAAATACATAATATACACATTAGAGTTAAATTTGCTTAATAAACTGAAAGAGTAAATAAGATCCAAAATGTACAGTAGATAGTGTGAAAGGGAAAGGGAAAGAAATTACTCAAAAGGAAATAGCAACTGGGATAGAAGAAAGGAGAAAAGAAAGAAAGAAAAATATTATATGTATATAGCTATTCATACATATATATGTATATATATACAAGATAGATAACTATACTACTAATCTCTGTTCATTCATCAAAAAGAACAATTTGTGCTTCCATTATTCAATTGTTTGATCATTTTTTATGCCTATATATTAAAATTATACTATAATCTGAACAACTACTTTGGAGATAACAACATACAATATATTAACCAGTGTTGATCTCCTATTATTTTGTTTTGAAATTCTGTATCATCATTTTTATTCTTTTTTGTTTTTAAACTGTAAAAAATTAAAATTTATCTTAATATTTGATGAACATAAATTTAAACGTTAATTTGGTCTGTCTCCGAGAGAAAGTCAATTTTTTAAAAAGAGTATTTAATTGTGTATCAAGATTTTTCAATTACAGTTCCTTAAAAACAGTAGCACTATACCACCTCTGCCAAAAAGTTCATGTTGTGATACATCCCCATAGGGAAACAGTTGGATCAGCTTTACACAGTTATACTAATCCACTAAATCCAGTAACAACTATTAAATAAACAATTTAACTTTATATTCAACATGGGAGATGGAGGAGGTAATAGATACTTGGAAGAGCCTGCAAAGTTATTTTTGGGGATTATTACAAGAAAATGGAGCCTGAGCTAAGCAGAAAATATAAATACCAAATCTAGGATCCATTTTAATTCTAAAACTTACTTACTTGCATGAAATGGTTAATTAATTTAGCCTCTTAACTATCCTCTCCTTTCTACAATACTTAGTTCATTAACTAGTATTAATCTGTTATTACTGGGACAGTGTATCTAAGAATAACTACTTAAAGGAGGAAGAGTTTATTTTGGCTCATGGTTTCAGAGGTTCCTATCCATAGTAGCTCACTCCATTAGGCTTGTGGTGAACCATAAACAGAGCAGAAGGGTGTGGTGGAAGAAAGCTGCCCACTTTGTGCTCCCAGAAGAAGAGAGAGAGAGACAGACAGACAGACAGACAGACAGAGACAGAGACAGAGACAGAGAGGAAGGGACCAAGCAGCTACGGTATAATCCCAAAGGGCAGGCCCCCAATGAACTGTAACTCTCAACCAGATCCCACTTAAGTTTCCATTACTTCCTAACAGCCTAACAAATTTCAAACCCAAAATCATCCATTGAGTAATCAGTTGATTAGATAAGGTCCCTCAGAATCTAATCCTCTTTTGAAAATTGAATATTGAATACTGCTGTGTTGGTGACAAAGCCTTTGACACATGAGATTTTGCATGACATCTCAGACCCAGTCCATGACTCTTATATTTGTAGTACCTTCAGAAATATTTAAGGAAGATGGCATGTTAAGAATCATATTCTCGTGCACTTAGAGCAAGTTAACTTTAAGTGTTTTATGAAATTTATTTTTAATGTACTTCAATATGGGAAAAGATAAAGGTTCAAATAGGTACAATGTGAAATGCATCCTTGGATACCATCTGAATTTAAGGCTCCCAATAGAGAGAAGTTATGAAATAAAATGATACTACCAAGGCAGCAAGTACCTGGCATGCTTGACAGTTACAACTTCTATGTCAGCTAAAGCTTTCCGCTAGTGAGACGTTGGTTTCTTGACTGTAATCACAACCTTCAACTTTTAGAAATAAATGATTTCCATATGTATGAGTTACACATCATTAAATTTATTTTTCACTATTAATGACAAATTGTAACATTAACAGGAGGACATTAGAAATCTTTCCTTGTTTACAGTTTGTCAGTCTACTAGCCTTTTTGTCTCTTACACTGTAGAGCCACATTACTCAGTGGTATACATGATCTACCAAACTTAGGCCCCCACTCCCCAAAGCTCCCTAATGCTCATGCTGGTCCCAATCTCCTTTTTTCTGACCCTTTTCACATTATTCTGCAAAGAATTTCTTGGTTTACCCATGTCTTGTTTAAGTTCAACCTCTTCATTACTGCTGATGTAAAACCTTCCCTTACCAGCCTAACTTCCCTTAATCTAGGTATACTAACTAACAATAATTGTAAAAACAGGGTCCTGAGCTCTCACTGTGTGACAAGAAACAGACTTTTCCTTAGAAGGAAGTATACCATCATGGTAAAATTATTTGAAGCTAGAGCCATATTACGTGAACTGTCATCTTGGCTTTAATTTTACTCGCTATTTTACCTTTGGTATCTCAAGTAATCACTTTATGCTTTCAATTTATTCCTCTGTGGAGTAAACCTAATAATAGTACCTGTTGTTAAGTTTACTACAATACATACAAAATGCTCAGCATGTAGCATGGACTACTTTTATATATGCATTTTCTGGTTACAATCCACTTTACAAAGAAATTAATTAAGGCTTATGGTTAATTTCAGCTAGTAAGTGGTAGAATTAGGAATTAAACCAAAGAATCTCTAAATTAAAAAAAAAAAAGCTTGAGATTTAGGTCAATGGTGTAAGCGCCTTCCTGGCAAGCACATAATCGTGCATTCGATCCCCGGTACCAAAAAAAAAAACCTCTAAATTCAAATTTCATCCACTGTAACCACTGCATTATCCTGCATCCAGAAATATAATCCCTTGGGACACCTCTTATTCCATACCATCTAATTATTTCCTTCAATATTGATCATCTTGTTTTATTTATCTTTATGGTATTAGCCATAATGGATTTCTAGCGCTAAAAATACTGGCTAACATAATATGGATGTTCAATAATTGTGTTGAACAAATGCCTACGATTGATATTAAGGCTGTAGATGCAATATCTGAAAAACAATTTCTTTTTGTATTTGAGCTTCAAAATTAGGAATAGATTCTAAAGTCGAATAATAAGATAGATGGGATTGTGTATTCTTGGCTGTGTTTTCACAAGAACTGAGGAGTTTATACAATCCAAGGGACTCATCTCACCCCATCACCAGGCCAGTATTAACCTGGAAAGTCCAGCTACACCAGCTCCCATATTCCCCTAATGGCCCAAGTTGATTTATTCTGACGCTTTCCCTGAAAGGACTAATGTTCTGTAAGTGTTTACACTCGCAGGTCCTGGAGAGTGACTCAGGGCAGCTCTTTATTGGATGAGAGAAATATGGCTGGAATTTAAGAATGCACCTGATCTGGAGCATGCACGCTTATTCCTAGGATGCCTCTCATGTTGGGAACATAGCTGAGGGTCCGAAGGGAAATGGGTAAATCACAAGCCAGCTCCAGCCCCTACCATGACTTCTCAACTCAGAACATAGAATGGTGCAAGAGTTTTACATTCAAATCAGCACTTTCAAATCATAACAAAGGTAAATGTGTTTGTATTAAGGCAGGAAAAGGGGATATTTTTAGATGATTTGCTTTTAGTTTGAATGACAATTCCCAGGTATTTAGTCAAATGTTATAGGGCCCTGTATTAACACTTTTGCCTGGGACTCTGTGATGTTAGGGATAGGCTTGCAAGCAATAAAGTTTCTACATTTAAAACTAAGAGCATTTCTCCATTTTCCTAAAAAGAATTAAGAAGCTTAGTAAGAAAGCAGTGCTAGATTGAAGCAAAAATGCCTAGGTACATCTGTCTCTTTGCTGATGGTAGATTTAACTGATGTGGATAGGCAGTTTTTCTTTAAGTCTTTGTAATCACTAGAAGGACTAACATAAAAAATTTAAAAACTATTTTTTAGTGTCATAGTTACTATATTTATTAGAAAATAAATGTCTCCAATGCCAATCTTTTTCCTAACAAGATCGATATGCAGAGAGGAGACATTAGCAACAGAAAAAAAAAGAAAAGAAAGAAATCTATTTGTCAAAGTTCAGGTTCCCAAGAAGAAAGCATGTTTTCCTTATGTAGTACAGGAAAGTTTTCACTTTATCGTCAATAGAAATGCTTGTTAATCAGATTGCAATTTCAGAGATCAGATGGTAGAGAACCCTGGTAAACAGAGAGTACAGCTGTGTTTCCATATCAATAAGGAAAAGCCACTTGCCAGTGTAAACTTGGGCTACATTGTCTAACAGTAGTGGCTGGCTCCCTTATCAGAAATGTGCTTGTCGAAAAAGAGAGTGGGGAGGTCTCAAAAGCCCACCTCTGTTTAATAAAGCAAATGCCACATCAGATTGGTTCCCCTTGCAAAGATGGGCATTACAATGTATAATAAATCCAAGAGGTAATTTTGCTCTTTAAAGAAAGGAAAAGGAACTGTGGGACCGACCTTGTAGGAAAGGAAACTGCCAATTGAATCCAATTTACAAAGAAATCAATTTCACACGGCCATAATTCAAGGAAACGGGGCAGTATGTAATGACGTGGACATTCACTTTGCTTTTTAGAATTTGAACTTTCTTCTTGGATACTGTAATATTTTTGAAACAGCTTGGATTTTTTTTTTCTTATTCTCTTCTTCAAGAATTTTTGCTAAACATGGAAGTACAGACTCACACTGTGACTCATTACGATTGTTTCCTTTAATTTTTCTCACCATCTCATTCTGCATCATTTTCCTTTTCTCAAGACCAAAAAATATATATGTATATAGTGAAGAAAATTGATGTTTTAAAACATATCCTGAACATCTAGTAAGAAATATACTAACATAAACTAATTTTGCTTTGATTTTCCACTAGTGCATACTTCAAAGTTCACACACAAATTACATTCAAATACAGAATTATGTTACACATAACCACATAACCAGTAAATTTTCATTCATTCTCCTCTTTTTGGATTGATGAAAGGGACTATAATAACTATGTTTTTGTTTTCACCTTAACTGAATATATATGATAGCTTTTATGAAGATAACATTTCAACACATTTCAAATGTAATGGCAATAATCTATCTATTGCAAAATAACTACAAAAATCAAAGAAAGAGAAAGCTCCATGAGACAAAACTAGTGACTTAGAAACAACTTAACAACTAAGGCTATGATAGATAATGCTGAGAAAATTATCTTTAGGCAAATATAGCCTGAAGGCAAAGGCAACCCCGATAATCTCAAAATCGGTGATATGGACTTGAAATGTGATGGTGATGAGGCATCTAGCGTCTTCCTGCCCAACAGTAGCCACCAAGTGAGAGAATAGTGCTGTCAGGTAAAGCAAGGGTAGGCTGATTGGGGCTGGCTTTTTTTAATCTCTAGTTTGCAAGGTCGATCATTTTCCAGTTAGGTCTTATTTTTAGGGAAAGAAGGTATTTTCGTGTGGTCCTTTAAACCTGACTATGGGCCATTTACTTTACCTGGGCAGGGCCTCCCTGGGAAAAGCGGTCCTCTCCACAATAAGCTTGGTGCATCAAAGCTGGAGAGTCTCCCTCCCATTGCCAAGTCCCCGCTAGCCAGGCCAGTACATCTCAGCATCTGGGGTATGTGTGCCTCCATTTGCAGAGTTTTCATCCATGGCTTTCTGCTGAGGCCTCCTTCCTGGAGAGGAAATTTAAAGACACTTACACCACTCTGACTATTTGTACATTTGCACACGTGGGCCTTCCCTCTCTAGCTGATCTTTAATCCCTGAGTCCATAAAGTACCAGGAGCCCTTTCTTCAGGGCTTCTATGTAAGTGAGATAATTCCCTCTATGTGCACAGATATATCTGATTCTTACCCAGTATCTTTTGTGGGAAAAATGAAGCATTCTGGGAGTCAGAACTCTGTCCTCTTGATTAGCTTAGAAAGTCAGGAAAGCTTTGCATGTTACTTTCACCTTGATGTTCTACCTTAATTGACTATTTCAACAACTGAATGCTTAGCTAACTACAGCTTAGCTCTGCTCTGCTCTTAACAAGCACAGAGACAAAAAAAAAAAAAAAAAAAGAATTCCAAACATAGAAGGCCAAAGTTTAGACCACAATTCTTGTTTTAAGCAAATCTATATTCTCACTCTTTGGAAATACAAACTACATTTGCAAGACATTTGGAGAAGAAAAAAGTTATTAACATTTAAAAACTAGTTTTAAATTCTTTAAACAAAGATCATGGCACTGTTTCAATTTCAAATTTATACACAACATATTAATAGCCCATATTTCATGGTGTAGACTAATTTAACAAAACTTTCATAACACCAGCATTTGTAATATAAATCTAAGAGTCAAGAGATCTCTAAATTATTGTATTTCAAAAACACTACTGAAAAATAATAAACTATGGGGACTTAAAGTCTTATATAGCTATGACATTGATTAAATGCCTGACAACTGTTCAAAAGTAGGGATGTGGGAAAGAAAATAGGAAGGAGAGGATTTATTTACCTCTTTTGTGCTCATCTTTACCGCTGAATATTTTGAGTTCACCCAAAAGGCAGAGTGCTTATTTTACTGTCGCTGATAGTGTGATAACTATCGTGACTTCTAGAGAGAATATTGCTGCATAGCAATTGCTAGCAAAGCTCATCAATCAGTGTTCCTCAGATGCTAGCAGCTCATTACTACAACCTGCACCCAGAGAGCACACAGAGCTCCCTTCTCTGCTTCATCTTGCCGTTTTCATCATGCCCTGGGCCAGCATTACCATTTGTACAGTCCTCTTGGCTCTTCCTTTCCGTTATCATCTGACCATTTTCTGACAGGCTCTGCTAGTTGGATAACGAAATGCTCGGTGACTTGGATAACAGAGTACAAAGTCACTTTCAAAGTGGACAAAAGTGAATGAATGAAGGTCAAGAGTACTTCTTCTTTTACGTTGTAAATTTCAATCTATGCATTGATAATATAACATTTAAAATATTACCGAATTCATGAGGAAAAGTCTAGTAAGAAAAGTTTAAAAATCTGCTCTAGATATTACCATTATAAAAGACTTCAGATATAAAATCTCCAAAATTTAGTAAGTGTATTTTCTTACAGAACTATGAAACTGTGTCATTCTTCATAAAGCTAATAGTTGTTTGAAATATAACTGCTTTTTCTTTCCCTAATTTCCCTTTGTTTGATATCTTTTTTGTCACTGATTATTTCTGTATGTTTCCTGATAAATATTTACTTTTTAACATATACCCCTTGCAATGGGCTTTTGTATTTAAAAGCCAAAAAATTCTCAATACCAGAAGCCAAAAATTCTCAGTAAATAAAGCAAATAGAAATACTGTAACTTTCATATTTCCTGACTGCAAATAGCCTATGGAAAACAAGGAACTTCAAAATAGATGAGATCTTGTGAGAAGTTTACTGTTCTATCGGGAAGGGCTACCAGACAGAAGCATAAATTCCTGTCCTGAAACACAGCATTTAGCTGAACTGGCCCCGTAATCTACCTTGAAGCACAAGAATCACAGAAGCTTACAGGGAAATTATTGACTTTCTCACAATAAATTCAGTTTTTCAAGAAAAGACTACTAATATTTCTCACTTTTAATGAACATACTCATTAAAAAGAATGAAATACTAATCTTTCTTTTAAAGAGAAAGGAGATTTAAAATATAAAGATATTTTGAAAAATACCTCAGAATGCATTGACTTTTGCACTTCACTATATTTTCTTTGGAAGAGCTACCTCGTCACTTTCAGAAATTGAACAAATTAAGCTCATTTTACTCCGGTTGTATAGAATCAGCCTTTGCTAAGAACAATGCCTGGATGTATTGGCTGTTTGCTGTTCAGAACACTGTTTTACACACACCTGCAAAAATGTACCCCATAAACCACAGTGTGAAAAAATCATAACTTTACATTGCCATTAAGGAGTGACTTGTCTTATCTCACGCAAGTACAAGTAATTTTAACACAAATGCAAATTTAAATCCCCTGCATGTCTTCCCTGTTCTCTCATTTATTTCCTAGTTACAATATTGGAAACCAAGATGAAGGTTTAAAAAATAAAATTAAATAAGAAAGTAAAATTCATTATTGCTTGGATGCAAAAATGCTTCAAGTCCATAATAGGTTAAGGGGAGCATTATTGTTCTTATAGATCAACAAACTTGCCAGTTTCATATAACCAAAGGTGGTTTCTCTCCAGCTGATCACAGACAGGTGAGATTATCTAAAGAGAATGACTGACATCTGCTGGAATACAAGAGAAGTGAAAAGGGAAAAAAATCCAAGTATAGCAAGGCTCCTAGTTAAAGGATATATGGATACCTACAATTTGCAACGTGTTACAATGAATCCTTAGGGATAAAAGAGGAACAGAGTATAAGGAAAGGAGAACAGTGTGCAATTCTGTGCTGTGACATGGTGATAAATCCAATCAAGGCAACTTCAGCCTTAGACCTCTATAAACAGTGCGATCCTGTTACTCGTGATTTTTCAACATCCTGTGGATGCCTGTAGTCTGTTGGTTTCTGTCAGCTTTAGTCTGGCTGTGTCAGTGCAATCAATCAAATGAGCTTTGCCAATCTAGACTCAAAAAACAACAAAAATTGATCTCTGGGAGAGTTGGAATACAATTTACTTCAAAAACATGACAGCTCAATGATATCAAATATTGTTGGTCCACTTGTAAACTGAGATTTTTAAGTTATTTAAAAATTCATAATGAGGTAAGAGAATCGCTATTAATTGAGAGTTGCTATGTAAGTCTATAAAGTAGGTATTTCAACTCTATTCACAGTGTTTTTCTTATTTTGTTTGTTTTGAGATAGGATATCACTATATTGCCCAGGTTGGTCTGGGTTTAAATTACACACACACACACACACACACACACACACACACACACACAGAGCTTCTTTTTCTTTTCTTTTTTTTTTTTTTTTTTTTTTTTTTTTTTTTTTTTTTTTTCTTTTTTTGGTACTGGGGATTGAACTCATGACCTCGTGCTTGCCAGGCTGGCACTTACCCTACACACAGTTTCTTAAGTAACAAGGACTAGAGTGCATACCATTGCTCCATTGCTTCCAATTTAAGTCTGAGGTCTGAATGTCAGAGAGGCAAAGAACCTTGCCCAGAGTTTCACAGGTTGTAAACCAGGCACGTCCAACCCACAGCCTTGGACAGCTAGCAACACAGGCCCCATAAGATCATGAACTTTTAACATTCTTATGTGATTGTTAGGCATATTTTTTGTGACTCAACTGCACAGTACGGTGTAATGTCAGCCTCACTTCCCACACCTGCCACACACAGTCCAATGAAATTCCACATGTATCAGAATTCCATGTGCCATATTTTTCTGTCTACCATATTGTCACCCATGCCACTTATCAACTGTACCAGTTTTATGAAAAGTAAGAGATAGTCCAGAAATGCTGATTGAAGAATGATTCTTTATGCATAATCTGGTCTTGCTCTGTTACCAAATAAATCCTTATAAAGACCTAGACAGTAAGAGATAACAGAGTCAGGGAAACCCATCTTTCTTGCAGTTAAAAATATGGTCCTTGGTTTCTCCATGAGTACAATGATGGATGTAGACCGGATAATCTCTGAGATACCCTTCAGTTGCACATTTAATTAGGAATGCGGGTGGGGGGGACAGGAGTTGTTTGGCTCATTATTACTCTGCCATGACACACAGTGTATAATTTTGTAGGTTGCATTCATCATTCACTAATTGAAAGAAGAGTTATTTATTTTAGAATGTGTGTCTTAGTTTATAATGCCTCATACACTTTGTGTGAAAGTTTGTACTCAAAGCATTCTACATTTACAAATAAACACACTCATTCAAAATGTTATCTTGCCCAATAAAAATTTGCAAAACTTTTATCCTACTCTTAGAATAGTCCAAAAGTAAAATCTATATATTGCCTGAAAAGAAAAATAACTATGATCAAAATTTATAAAACGTGCAAAACTGACTAAAGACTGTGATTTATAGTAAAAGATAACTTACATGAAGTGCAATATATATCAGGTATCATGCAAGTTCCTCTAGTCAACAATGTTTTTAAATTTCAAGATATGAAAATGTTTGATTATTTACCCACAAACTGAACAAAAATCATCTGAATATTGTTTGAAATATTATTTTAGAAGGGAAAGTAACAATAAAAACGTCTTCTAAAATCAGTCACATTCGCGTGTTAAAATATATAGCGTTGTATTTTTGGACTCAATAGCACCATCTTGTGGAAATCACAAAACGCTGTAGGTTGACTGTATATTTCCTGAATAGTTAATACTAGTTTTCCAGTGCCTAACAAAAACCAATCCAGTGATCAAAGGATTAATGGGAACCTCCTTGAAATAAGGAGTTCTTTGACACAAAAATGCTATTTTCATGAAAATAACTTGATCATAGTTATGTGGTATACAGAATAATCTGATTTTTAAAATATAAAGTATATAACCATGATCTTATTTTTGACAACTAATCTTATATAAGACATTGAAAAATGTTCCTTAGCTATAATGAAGTGGCCTAGATAAAACAATATCTGTCACTGAAAGATAGAAATACCCTAAGCTGCAGAATCACACTGGTATGGATGAGCATAGCAGCACCATCACTTACTGCCCAAAGATTACCAGATTTCAATTCACAAATCTGAAGCATAAAATATTATTTACTTTGAAGGGTCTTTGTAGGAGGTTATATTGTCTGTGTGTATATCACTTGCTCATTCGTTTTTTACCATGTGCTTTTATCCTTATAGTTTCTTTCTTTCTTTCTTTCTTTCTTTCTTTCTTTCTTTCTTTCTTCTTTCTTTTTTCACTTCTATGTGGATCCATTCTGACTACAGTATTTAGAAGATATCCCTTCTTGTGCAGCATAGCACTGAAATTTTCCTCAAAACTAGTTCTGGGCAGTGGTAAGGTCAAGTTAATGGAGACAAATAACTGAAGTTTTTATAAAGTGCTACCAGCCAGAACACCCCTGCAGAAGTAAAAATCTTTGAGAGACAGAGACAGAGACGGAGATAGACAGACAGGCAGGCAGGCAGGCAAACAGACAGACAGACAGAAATGAATATGAGTATAGGTCTATGGAGGTTTTAGAAGCAAAAGCTGTTAACTGTGTACTCGTATTGTGTAGATTACAACTAATCCTCTTACTCAAAGATGCTCAGACTGACCTGATTCACCATATTCTTTCCTCCTCCTCCTCCTCTTCCTCCTCCTCCTCTTCCTCCTCCTCTTTCTCCATCCCATCTTTCTCCTTCCCTCTTCCTCCTCCTTCTCCAATTCTTCCTTCTTCTTCTCCAGCTATTCCTCTCTCCTTCAACTCCACCCCCAGCTCCTTTTCCTCCTTCTTCTATTGTTCTTCCTCTTCCTCCTCCTCTTCTTGTCCATTTTCCAGGCTCAGGAATTCTGTAATTTCGTGCTGATACCAAGTCTCCAGCTACCAAAAGCAGGAGCTCAGTTATAAAGAGTAGAACCTACTACTCTCCTTGATATTTATTATGAATAGTGTTATTAAGCCACCAACATGTGTGGACTGTTCATATTGGCAACACAACCTAATAAATCCTGATGAAAACAAATGGTTAGTTAAATGTAAAATATATACTACAGTTCATAAATGTATTTAACTGGGTAAACAGAAATACGTGTAAATATGCTGACAGCAAATGAGAATATTGCACTGTCCGTGTTTCATACTTTGCACATTGCTTAAGGATGCTGTGTATGTTTAATGCGACATAAGACTTTCTAATATATTAACTAAACAAAAGTCAGTAGGTGGATGTTTAATCTTGCTGATCACAGCTACTTCATTTGTAGTGATGTTGTTAATAATGTTTTACCCGCCTAAAAGGTTTAGAGACCATTGAAGTCCCTTGCTGTCATGAAATGTATGATTTTGTAGATGAAGTACTAGGTAAACATTCCATTCATTTATTTAACAAACTGTCATGTATGATATTATTTCCCTATGACAGAAAGAACATAAAGTGAGTCCCTAAGAAAGTGAAAATGTGTAGAGAATCAACATCTACAGAAACAGGGTTCTGGGAGTAAATCCTGACCTGATTATTCTAAATTATTAGTAGGTTGGCAACCAGTTAATTTTGGTCCCCAAGTTCCTTGTTAGTGTTCTTTTTTTCTTTGTCTCACCAGCTCATAATTCTACAGGCTCCCAAGTCTGAAGAGTTTCCCATGAGTTGAGTATAGTCATGTGATATAAGGAAGTAAAATACAAAGGGAAGAAAAGAAACATTAATTAAATAGCTTCTATATAAGAGACTTTCTTATAGAATATTTAATTATACTATCTCAACTCTCAGAGTAGCATTGACTAGTTGGTAAAATTACTGCAAGAATAAACTGAGGCTTTGAGTAATACATGCATAATAGCAAGTGCAAAAGCCTTTGATATTTTCCCACTGTATCACAGAAGAAATATTTAATTTTTAATTAAGAAACGTTTTATGGGCCCAACCCCAGTGGGCCAGTGGAGGATCTGCCAGCCACGGAGGAGAGGCAGTAGGGAAGATACGCAGCCTCCACTTCCATGCACTGGAGGAGGCCCTGCCAGCTGCCAGGGAGAACCAGCAAGGAAGCAACACTGTCCCAACCCTCTGTGCCCTGGCAGAAGCCTTACCGGCCAGGGAGAAACAGCAGCGAAGCTGTGCAGCCCCCTTGTGTGCCAGCGGAGGCCCTGTCAGCCAGGGAGAAGCAGCAAGGAAGCCTGTGTGTCAGTGGAGACCCTGTTGGCCTGGGTGAAATAGCACGAAAGCTGGCTCTGCCTTCCTGCTGACCTGTGAGCAACCAGACATGACACAAGCTGACGTAATAACAGAAGTAAGGAAGCAACCTGACATTTATGTTATTTGATTGACTTTGCAGGCCTGGGACCAGTGGTCTGGGCAACTATTTAGAGGATAACAATATGTAATAGAGTAACAATTGTGCATTTCCAACTGTCCTATTACTGTTTTGTTTCTTTTTACTGTTCTGTTTTACTCCTTTTAAAAAAAAAAAGAAATGTTTTATGAAAGTCAAAGAGAAACTACTAGAGAAAAGGAGGAGAATGAGGAGGGGGAGCAAGGGGGAAGAGAGATAATTAGAAGAAATGATCAAAGTATGCGCTATATATATATATATATATATATATATATATATATATATATGTCTGAGTATGCCAAAATGAAACACAGCAGTTTATATAGCTAAGATATACTAATAAGAAAAGTTTCATATTTTAAAATTATGGGAAAATGTTTTCAAAGAACCTTAGTTCATTTGTGGTACTGTATCAAAATTCATAGGACTTGATAATTCATAAAGAACAGAAGTTTATTTCTCATAGATCCGGAGGTTGATGGTCCAAAATTAAGGACTGGGAGGTTTTAGTCACTCTGCTCCCAAAATGCTGTTACTGCTGCCTCCTCCAGAGGACAGTGATGCTCTCCTCACACAGCAGAATGGATGGAAGGGGTCATGGGACTGAAACTCCCTTTACCGTGCCTTTAAATTGTATTAATCCACCCATGAGGGCAGAACTTTCATAATCTAAACGCTTACCTGGGGACTTGTATTCCTATCATATGAATTTTGGGGGACACATTCAAACCATGGCATTCACAATAAAGCAGTTTCCCAAAGAAAAAATATAAACAGAATGAAGTGTTAAATCATTTAAATTTCATAAAAGTCATAAGATTTTGATTTTTTATCAATAAATCAGCAATTAAAGAGAAACAAAACCTAGTGCTTGGCAAACATGCAAACAAGCAGGAATCCTTATAAATTTTCAAGTGATTTAAAACTTGTCAAAAATCTGTAGAAACCAATTTGATAATACATATTATAAGAATTTTTCCAAGATATTTTAAATCTCCTAACCCAATAACTCTCTGCCTAGAGTTTTATGCTAGAGATATAAGTTAAATATTTGCAAATATATACAAATATAATTTTGATAGTCATTGAAGTGTTTATAGGTTTAAAGAACCCTAAATGTCAAATAATATATTGATAGTTTATGATGATACATATAAATTAATGCTACAGAATAATATTTAACAATTTAGTAAATGCTTCATTAGTAAATGGAGGTCAGGTTGGAAAATAGTAAATGCTTTAAGATCCAATTTTTGAAAATATTTTTATAATATATATTTACATAAAATCTTAAACTTCCATTTCATATGCATAAAGAATAATACACACTATAAAATTCATACATGGATATGTGTATATATGTTCTTTCAGGATATACAGAGGCCACCACTGCCTTTATTGCCTAGATATCATGAACTATACTTACTCCTAAAACAAAGTTCTCATTTATCTTCAGGTACAATATCTTAGTCCCTTGAGTACTAAATTCTCTATCTGTAACAGTATGGATGCCCTCACATTTAGAATACTAGAATAACTGCTGGTACTTTTTGGCTTGTTTGTTTGTTTTTAACAATATAATCTGTTATAGTTTAGCCAAAAAGGGATTATAAGAGCTCACAGAGCTGGTAGAAAAATTGAAGGAACATTCTTTAGGTGAACTTTGTAGAACCAGTTTCCCAGATAGTACCTTAGGACTAGACAAAGAATGAAGTTTCTGTCTCTGTGATGGCCAGAATGCCACTGCCATAGCATTTAACTCATAAACACATATTAGTTTGTTGACATAATTTGTGTAGAAAAGAGCATGCCCTACATTTTGCTCCTCTCCTCTTGTGACTCAGTTCTGAATAGCGCTCATATAAGTACATCTGCTTGGGAGAGTCTAAAACAGTAGCTGCAGTGAGTATTAGCTACATGTAGGTCTAAGAATGCGAGGTACCCCTTCAGTCTCTGAATATAGAAAGTTGTAAAAATGGATGTTGGCATAAGCAATCCAGCTTCCTTGGCAGTCTGACTCATTAACAGCACAACATCCACACACATCATTCTTCCAGAAGTTACATTTCTGTACAAAATGTATTTTCCTCCCCTAATATAATGAGATTATCCCTCATACAAACAAAAAATGTTCATCTTGTCTCTGGAAAAAGCCACTCAAAATCTCATCAGCAGTGGCACTAATCATTCATTTTCCAGTTCAGTTGTACTCCTACTTTAATATTGTGTGAGTTTTGGTCTACAATTAGAAATAGAAAATCAGCAAATACTTACATGATCATGAAAGGAAAACCGCACTGATAGCTACAACAATCTTTACTTCTGTAACATGTCAAGAAAGCTTAATGCAGATTTACAGTTTCTTCTACTACTCACTAACAATCAATGGGTCCCCAGCTCTCTTTACCTGGTTGATAGCCCAAGTCTTCCCTGAAAGGAAGCACTTGAAGGTGGCACAGTCTCCTCATTTCTAGATGTTTTCTTTCCTTGCTTTACTACGTTCCTATAACAATATTTCTCCTTCTTAATGAAGACAAACATCCTTAGAGAAGGAGGCCCCCAGCAATGTAAAAGGCCAAAGAAGAAAGATGGAAAATCTAGAATTCTCATGGTAAGTCCTGAAAACTACCAAGTTTCCAGTTCAGAAGAAGAAACTTGAACAAGACAAAAGCAAAAATGAACCCGTTTATAAGAAAAATCACCAATATAGGTATTCAGTAAATTTTAAAGTAAAGTGATTCAGTGGCAGAGAAAGTAGTCTTCAGAAACTGGAATTATCAGGCATAAAACATAAAATGAAAATATGTGTTCAAATATAAAAGATGGAGTTAAATAAATGCACAAGGGCCAAGAGACTCAAAAGATGATGGAAAGGGAGAAACCAGACCCTATGACTATGGATATTAAATCCAACAGCCCACAATAACCTTCCCCTTGAGACCCACATGCAGCAGAGAACAGAGGGCAGATAACATTCCCATCTACCAATGGTAGCAGGGATGTTCCCTGACTTAAATAGTAACCACAGTTTGAGGTGAATGGACAGAGGGGTCTCTAGTGCAAGGAGAGTACCTCAAAGACCCAAAGTCCTCAAAGATAGGTATAAAAATCATGTGTGGCTGGATTCTAGTACTGCAAGTCATGGAAAGAAACCACTCACTCATTTAATAACACAAATTTTTTTCAATCCTTTTTTTAAAATTTTTCTACTTTGTGATATTTTTATCTTTCCTTCAGCTGGTTTTTTTTCAGGGTTAGCCTGTAGGATCTCTGAGTGTCTTCCTGCAGGGAGGATCAGTTGAGACTTAAAAGAATGAAGTATTGGGGTAACCACCAAGTAAACATGGCTGGGGACCCACTGACTGTTAGTGGGCAGTAGAGGAAACTATAAATCTGAACTAAACTTTTGTGACCTACTACATAAATAAACTTTTGTTTATACTTCTTTTAGGTTTTTTCCCCTCTTTTATCTTTTCTCTTCATTTTTTTTCTCTTCTCTTTCTTTTTCCTCCTGGTTTTACTGTTTATCTATTTTCTTCCTTTCTTTGTTAGTTTTTTTCCAGTTCTCTGTCTCCTTCTTGTTCTTTAATAAGATTCCATCATATTTTTCTCTCTTCTTTCTTATATATGGACTGATTTTTCAAATTTTGCTTTTATTCATTATCCATTTTCCAGTTCCCCACTCCCTTCATCTTTCCTAGAAAAATTACTGACTTTTATTAATATCTAAATAAAATTGAGTTTATGCTTGCTATTGTATACTGTGATTTTAGGAGAAATAAAGTTGTTCCATTTGGTAGGTCTCTCTTGTAAGTTAATAGTAGGTTAATATTTGGTTTCTCTTTGTGTTCATACTATAATTATAGACCTCTTTTCTCTGGACAAAGATGGTACTGTATTGGTCATTCAGGGTTGTCAATATTCAATTTTTATTTAATACTATAATTGATATTGATTTTATTACCATAATATAGATATCATAGCTGTTGTTATTAATTGGCTTTCTCGAGATGCCAAAATCTAGATTGCCTATGGGTCATTAACAACACTGCAGCCTATTCTGGGAGAACTGGGTTTTAGGCTAAACATCATACAACTCCCCCACCTCAAGTAAACAGAGGTGGTTGGATCCTGGGACAGAGGCAAAGGCCAGCAGTCGGCCACACCCAGAGAACATCACAGAAAAGTGCACATTAACTAAAAAATTCTCCATACAAGAGATAAAGCTCTACCCTACAACAAATCCGCAAGCCTTGGTCACAAAACAAACAAACAAACAAAAATAGAAACATGAGTGGACAAACCAACAAAATGCCTGCAAAAATGCCCGACTTCCCTGAAGCTGAGCCATGTAACAGTGGAGGGGAGAAGGCAAAAAGACTCACACTGGAATTATCCAAAATGATATCTGGGGAAGTACAAAAATAGTTCACTAAAGCAAGTGACAAGATCCTAGAAAATGTAAGTAATTAAATTAAACTAAACAAAATCAGCAATAAGCCTATAGAAGACACTAATAAAACCAAAAAGATAAACTAGCTAAATTAAACAGTACAAAACAAACATCACCAGCACAGAAAAGGATCAGAGTCTATAAAAATGTTCCAAATAGAAATTTAAGAAATAAAAATTGCAAATTTTAATTAATAATTATATTGAAAGTATGGAGAGCAGTATTTACCAGTGTGAAGATAGTCTTTAGAAATAGAGACTAGAAACTAGAAAATAGGGCCATTGTTAGTGACCAATTAATGACACCTTAAAAAAAAAACCCTAGAAAATCTGAAAAATGAAACCAACAACTCCTAGATGATGCACAAATAATATAAAAAATCAGAAGACAACATAAATAATATAAAAAACCTGTTTACTAAAATAATAGCTGAAAACTTTCCAAATAAAGTAAAAGAACTTAACATACATATAAGTGAGCCATATAGAACCCCAAATAGCCAAGATGAGAAAAGAAACTCCCCACAACACATCATGTTCAGAATCCCAGAAGTCTAACACAAGAACAGATTGTTAAAATGCAGTTAGTAAAAAGCAACGAATTACTCACAAAGGAAATGCCATTAGAATTGCAGCAGACTTCTCAACACAAACTTCAAGATTTAAAGGCCAGGCAAGCTGGGAGTGAAGTTTCAAGCCTTCCCCCACAAAAATTCTAACCCAGGCTGATATATTCTGCAAAACCATCTTTCAAAATTGATGCAGAAATAGAATACTTTTACGATAAAGAATCCCTAAAGAAATACATGACCAGCAAGCCAGCACTTCAGAAAATTCTCACAGATACCCTAGAAAGAGACAATAAAGTTAAAAATGAGAAAAAGGATATTAGATTAATACACAAAGTAGGCAGTTAAGTAGAAGGGAAAGGTAGGGAATCAACAATCTGAAAATAAGGCAATGACAGGAATAAGTCAATACTGATCAGTAATAACTCTGAATGCAAATAATCTCAATTCCCCAATTAAAAGATCACAAACTTCCAGAGTGAGTTAAGAAACAAAATTCAATAACAGCATGCTGTATGCATGAAACTCTCATGAACTGATAAAAATATCAATGGATGGAAAAAATATTCCATGCAACAGGACTTGAAAATAGCAGTGTACAGAAATCATATTCAGAATGTCAGGGGATGATCAGACCCCTAGATACCTGTGGGGAGAATGGCAGGGAATAAAGACTAACAGACAACAGTCAAGGTACAGTGGGACCAGGAGGAGACTGCTTCTGGTGAACAGCTTTGGCATTCTCTATGGTCAACTCACTTTTGCTAGCCTGGAAGAAGCACAGGGAGATTGGATTATGCATCATTCATGAAAATGTTGAAAGAGATTTTGAAACTACAAAAATAGGAAAGGTGAAAAACAGACAAACTCCTCCATACTCAGATCAATTCACAGGTTAATAGGGAACTAGCTTTATTTATATTGTCCTCAGCAGATGTTATCTTGTTCTGAGAGCATCTTGATTATGAATTTTCCCCACACAGCCAGAAAACATGTAGCTTTCCACATAGTTTTCCATTCCTGAAGCAAAACAAGTGCCTCAGAACTGTGGGGCTTAGGTTAGCATCTTAACTCTTACACACACCAGTATCTAGGGGTCTGATTATCCCCTGACATTATTCCCCTTTTTGTTTTGTAGTTGTAAAAGTCAAAACAACATGACTTGAGGTTGTAAAGCAATTAGACATTGTCAGATTTTTTTTCCTTGTGACAGAGGAGGAGTAAAAATAAGAGTCACACCTATTAGCATAGCCAGTCCAAGATAAGATTCAAAATGGAACTTTTCGTAATGCCACAGATTAAGTTGATCAAGGGTATGAACAAATTTATCCCAATCTTGAATTTTTTGATCAAAATTTTGTGACTGTCAAAATATAGACAATACTTCTTTTTGTAAGACATCTAAGTTCATGGTTATTTTTTCTGTATAGCGCCTTGGATGTGCTGGATATGAATGCAAGGGTGAGCAGATGAGATTATAAGGAAGAGAAATTATACAATATTGGGTAATATAACTGGCTTCAGAGGCCCTGATGTAATTGCATATCTCCTATCCATATAATGGCAGTCTCTAAAACCCCGATTTGTGATCATATAGTTCAGCATCAGTGGGAATGTTGCATATTCTAAGCTTTTTCTACAGTTTTTGTCCAATTATCTACAAATTGAGCTAGTCTATATAGAATGAATGAGAGCAACAGAAAATATAGCAACACCAGAAATGAGAAATACCAGAGAAACTATTCCTGCAGTGATCACTCCTATCATTCTCTTTATTTTATAAATAAGTTAATCAATCAAAAAGCACAGCAGGAGTATCAACCCATGGCTCTGTAAGATTTACTGATATACAAACTCCAGGTGTGTACCCCAAGAACAAAAAGATCTTATTTATTAAGATTCCAGTTGACATACAATGACTCAATGAACATTTTTTGCATGTAAAAGAAGTGAGGATCCATTAAACAGTTCCATACAAGAAGACATAGGGTTATATGTTCATCTAAAAAACTGAGAAATTTTAATTTTTTTCCAGCATGAATACTAAAAGTATTTGTACTGGATTTGTCTAAATGTCCTATTCACTTTTGTGCAACACAGTAAGAAAAATCCAGTTTTCAAAATGCCTTTAGTAAGGGTCCAAGTTTGCCATTAATAATAGCCTGGGGCAACAAGGGACTAAAGCTGGCCTGGTGCTGTGCCATTTTCTCCTCCAGCAAAACATATTTTTCAGAGGTGTTTCTCCCATAATAATTAGTATACCAGCACCAGGATGCCTCATGCCAAGCTGAACAGTTGTCATCTCTTCCATATAGTCTCCCTTGAGGACCCTATCAGTGAATTCAGATTGATTTAAATACATTTCTTATCCTCTTTCTTCTCTGCAAAAGGTCTAAGATGGGTGGGTGAGGCTTATATGCACCACTGTAAGATGTACATGTTGTACCAAGAGGAACACCAGATGCAGAAGGACTAATCCATTCCCCAGATATATTAATAGATCTTGTCTCTATAAATATCAATTATTTTTCAGATGAGCCAGCCAAAATTGAGGAGAATAGGTTGACAATCATTAGATTGCAAGGATCTATACTCAACACATAAAAGTGGATATAGAAAATGAGATGTATAATTTATGGTGATACTGGAGTTAACAAATTCTAGGGCCATCAAAGTTCCCAAGACCCAATCCAACTGATCATGATAGATTTCAGGGAGAAAATCAGCCCACAGAATGGGCTGCGGCAAGGGACATGTATTGGACACATGACCAATACTTTCCCATTGACAATGGGATTATACATATGGTACAGACGATGATGGCCATCACTGAAGCAAACATATTTTCTGGAGTTCATGTGAGACCCTGACTTGCCACAAATTTCTCAGCCTTCTGAATTGTCTTTTTAATTTGTCCACACATCATGAATTTTGCTGCTTGTGTGGTTGTCATACCAGTCATTGGGTTGTCACCAGTGAAGTGGCCTCTGTAGAGTCAGCTATGAGAAAGTTTGCACCACCAGGCTTGGTGACAGTAAGCTCCACCACAGCACGGAGATGTTCCTCGTTCCATGGTTGCATGTTCTGGGAGGGTAGACACAATGGCATTCCATTATCTGCCCATATATAAGTATATCATTGTCCCCATGTTATTAACTGCACCAGGCCATTCCATTTACCCGTTTGAGGATATTTCTATAAAACTTGTGCTCTTGGCATAGTTTTTGATTCAGCCTTTTGAAAGTGAAGTTCAGGTGGAATAAGGTTATTTTATGTGTGCTGATTCAAAATATTTAAAGTACAGGTGACGAGGTCTAATTTTATTTGGGGAGGTAGGTGTAATCCCTTTTTTGTTTTTGTAATTGAGTGTTTAAGGACAGATGTTCACATCCCATAATTTCTTGGCCTTGCAGATTACGAGGAAACACCTGTGATATGTTTAAGATGCCAAAGCTGAAAAAGGAAGATAAAGTCTTATTAACATATGAAGGCACGTTATCAGTCTTAATTGTATGAGGGAATACATAGCAGCAAAAGCAGAAAGGCAGTGTTGTTGAACATTTCCTACCTTCTTACCACTATGACAAGTAATATGACTCATATGAAGTAAGTATCCATAGATATGTGAATGTATTGTAATCATCCAAATGATGGGAGGTGAGCAACATCCATTTGCCAAAATTCATTTTGTTAAAGGTCTTTGGCACTGAATCTCTCAGTAGAAACAGGAATAGGGACATGCTGATAAGGAGACCATGACAAAACAATAGTTTTAGTTTGTGAACAAGATAATTAGAATTCTTTTGTTAGGGCTCTCCTATTTTGAAGATCTTATGTATGGAATTGTCTAGCTAGATCAAAAAGGATCAATGTAAACCACTAAGAAATCAGCTTGTACATTGCCATAAGCCAAGGGCTGAAAGGTTAGAGTGGGATCTAATATGTCTGATATATAAAGGGTCAGAGTGACTTTGAATTTCCCATTGTAACTTCAGAACATATTATGCAAGGGAGGATCTAAAGTAGCTTTCAAAATAGCACATTCTAATCACTGGGTAAGGAACACCTCATAGATTGAGTCACTAATATTTACAGGAGTAAGTCTGATAAGTTCTATAATATATATCATGGCCATTACTTTTGACCTCTGAGCCAATAGTCCAGGGCTCAGAATAACATGCTGAAAATCCATACTACAGTTAGCTGCCTTTCCTTTGGAGGAGCCATCTATAAAATAGGTTTGTGCATCAAAAATGGGGTCCTGCCATGGTTTTGTCCCACCTCATTCCTGCCTGCTTTGCAAGTTCCCATTTTTCCCCATCTTGGACCCATCACACCTCAAGGTTTTGTTCGATAAAGTACCTAGAAAAGGCAGAGTCCTCGGCAACCCACTCAGGACACCTCCTGTATCTCTCTTGGACAGAAGCTTTCTTTCTCTCAATAAATATTCTGCTCTTAACTCAAAAAAAAAATTGGAGTCTAATTGTATAATCCAGTAATGATGCAGAGATGTTTTAGAAAAAAACTGAAAAACAGGATCATTAGGGAAATGGTCCCTATGTCCTATGAAGTCACCAAAAGCAACTTTCCAATAAATGGCTTGCTATAATAAATTTGTATCTTGGGATAATTCTAAGGGTAAAATGATCTTAGAAGGGTCATTGCCAAACAACTGATTACAATGAGTTCTCTTAGGTATCATAATTTTTGCTATTTGTTCAGTATATAACAGTAAAGTTCTTTTATTGTCCTATTAGGAAGATAAAACCACTCAATGGAGACTAACTGAAAGTTATAAAAAAATTCTAATAGACCAGTAAGGGAGTGGGGGCTGTATCTAAAACATATAAAACAAGATGTTGGTGGTCATTTACTCTATATACTTGTCATTCCTGTTATATTCTTTCTACTAACTGTAATTCTTCCTATGATTCAGGAGCCAATTGTTGAGGGGAATTTACATGAGAAGCACCAGGTAGAGTGTTATTTAAATATTTTCACTGATACATAGAATGCTCAATTGTAGTCAAATCCAATTTGTATCTCTCAATAAATTTTAAGAGTTATTTAAAGTAAGTAAGCAATCTTGTCTCACTTTTATCTTTGAGGACTCATTCCCTGTTCTGTGAATAGGGTCCTTAAATAAACATAAGAGCTAGAGGACTATACTTGTTAAGGAACTATGAAAAAGACCAAGATTTTTAAGGTCCTTCTTTATTTTAGCAAACAAGGAGTGTAGCTATCATTTTGATGCTGTGGACAACAAAATGTCATCCATATAGTGAATGATACAAGCTTGAGAATATTTCTGTAAGGCTAAACTTACAAAATTCTTCAATAGTGTGGGACTATTCATTCCCTGAGGCAAAACTGTCAATTGACTTCTACTCATAAGGTCTTTGACACTGAATTGGAACAAAGCAAAACCCTGGTGATCAAGTGATGTAAAGGAATTATGAAAAATCAATCTTTAAGGTCAATAATAATTAATGGCCACTCTCAGGGGATATCTGCTAAGGGTGGGAGGCCAGACTTCGAAGTTCCCATTGGCATAAACAGGCATTTATAGCCCTTAAATCTTAAAACAACCTCCATTTTCTGGATTCTTTTGGGACTACAAACACAGGCGTGCTGCAGGGACTGTTAGATGGTCTAAATGTCCTAAATGAATTTGTTCTTACACTAGGACATTTAAGTGTGGTGACTTCTCTTTGTCCGGGGTTCACTGATCCACCCAGACTGGGGTGTCTTTCTTCCATTGATGTGGCAGGGCTAACCTGTGGGGACAAGCATCGATGACCTGTATCAGAAAGGAGGATGATAACATATCCTTGCATGATCCAATCTAGGAGTGACTGATAATGGATTAGTGTTGCCTTATAGATTTTTTCCTAGACCAAAATCCTGTTATCCCACATTTTTCATCATTTGTTCTGCCATACTAACGGGTTAATTAGCAAAATTTCCCATTCTCTGGAAAGATCCTTCCCCCATAAATTTACTGGTGAGGTGCCACATAAAGTTGAAAAGTCCCAGTTTGATTTTCTGGTCCTAAATAGAGCTAGAGAATTGTACTTTGTAACACATGCTGAGAAGAACTGCATCCCACTAATAAGGTAGCAGGGACCAAAGTAGGCCAAAGGGGAGGATATTGCTCAATGGCCATAGCAGAAATGTTTGCTTCAGTGTTCAGTAAGCCCTGTTAATACTTTCCTTTTATTTTTATCTTGCACATGGCCCTTCCTTCATTTAACCCTTTTTTTTTTTTTGTACTAGGGATTGAACTCACAACCTTGCACTTGCCAGGCAGGTGCTTACACCACTGAGCTAAATCCCCAGCTCTTTTTTTTTTTCTTCCTTCATTTAACTCTTAAGTAAAATAGAATGCTTTACTGAGGGTACTACCAAAGCTCTCTTTCTTTATTTTGCTTTCTGTACTGTGTCAAGGGGAGCCCTATTATAAAAAGAAGTATCAATTGAGCAACATAATCACTAGTTCAAAAACCCAAATGTCCATAGAATGATCCCCAACTTAGATTTCTCCCTCATGATCAGAGTCAATTAGCCCAAGCATCACAGTTATACCTTGCAAATTGAGACTAATTTTACCCATAATTAATCTGACAGTACTCTCAGGGAACGGCCCCAATATTCCAGTGAGTGTTATTGCTGGCTAAGCCCCCTCAATAAGAGTCACTGTTTGAGCAGAATGGAGATCTAATTTTGTACTTCATGGTGTTCCCAGAGTAAGGGAAATAATGTCCACCAGGGTCCCCAGATCAATTGCTGTTTATTGTCTGATCAGTAAAGATCCCTATTGTTTAAAGAGCTCAGGGATGGGCCTGATTTCCATTTCCTATAAGGGGAATGCCATCTTTATATTAAATGGCAGGTGTTTGCCCAGTGATTTCCTTTATTGCACTGACAACAAAACCAGGGGCTGAATTAGTATTCCCTCCTGTAGTCTTCGTTGTGGGAGGTAGAACTGTGGCTGCTGATTTACCTAGGGTGGTACCCTGCTTATGAATGAGGTCTGTTTTTCCACAATTAAAACATCAAATATTATTGTTCTTTGTCCCTTTTGTAAGACTCAGTGTAGCTTGCACTAGCATGGAATTTTTATAAGATTTTTTCCCTATATCTTGGTAAGACTTAATCTCAGACACTTGTGCATAAGGGATCTCTCATTTCATCAAATTTAGCAATCATATGCCTCATTGGGATAGGCCAACTGTTGCATTTGGTCTGCAAAAGTCCCATACCCACCAACATCTCTTCTGTAATATTTTCCCTACTAGCCATTGCATTTATGCTTCTGTGTTCTGCAGTGTGCTCCTGAGGCTGCATATTAAAATGAAGTTACTGGCCTACCAATAAGTAGAAATGTGCAAAGTGTTTTATGTCCTACAGAAACACATATAGAGCCTCCAAAATGGAATCCAGGAGTCCCAATGTAAAACAGCTTTGTTCTCCATTACTTATAACACTTTGTTATAATTCCACTGATATCTTATATTCTGTTCCCTGATGTTCATTTTTTACTTGTTGAGGATTAATGGGATCCTGTCTGGTCACAACAGGGAAACAACAGGGCCCAGCAGGGAGTCCAGCTATTGCAGCCTGCTGGAAAATTTGCTGATATTTTTAGACAAGCAAACATGGCTCCTGCCAGCTTCCAAAAAGTCTAGAGATGCAGGCCACAGGGGGATCTTTCTTCCCTTCTCAGGGTCTTACTCTTTTTCCTCTTTAGGGGAAGTGGGCATAGCCGTGCTAACCATTGTAGTATGTAAGGGTTCTAACACAGATTTTATTAGACTCCATGCTGAAAAAGTATCTGGCGCAATTTGTTCTCTCCTGGCATAGGCTTTCCTTAGATTTTCACTTACTCCATCCAAGTTCTCTGCATCCAAAGTTCCCACCTGTTGGAACCATGCATTACATTTGTTCGTATCTTGCAGAATTTTAGAAAGAGAGCGTGTGCTGACTTGGGTCCCTGCTTGTTTCAACATTATATGCAAAAACTGCACATGTCTTTCCTCCTATACTGACAAATTCTGTCCTATTATTCTGGTTAAGAAAAACCATTCTAAGGTGCTACTACTTACTTTCGTTTTTCATGCAGCTGTCTCCAAAATCATTCCTCAGAGTTCCCTGATCTCTGCTCCACTCTGTCCTACTCTGGTAGTTCTTTCACTGCAGGTCTCAGGGTGTCCCTCTTATGGTGCCACTTGCCAGGGGCTGATCCAACACCTAAATATCTGTGATGGGGAACAGTGGGGAATAAAAAAAAGACAAGGATACAATAGTCAAGATATAAGGAAACCAGGAGGAGACTGATTCTAGTGAACAGGTTCGGCAACCTCCACGGACAACTCACTTTTATCAGCCAAGAAGAAGCACAGGGGGAAGGGGTTATGCATCATTCATGAAATGATTGAAAGAGAGTTTGAAAAACAAGGAACAGTTGTAACTTCAAAAGTGGAAAGACTGAAAACGGGAACGAGCCTTTCTCTATATCCAGATCACTGCACAGATGGATAGGGAACTAGCTTTCTATCTATTGTGTTCAGCAGAGTTATCTTGTCTTGAGAACATTGTCATTATGAGTTTTCCTTCATATATCCAGAAAACATCTAGCTTTACACATAATTTTACATTCCCAAAGCAAGATAATACAGGCCCCAGGATTGTAGAGTTAGGTCAGTATCTTAACCCTCACAAGGCTTAGTCCCCAACACAGACAAAGTGGGCTGCAATCCAAAACTAATGAAAAGACACAAAGAAAGTAAATAAGTATTGGTTATGGGAACAATTCAACAAAAAGAAGTATCAAATATATCATATATGCATAGAGAAATGTGTACTCAACTTCATAAAACAAGTACTAGTGGACATAAAAGATCAAATAAACAGAAATACAATTATGGTGGGTAAACCCAACGTCCCATTATCACAAATAGATAGATCAACTAGACCAAAGAAGTCGATGAAATATCAGAGTTAGCAAAACCTTCAACAAAATGGACTTAGATTTCTACAGAGTATTCCAATAAACAATAATAGAATACATGTTCTTTTCAGCAGTTCATGGAATTTTCTCCAAAATAGACCACATAACGGCCAATAAATCAGCCTTAAGTAAAAGAAAAATAATGAAATTTTACCATCTATTTTATCAGCTCATAGTGCACTGAAATAAATGACAAAAGAAAACATGGAAATTATGCAAATGCATGGAAACTACACAATACAGTTGTAACTAAAAAATGATTACAGAAGAAAAGAAGGAAAAAATAAGATACATCCTAGAATTAATGATAATCAATTAAAAGTACAAAATAGCAGAATTTACAGGACACAATGGAAGCAGTCCTCAGAGGGAAGTTTATAGCTGTATATGCCCACAGCATAAAGCAGAATCAAGTAAATGACCTAGTTATGCAACTCAAAATCCTAGAAAAACAAGAATGATCCAAACCCAAAGCTGGCACAAAAAAGGATAATGTAAAGATCAGAGAATAAATCAATAAAATTGAGCCCCTTAAAATACAAACAATCCAAGAGTTAGTTCTTTGAAAGAATAAATGAATTGATAAACTCTTGGCTAATCTAACAAAAAATCCCAATTAGAAATAAGAAAGATAAAATCACAATGGGCACTACTAAAACAAAAAACATTATTAACAGGTACTTCACAGCAAAGCAAACCTCAGTTTCCCTTCTATCCCATCTAGGTCATAAACCTTTTGGTATGGGGCCACCCATACCCAGACTATGCTAAACCCATCAATTGACTGATGTAGTACCACATGCCCTTAATCCCAGTATCACATACCCTAGATCCAACCAGATCTGAAAAGTCCCTCCTATGCAAATGAGGGTTTGGGGGAAAATCTAGATACATGCCATAAAAACTATTATGAAAATTAGTATGGAGATTTCTCAAAAAACTAAAACTATGAATTCTACCTAACTCAGCTATTCTTCTATGTATCTTCTCAGAAGAGTTCAATCTTCATATTACAGAGGTACATATATACTCATATTTATAGCAATTCATATAGCTAAATCTTTTTTTTTTTTTTGACCAGGGATGGAACTCATGACCTCATGCTTGCCAAGCAGGCGCTTATGCCACTGAGCTAAATCCCCAGCTGTAATAGCGAAATCTTGAAAGTGACCCATATATATATATACATCAACAGATGAAAGGATAAAGAAAATATGTTATTTACACACCCTGGAGTACTACTCTATCATAAAGGATGAAATTGAGCCATTTTTTGAAAAGCATTAAATGAAATAAATCAGAAACATAAGCTTAAATATCACATCATTTTCTCTTACATGAGAAACAAATATTTAAATTAAGAGCAAAATAAAAGATAGACAACAGTAAGTAGGGAGATAAAGAATTCTCAGAAAGGAATTAGAACAAAAGAAGTAGAGAAGATCCATATTACAGCAATACATGCATACCAACGTTTATAGCAACAGAATTAATAACAGTTAAATCCTAGAATCAGGCTGAATGTCTATAAACAGAAGAACAGATAAAAGAAATATGGTAACTATACACAACGGAATACTACTCAGATATAAAGAAAAATAAATCTGAGATATTTGTAGGAAAATGGATGCACCCAGAAAATATGAGTGAAATAAACCAGACACACCAGTTTAAATACCGCATAGTATCTTTCACTTGAGTAAGGCAAAGTGCAGACAAAAAGGCAAAAATAAAAGAGGGGTAGAAGGAAAGAAGGGGCTGGAGCGTTTACAAATGGACAAAGGATGAAGGTGAAGGGAAGAGGAAGTAAGATTTAAGATATGCCAGGTAGAGGTACCAAGAGCCCAGAATGAATGTAAGTATTTTATTTCATAAACATGAACTAAGAATGGGGAGAGAATCTGGAAAGGTGGTGGTGAAGGGAGGGTGATGGGTGGGAAGGGATTTAAAAAAGAAGGTGTGCTATGTACACATCGCTACTCCTGAAGATGAATACAAATTCAACATTGTACTAATGAAATAAAAATTTAAATAGAATCTAATTCCACAGTTTGTTACATATGCATGGTAATAGCTAAAGGTTAATGCTAGTATTTTAAGCCAATGGATGAAAAAAATAACAAGATTAAAAATAAACAAAAAGATTAAACTTATTCAACATAGAACAAGTAAAAACAGTGAAATACATCACATATAAAGTGTAAACTAAGAAGAGGGGTCCATATATATTCCCAAACACTAACCACCAGTGAAAAAAATCTACCAGGCTAGATTTTTTAAATTGAGCTTTAAGTGACTGAAAAAAGATAGACCTACAATATAAGGACAAAGAATAGATAAAAGTGAAAATTATGGAAAACCATCACAGGACCACATACTGTCTACTGCTGTCAACCACTTTGTAGAGCAGATTGCCTGGAAAAATCCCACTCTTTCTTACTGTTGGTGGACTTTTAATCTCATTTTAAATGCCTCTTAAATTTAGATTTTTCACTTTAAAAGGATTTATTGACAACATTTACACAAAAATGATAAGAATAATGTATTCCTGTTAGTCTCTTAAAGATTTATAATGTATAACACTGGCTTCTTGAGAATAGTCTCATTTTATAAGGTTAGACATTGTTATCGCCTTAACATTCTCAAGGCTTTTAATAAATTTTTATGAGACAAGACTGAATTGACAAGTGCACAACCATTTTATGAATTTTTTTCTTTGCTTTGCAGCACTGCAAACTACAGTTTAAAGCACAGTACTGTATGTAAAATATGGTGGGATCTAGACTGAGCATGTGGCAGTTATGTTAGACAGAACTTGTTTTCACCAGCTAATACCACCAGAGGGCACCAAAGGCAAAAGATAAGCACGAGAAAAAGGAAGCAAAGAGTGTATGTTCTGGTTCCTCCAAATCTTTTCGCGAGGACATAGCTAGTTAAAATGATAAAGTTACACTTTTTGAAAGTAAAATGAAGTATAAGGTTTCAAAAGATGATGTCTGGATACCCTTATCCAGAAAAGAAATAAATTTTAAAAGCTAGAAAACAGAAAAATTGTATTGCTGAAAATTACTTCCCTCTTGTGATTTTATAGAGGACACTTGATTAAAAATATTTATAAATGAAATGTCTCTCCTATACCATGTCACTAATCATCTAAATGCACTGGTTATATTTTCCTCTTTCTCTTATTAGCCTGTGTAAAGTTTATGGAGGTTGAATGAATTTCCACTATTGAAAAGTTCCTTTATTACGTGATTTCCACCCTGAAACATTTGACTTTGTGTTATGATTGGTGTCTAGATGTCCTTCAAATGCCTCATGCAGTTATAGACGGGGCTTTTTTGGAAGCGGCTGAATCTAGAGTGTGCGATTGGGTCACAGTGCAATGCTGGCATTAAAGGTGCTGGGATTAAGGGTGGGCGGTTGTTGGACCAGTCCGCTGATAGGATTGGCACTGTCCTAATCCCAGTAGACTATACAAGAGACAGAAAGAGACTTGTCTTTTTTGTGCCTTCTTAGTTTTGCTGCCTTCTACCACCATAAATTCTTGCCCCTCTGCCACCCTGCCTTGAACTACCTGATCATAGACTGAAACCTCTAAACTATGAGCTCAATGAATCCTTTCCCCTTTAGCTTTGGGTGTTGGAAATTTTGTCTCAGCAATGAGAAAAGTAACTAAGAAAAAATTAAGTAATCACCAAATATTGAAAGTAAGAGGCTAGTTAACGACACATGATAGGTGACCACTCTGTTATTTGTGATGCAAAAAGCCATGACATTAGAATGAGATAGAGTTGTGGTCAGAATGCCTTACAGTCTCACCTTGAGCTAAATTTTCCAAGCCTGTTCCTTCCACCAGAATCACATCTCCAACCGGCCCATTGAATGCGCCAAGAATTCTCTTACCTCAGGATATTATTCCTGCTTCGCCCCAGCCAGGGTTTCTCTTCCACTTGATACCCGCACAGCTGCCTCTGTCACCTTCACATCACCTTGTGAAAACTCTCTTCTGACCACCTCCCTAGCAGTCCTTTCCCCACTTCATGGATTATTTTTCTCCTTGTGCCTGCAACATAAAATATATTCTATGTTCTTGTGTGTTTGCCGTCTAGATTCTCTCACTAAACTGTAAATTCCACAAAACTTGATTATTGCTCCTCTATGGATCACTGCTTTGTAGCAATGAGAATTGTCTGGGTGAAGAGAAGCACAATAAATATTTGTTGAAAGAATGAATCCTAAGATTGTTATGAATGATTGTGTTTTTAAAATCACCTACTGCACATAGCCAGCAAATTGTAGCTGTTACTATGAATTTTGCTAAGCTCTTAACTTCTCAATTCCTATTTCAAGTCTGAACTGTTCTATTTCTTTTTTTTTTTTTTTTGTAGCAAGGTATCTTGAAAGTGATTTACTAAGTAATGAACATCAGCTTATTAAACAATATGAAAGAATATATGAGCATACCCTCATAGTTCTAGTATTATTTTGTGAAATATTAATGCATTTTTGCATGGTATGTGTCATGAAAGACATAAGATCCTCATATAGGAGGATCACCATCTTTCATAGGTTCCCATGGAGACCTTTTGATGGAAGGAAACTGACCAACACAAGATGACATACTTGGAAAATTTAGGTTCCCTGACCTCAATTTGTAATCCCAATCAAGCAATACAGCTCATCTGTCTCATTTTATAAAAACTTTGCTGATATTTCCCCAAATCGGTACTTAACACAGCCAAAAAAAAAATGGTCTTACATAAGGAAATGATCAGATCATCTTTTGGGTAACATTACCTATTGTAACAGTGTGGTGAAGTTTTGAGTTTAACTCAGAATTTGAGCCACTTGGCAGTTCACAGATTACACAGAGGTCAGCAACAATCTACTGCAACCACCTACCTCAAGCTGAATGCAAAAGGCAGGTTACTGAGGTGTTTTCCCTCAAGGCAGGGATTCTCAGCCACCTATAATCCCAAATGTCCTTTCCCATTGCACCAGAGAGGAATCTCAGCTGCGGGATGCAAGGGTATAGGTGACAGTGTTATCCCTCTACCTCCAACCCACTTTAACATATTTATTCTCTAACAGTCAGAGTAAGTACAGTAGTAATTTACTTCTCAGTTCTCTAAGGGAGAAACTTTAAAGGCTGAGTTGAGAACAATCTGCTTTGGTACAAAACAAAACAAAACAAAACAAAATGAAGAAAGCATGATGTGTTTGAAGCAGCTGTTCAAATTACCACCTTCTGGGCCAGGGATTTAGTTCAGTGGCTTAAGCGCCTGCCTGGCAAGCACGAGGTCATGAGTTCGATCCCCGGTACCAAAAAAAAAAAAAAAAACAAATTACCGCCTTTCACCCCAGGGTGAAGCAGGGTCCAGTCCAGGCACAGGGTCAGATGCTATTGGGAACACTTACAAATGAGTAATGCAAAACTGACAAACCCTGAGTAAAGTCTATGGTGTACTGATGTCAATTTCCAGGTTCTGATATTAAACTGTCGTTGTGGAAGATGCCACCATGAGGGACAGCTAGGAGAAATATACTTACAGTCTTTTGTGCTATCTTTGCAGCTTCCAGTGAATCTATAATAATGTTTAAAGAATCCACAAAGGACTTTAAACAATATAATTAGTCTCCTTCCCATCTTAAAAACTAAAACTCTTGTTAAATCACCTAACAGAAATGTATTTCTAATCGGTAGGGATGTTTCAGCAAAGGAAAACATTTAGAACCTGCTAACAGTGTTATAGGAATACTTCAGTATTAGAAAGATTACCAAGAATTGTCAAGTAGATACCACTTTTTAGCCTTTTGACTAAGATCAAGTGAAAAACTGTCAATGCACAAATCACCAGTTGAGAGGAATAATAGTGCAATACACTGACCTTAAGTAGAAAGAGTATTTTAGAACATTTAGAAAAGATATATTTGTTTAGTTGAATTTATTCATTTATAATTCAGTATAAAAAGTTAATGGCTAGTGAAATATCAATCGTTAGGTTGAACATTTTAAATAATTTAAGCTACAGTTGCCTCATGTTCCTCACCTCCTTGGTGTGCAGTCTCATGGTGAGGTCTGTGAAGGGTTATCTCATCTTCCTGTCGCAGACACATAGCCTGCTATCGCAGTAGAGATTGTCTTAGTTGTACTAGTACAGTGGTGGTGAACCTATGGCACGCATGTTGTTTTTCTTTTAAGACAAAAGATGTTAATGTATGAGTTGCTTTTTCTAAACTAAGACCTCAGTATTCGGGGTTCATTGCAGTGTGGGGACTTTGTGATACATAAGTGGATTTTAGGTTATATAGTGTGGCACTTCGTCTCTAAAAGTTTCGCTACCACAGTCCTAGTACCCATAACAGTGTTGAACATTTGCTGAGCCCTGTGCTCCCAGAGACAAGCAACAGTTAAAAAATAACTTCGTATGTCCTAAGGAACAGCTAACTCCGAGGGACTTTCTCTGCATACCCAAAACTAATCCCTTCTGCCCTTCATCATGACTCACTTAAGACCTCCTGTCGCCCACCTCCTTCCTCCCTTGTTTAGCTGCCTCTATGACATCCCAAGCTTCTTTCGTTTACTTTCAAACATCATTACACAGAGTGCATATGCCCTTTCTGCAGTATCCAGGATAAAATCATTTTTAATTCTCTGATATATTTTTTGTCTTTGATGCAAACTTTTGGGCAAAGTTTTAGTTCTCTTGTTTTTTCTGGTCTTTATACAAAATGGTTGAAACGAGGGCACATTTTTCCACTGTTTTCAAGGTTATTAAAAAGTTATACAATTGAACTCAGAAATAGAATTTTTCCCATTTTACCAGAAAAAAATTAAGTATGTAATTCTGAGAATGTTTCCTACATTGACTCATTTTTCGTAACGTGAAACAACTATCCAACTTGTTCCATATTTTTTTAAGTTTATTGGTACAATTTAGCTATACATAATGATCACATTCATCATGAAGAATTTATACCTGTGTGTGATGTATCTTGATTCCTTTTTTTCCTATCTCCTCCCCTTCCTTCAATCCCTCCTCCCATCTACAAAGCTTTTTTCCATTTTATCCTTTATTTTCTTTTCCCTTCCTTCCTTTCCCCCTCTCCCCACTGTAGTTCCCTTTTCTTTTGAACAATGTCTGCCTATTTCACAATACCTATAATATATTTTGGTCCTAATTTATACTTTCAGTTTCTCACACCAGAGAAACATGCAATATTTACGTGTATGTCCCCATCTATTTCACTTTAAAGTAGTCTCAAGGTACATCCATTTACCTAGAAATGTCTCAAGTTTATCCTTCTTTGTGACTGAATCATACTCCACCATATACATATCCCACATATTTTTTATCCATTCCTCGTTGAGGGACATTTGGGTTGTTTCCAAGATTTGGCTATTACAAACTATGCTGCCATAAACCATGCTATAAACATGAGTGTGCATATATCACCTTTTTAGGATTTTTTAATTCTTCTGAGAAGATACCCAGAGGAGAATAGCTGAGTCGAATGAGGCTTCTATTCCCAGTTTTTTGAAGAATCTCCATAATGGTTTCCACAATGGCACCAGTCTACATTCCCACCAACAGAGGTTCCTTTTTCCCTGCAGTCCCTTCATCCTTTGTTATTGGTTGATTTCTTGATAATAGTCACTCTTTCTGGAGTGAGATGGAATCTCAGCAGTTTTTATTTGCATTGCTCGAATGACCAGTGATGTTGAACATTTTTTCATATATTTATTTGCTATATGTTTTCCTCTGAAAAGTGTACATTCATCTCTGATGCCCATTTTTCAGATTGGGTCTTTGAGGGTAGGGTCTGATTTTTTTTTCAGTTCTTTATATGTTCTACATATTTCTCCTTAGTCTGAAGGACAACTGTTTAAAATTTTTTCCCAACTTGTGGGTTGTCTTTTCACTCTATTGATGATTTCTTTTGCTGTGCAAAAGATGAGATCTCAGTTGTTAATTCTTTGTAGTATTTCCCATGTGATCAAGGTTTTGTTCATGAAATTTTTGCCTACGTCTTTGTCTTTAAGAGTTCTACCTACTCTATTTTCCAGTAGATTGTGTTTCTGACTTAATATTTAGATCTTTGATCCATTTCAATTTTAGTTTAGTGCATGGTGACAGACATGGGTCTAGTTTTATTCTTTGGTATGTAGAAAGCCAGTTTTTCCAATACCATTTATTAAAGAGGCTATATTTCTTTTGTGAATGTCAAAGATAAGATGGCTCAAAGTGTTTGATGTTGTGTCTGCATCTTTTAGTCTGTTCCACTGATCCTCATGTCTGTTATTCTTTGCCAGAACCATGATGTTTTTATCTCAAGAGCTCTGAGGCAAAATTCCAAGTTAGGGATTGTGGTGCCCCCTGCTTGCCTTTATTGCCTAGAATTGTTTTTTATAGTCTAGATTTCTTCTGGTTCCAAATGAATTTCAGGAATATTTCTCTAGCTCTGTGAGATATGTTAATGGTATTTTGATTGGGATTATATTAAATCTATATAACAATTTTGGGAATATCATCATTTTCACTATGTTGGATTTTCTTACCCATGAGCAAAGGATGTCTTTTAATTATCTGATATTCTCTTGGATCTCCTTTTTCAGAATACTGTAATTTTCAATGCATAGTGCTTACTTCCTAAGTATTTCATTTTTTTCAATGCTATTGTTAAAGGTGTTGTCTCCAGAATTTTTCTCTGTTTATTTGTTCTTTGTGATAGGAATGTTACTGATTTGTGAACTTGGTCCATATTAGAAAAGGAAAAAAAGAATATGCTTTGTCAACAAACTTTAAAGTTTATGTCTCTTTTAGTTGTTTTTTAAACTACCTACATGCCCTCCATGAGAAATAATAGCTCTGCTCCATGCCAAGTAGAGGGAGGTTCTTTCCCATATGCACATCTTACAGCAATGCTGGGGGGTACCACTATCACCAGCTTTCTGAGGAAACGGTACTATTTGGATGAAAGCACTCAACCTCTGAAGAAGCTGCCAAGCTTTGAGTACTGGCTTTACTACTAACTATCCTGGTTACCATGGGTCAACTACTTCTCTGTCATTATACTCCACTTGAAATGGGAATGACAGTGGTGCCTACTTTGTAAAGTTGTTATGAACATTAAAGAAGTTAAATACATACGAAGCAAATATAATATATGGCACGTATACATAGTTAATATCAAACATAATGCTCAGGGAAGTTATTCTCTGTTATGAAATTGAGTACAACATACCAAGTACCAACAGTGATAATACCAAAATTCAAACGCAGATACTTCAGACTTCAAAGCAGACTTTTTGTTGTTGCTGTTGTTGTTGTTGCTGTTGTTGTTACATAGCACCACCTGAGCTGGGAGAATAGTTAAAAGACCACAAAGCAGGTGAAAACTGTTTATAGTAAGAATGTTGATCTCTGGAAATGCAGCGTGAAAAGAGTGAAAGAGCAAGCAAGAGAGTGCAATACTTGAAATTTTTACAAATTAAGTTTTTCAGTAAGGTAGACTGCAGAAAATTGCAAGATTTGAACAGTCACTTAGTAAAAATATACAAAACAAGCAATAAATATACATGTTAGAAATCAGGGAAATGTAAATTGAAATGAAAAGATATCACTGAATATTCACTAGTTCAGCAAAAACTGAAGTCTGCAAACCCAAAAGTAAGCAAGGAGAACTCACACAGAGAACAGCCATCAAGAGAGAGTTGGTAATATAAAGAGATGGCGCTAGGACTTCCACACAATTTAGAAATTTCCTTCTCAGGTATACACAGGGAGCCATGGTCTTCAATTAGACGGACCATGAAGCTTTGCACATGGGAACATGTGCTTTGTGGAATCAGTTTTGCTCTCACCTGTGCTCTTTCTTCTTTCTGATGTGGTTTACAAGGTACCTAAGAGTAAGAATCTTCTTTGTCTGCTCTTTCACCATCACCCTTCACAGAATTTATCATTGTGCACTGCCACAAGGTAAGATTTCAGAAGAGAGAACTTGACAGTTCCATGAATAAAGACACCATAAATTAGCCTCCTACTCCTAAATCTATTTCATCAAGTTATATTTAGCAATTACCAGAATTTCTAATATTCTATTTTGACCAATTATGTACTTGATAGTCACAGAAATAACTTACTCCAGGGTACATTTTAAACACTTCAAATATTAGGTGACAGAAAATTGTAGAAGGTAATTCTGATTCATATACAGGTTTTTGCTGTCAAGAAGTATGGTACAAAGCTGGGTGTGGTGGCTCACGCCTGTAATCACAGCACTCGGGAGGCTGAGGCAGGTGGATCCTTGCATGTTCAAGACTAGCCTGAGCTACAAAGTAAGCTCAAGGCCAGCCTGAACTGCATAAAGAGACCCTGTCTCAAAAAAAAAAAAAAATTAGCATGATACATTTATCAAATAAAACATTTGAAAATAGTACTTTCTATACTACTATACATTGGGATAAAATTTTGTTGGAGATTAGGAATATAAATATGATTAAAAAGAGAAATAGTAAAACTTTTAAACATTTGAAAGAATTTGCTCTTGGAAAATGAACATTGAGTATTCAATCACTATGGTATTTAAATTTCTCTGAATACATTTAGATAGATGTTTAAAAAGTAGTGCAAAATAATAATGCAGATTTGCAGTTTGCAATGTTAAGACTTATAACAAATATTACAACCTATATTATTTTGATAAGACAAAGTTTATTAATCATTTTACTAATCAAAGATACATATGTTTAACTGCTATGCAAGCAAAGAAAGAGAGGAGACAGAGACAGAAAGAGAGAAAAAGGGAGAGAGAGAGAGAGTGCTGAAGATCTCTTTTCTGAAGAAACACTGAAAATACACATACTAGGTCATTTACACTAGAATATTTCCCCAGTAAATGTCTATCAATAGACAAATAAATTATACTTACTAGGGATAACTATATAACAATGGATTATACATAACAGTGAAAAAGAACAAACTACAACTTTATGCAAAAACAAAATGAATCTTTTAAATTTAATGCTCAGTTGAAATAGCAAAATACAAAAAAAAATATTGTTTCCTCTTACACTGAAAACCAAACAAAACTAAACAACACAACTTAAACTTTACTACCTACCAAGCTGTGATGGATTTTATCACTCTCCTAAGAATCCTCTCCTCTTTCCCCTTAAGAGGGTTACAAAGCACCCTATAAGTTGTACTATTTCCCTGTGGAATTTATACACCCCACCTTTGGACTTTGGCTTTGCCACATGACATGTTTGAGCCAATTCCATGAGAAGTCAAGATGCATGTCGCAAACAGAGGCTCCATCAATTTTCATCAAATTTCCTGGTCTTTTGTGTTTTAAAAGGAACCTTTCTTTCTATCTGGATTTTGGAATAAAGAGAGATGAACCATCAGCCATCACTGATGAAATATTTGCTTGTTTTCATAAGCCACCAAACTGTTCCAACTGTTCATAATGGCAGCCAAACCAAGGAAAGTGATGCAGAATAGGCTGTAAACTTTTCAAGGAAAGAAAATCACTCCCATAAAAGCAAAGACAATAGAGAGGGAAAAGGTTGTGACCTAAAAGAGGTAGGTGGAGGGGAGGCTTGTAGCACTATTGTTCCATTGTTCTATTCTAATAATTGACTTGGGTAGTAGAGGAGTGCTTATTTATAATTGTTAAACTATTACAAAAAACTCATGCACCTTTCTGTATTTCCACTTACTCATTAGAAATGTAAAAGAACAAAAGACAAATTCATAAGCATTTATGATTGACCTTTGTCTAATCCATTTCTAATATAAATTACTTTATGTTCTCCTCCTACCATTAAGTATCACTAAGATATTACCAAACAGGTGGTGGTAAAAATCAATTCTTTTATCCTCAGAAAATGTATTATGAAATGTTCTAAAATGCTTACCCAAAACCCCTGCATAAACCAATATAGTCAGGCTATCATCTCTGCAGATTCTGCAACTGCAGATCCAACCACTTGTAGTTCAAAAATATGTGAAATTACATTGTAGCTGACCTATGCCATGCTGTTAGGCCTACAATGGTCACATCTGTACTGAACACATAAGACATGTTTTTGTCATTCTTCCCTAAATAACTAAAGAACAATTCTTTTGGGGTTTTTCTGGTGCCTCCACCACACACAGAATCTTACTATGTAGTTCTGACTGGTCTGGAACTTATGGCAATCCTCCTGCCTTAGCTTCCTGAGTGCTGGGATTAGATGTGCACCATTACACCTGACTTAATGATTATTTACATGGCTTTATATTTATGTATCATGAATAATCTATATTCTTTAAAGTGTAATGGAGGATATGCATAAGTTATATGCAAACGCTATACCATTTTATATAAAGGACTTGAGCATTCTTAGATTTGGGCATCTGTAGTAAGTCCTCAGGAACTAGTCTCAAGAATACCTAGGGTTGACTATAAATAAAATTCACTAGTGACACAATCATTTTCTTGCTTTTTATTAATTCAATTCACTCAACAAACATGTGGTCTTTTAAGAAAACAAGAAACACAGGCCTATCATTAAACTGACAGTCAATAAACTTATACATGTAATGAATGTATAAAATCTTAAGTAGCAACAAGAACTATAACAAATAATGCTACAGCCAAGAAACAATGTTTCATTAACAGGAAGCCAGTGCAAAAACTTTGCAATAGGAATTTGCTAAGCAAGTTTTAGGATAGTAAGGAAGTTAACAGTGATGGGTATGTGTGAGATGTGGCACTAAGCTTTTAATGAAATGAATTCCATTTCTGCTTCTTACACAAAGCTTTGGTGATACCAGCAGTTTTAATGAGTCCTCAAATGTTTAAAATTACCAGCATATAATGTCGCACTCTAGGTATCTCTTCCAACTACAAACAGACATCATTGGCAACTCTGGACTAAAGCTGGGCAAACACTTTGAGCAGTGCTCAATATGAAATCATTTGCCTATTGAATTTCAATGCAAGGATAAACTATAAATGGGGAAAGAACAAAAAACCATTCTGGATGATGTAGGAGGCTAGAAATTTTATTTCTGCCACGTAACTTTCCACTGTTAGTGCCTTAACTTGTAAAATCTACTACATTCACCAGAAAATCTTTAACACCTACATGCTACAGACAAGATGAATAAAGTATTTACAATGATCATGATGATCAAGTGGTCACTCGCTGCAAGAGGGCTGGTCAAGTTTAAAACCAAGTGAGTCATACAGGACTGTGCAGTTCATTCGCACCCTCAGAATGAGTCAGTGATGTGATAATCCATGCTCATTAAGCAGTTAAGTCTTCTTTCCCCCAACTTCCACCATCCAGTTTGGGGGTGGAAGACTAAAACCTGGGGTGACAGTCACAAGATGAAAGGCACCTGGGCCTGCAGTCACACAACGTAGAAAGCTGCCCGAACCACTCTACTGGCTTGTTTATATTTGCAGTAATAATTCTTATTTTCTTAAATTAATGAAAGTTTGATGCTGCCTACTACAGTAGAGAACATTTAACTGGGCTTTCAAATGTTCAAGCAGCAGTATTTCTCCTTATAAAATCCACTTAGAAATTTTTTAAAAATATGATCCAACTAGATTAACAAACCTGGTTTGTCTCTGCATACACAAGATTAATATACAGGGGAGTCTCACTGTCCCCATCACTGGATGCGGCCCAGTGAGGTACACCCTCCGCAAGAGACTGGGACTTGCAATCACCCCATTCATGGGGTAGGCTGTAGATTCATTGACTACCACCATAGAAAGAGAATTTTCAAGATGTGTCAGTGAAGCATAAAGAGGTTTATTAGGCAGAAAGTACACTCTGGAGGAAAGTCAAGGCACCCAATTTATAGGTATATTGTTACCTGTAAAACCTTGTGAATTTTAAGTATCCTGGAAAATGGCACTGTAACCTTGAGTAACTTTATGTCCTAAAGCTGCAGTTTTTCTTCAAAATCTGATGCTAAAATTACAATGTGCCTGTTTCACTTCTACCTGTATTTTCTCAGTCTTTCTCAGGACAAGCCCTCAGACTGTACAAAGCTAGGAGGTGCCCAAACAACTTTGGGAACTTCTACTACCCTATCCAAGATGATTGCTTCACTCCCTCGGCTCGCCGTACCTCAGAACCCCCCTACTCCCCACTCAGTTCAGATTCCTTCCCACTCTGCAGATTCATTCGCCAAGGTTACAGACTTTCCAAGTCCCTAACAGAAATGGCAGCCTTTAGAAGGCACAGAGCTGCTTTCAAGTATTTACTTCTGTCATTAGTGCCTCCACTTTTCAGTTCCGATACTCATTTCCAAATGGACTCACAAATGAGCAGGTGGGATGTGTTTACACACATGAAAATCCTGCGCGGGGGGGGGGGCGCCCTTGAATACACGAGGGAATACCTATTTGGTTAAATTCTTTTCGCCGAGCTAACTCATGAACCAACTGTGTGGAGTGAAACAAGAATCCTTGCATTAATATTTCATCTAGAGGGAAAAGGACAAAGGAAAGATCTAAGGGCTAAAGAGAAGGCATATGGTTCCCCATACGGTAAGGAAACAAAATCAGTATCTGACCTCATAAAATCCTTGATAGGAAAAACCTTGGGTTAAATACCCTCTAAACTCATTTTTCTGTAGTTCCCAGGGTTTCTGTTGTTTGAATTTACTGCTAGATGTGCCTTCTGATAAACTCCTCTCTCTCTGAGACAGAGTAAGATTTCCATAATCATTAAGTTCAGTGCAGAGCAACAGTAAGCCAAACCAGAGCCAATGTGCCCAAGACCAGAGGCAAACAACTGAGCTTTCAACAGTCAAGTGTGTATTTTAAAACTTTCTTATGGAATTATATTTTAACAAGCATCTTCAGTGGTAGGATGTCTTTTTTGGGGGTGGTGGGGAGGTCAAATCCAGTAAAATTTTCCAGAGTTAAAGCAAATGTACCTGTTAATCTCATCTGAAACAGCTATCACTTTGCTTTCTCCTTTGGACAAGTTACAGTACCTGGAATGGAAGTACCATTTACCTTTATCGGGCAATCCAACTGAGTTTGAAAGGAAAAAGGAAGTCAGATCTAATACTACACCAGGAGGTCAGCACTGAAAAAAGCAGTACTTTACAAATGAGGAGAGTGGTAATTAAACTCGCCATCATTTAGTCACATTAGAAACAGAGTGACTTCATCATCAGATTTATTGGGCACCTAGCATGTGCAAGGTACCATGCTAAGTGCCAGGGAAAATACAAAGATAACTCTGACAGCCTGCCCTCAAAGGGCTTACAGTCTAGGAAATAAGTCTTTGGATACTTTAGGCATAAACTTTTCCCCTCGTTCAACCTGTAGTTCACCAGAGCTTTTTTGCTTTTCGTTTTGTTTTTGATTCATAGGGATAAGGTCTGACTTCGTAATTCAGGTCTGTGTTGAACTACATCAGGTTAGCCTCATACTTCTGGTGATCTTCCTGCCTCAGCCCCTCCAATGCTGGGATTACAGGCATGTACCACAACTAGATCTGGTTTCGTCTTTTTACTTTCTAGATCAGCAGCTTTGCATAAAAACCTTAAATCAGAAAATCTTTCACTTGTAAACAAAATTCATTTTCATTAGAAAATATCAACTATTTATTGCAATTAAGAAAACCCTCATATAGTCAATATTCTCATGAATTTTTGTGAATTTGTATGTTTGAAGTAAACAATTTGCCAAACTGCATCAAAAACATACAATTTTTTGAAATAGGTCTCTAAACTTCTGGCAGTCTCTTGTAATGTACAGAGGCTGTTGAAAGCAAGGAAAGCTTCTGAAAGGCTAAGTTTGTGATTGCAATCAAAGTCCACGGCTTATGGTTTCTCCTCCCATAAAGCCCATTATATGTTGATTAAAGTATTTTTAAAAAGCCCTCCATAATGTTAGTAGCCCCAAAACTCAAAGCTTTAGATTCTTAGAGCCCATTTCTATGGTTAACTGGCTGTCCAAACCTACCAAAGTAAATTCATTCCACCTTGAAATGATGTGGTTTTCTATTTGACCCTTAGGAATTTCTGAAGCTTTTTGTTTTCTTTTCAGCAGAAACTAAAATATAATCAATTACTGCAATACAAAACACTGTTTTAGCTCTTGTCTAGGTTATGCTACACAGAAAGGTATGTTGGCAATGTTGGCACTACACATTAAAATGAACTCATTCCTAACTGCAAGTATTCACTAAGTGTCTTGCAATTATTCTCTTTTCAGAATTATCTCTGGGCTCAGACATTTCTAGCCATGCTGGGATTCTTATCAGTTTGAAACCTAGATTCTTCATAGAGATTTAATGAGACTTCTTTACAACTAAGAATATGGTCAATTTTTTAAAACGTACAATTATGGTAGAATAAAGCTGTCCACACCAAAAATGAGTTCCTGAGACACAGGTTCCTTATTCTCATGATAGAACATACTTATCCTGAGCAGTCTTTCTTAGTTAAGTAAAAATGAAAACTTTTTTTATCCACACTGTGCTAATTGGGCCTTTGTACTTCTCTTTCTCACCAAACTCCAAAAATATGACCTTGCCAAATAAATAAACTGCAAGTTAAATATCAACATTACTCTCTAGACTAATAGATCCACTTACCATCAAAATATAATGAATTGTTAAACTGCAGTTCGGGTCTGGTTTAAACTGCTTTCGTAACTGCTTTCTTTAATGAGAACGGACCCAGTCTTTGTGAGCTGACACCTACAGACTTTTTAAGTTTATACATCCAGTGTTTGTACAAAGTAAATGGAACAAAATGTAATAAAGCAAATGAAGTAAAATGTAACAGAAATAAAGTCAGATCAGTATGAATTATGTATTAAGTCTTTCAATCATAATATCTTTGTATCACTACGGTGCTTTTTTTTGTTCAACCTCTTTGCTGATCAGATAACCAAATCTTACCAAATTATGTGGTTTAAAAGGATCACCACCTAAGTTAACCTGTCCAATTCTGCCATTCTACAGATACAGAAACCAAGATCCTGAAGGTTAATCAAAAAGCTGGAAGCCAAAACCAGCCTAATATTTATATTATACCTCTGACCTTTTTGCCAGTTTGAAAAACTCTTACTTTTTACATAAATCATATAAACACATACAACAGCTCTTAAATGAATCTACCTAAACAGTGATGTATTTCCCAAGAGGTAAATAAAACAAATATTAGTCAATTTAAACTGTTCTTATAAAATGTTAGCCCTTTTGGTTGCCGCTGATAGTATAACTAGAGTGTTTGGCCTTGCTTTTAAGGGTACTTGCAGTTGCAATCTTTGAGATGCTTATTTGCCCATTCAACAAAAAGTTACAAAATATGATCATGTAGCCAATCATATATTATATCTTCACAAAATTACTTTCACATATATTTAATATTTTCTTTACATTTTAAAATAAGTAAATTAATTTATGAAGTAAGATGAGATACTACTGCTATCAGAGTTGGTGATAGCTTCAAAATTAGTCAGTTCTATATAAGTAACAAACCACTTCTAGGAGTGATAGAAAGGCGTCCAGGTAACAAGAAAACATTACAAAAATTGTAAGGGAGCTATAATTAATCTATAAACTGAGGTAAAAGGTAAAAAATAAGCTCAGAGAATTAGAAGACTTCCATTCAAATTTTAACTTCATTCCTTGCTAGTTATTTACTTTTGAACAACTCAATAAACTGCATTTTAGTTTTTTTTTTATCTGCAAAGAGCTAACACTGGCACTATTTACCTCATTAGTTACTGAGCACAACATAAAAACAAAATACATGAGAGGGCTTTGTAAATGGAAAACCACAATGCAATTATTACTACTTCAAAAATTATTAAAATGTGTACCTAGAGAGAGCTGTAAATGATTACCACTTAGTGGCACTTGGCATGCTCACAAGAACAAACTTAGAAGGTAAACCATGCAAACATTTTCAACTTTCAATGGCAATGCTAAAAAATTATACAAAGATATACAAAGAAAGGCTTTTAGAAAAAGCACTGAAAGACACACATTTGGTTGACTTGAGATTTTAACACAAGTGTGAATGATTTATAGCATATAAAGAGGTATTCATTCTTTAAGTGGAGAAAGCTGCTAGTCATTTAAGAAAAACAAGCTTCATGGGTATTCCTAAAACAAACGAAACAAAATTCTATCTCTTTTGGCTTTTTGTAAACCTGGCTTATAACAAATAACTCTATTAATTTTTCCTGTAAACTGACATACCCTAAAAGATATAAAAGAATGTCTATATCTAAGTCACATCCAGCATGAGCTTTCATGAACTCAAAGCATAAAATTCAGAGTTCTTATGACTCTATAGGCACCCGAAAGTTTTTACCAACCCTTCGTGCTCACTTTATATTCCATAAAGAACAATGGAAATAGAGTGAATACTTGAAATACATATTTTTTCACAAACCCTATTATGCAGTTGCCTTATTTTTATAATACTCAACTCTGATGACTTTGTCATTGTTTGTAAAATTTTTTAACCCTTTCTTTCAAATGTCTTTGACATTCTTACACCAAAAAAGTTAATACCCCTCCCCTAAAAAAAAACCAAAAAAACAAGGAACAGAAGATGCAAGGGAAGAGATAAATGAGATATAATTCATTAAGTATAAAAATATGTTGTTTCAAGTTCAGAATAATTTAATAGCTCTTTGTTATTTCATATGTATCTGGAAATGGGACAGATACATGTCCAGATCCTGTCACAAGAGGTAGAATTCCAGCATTTGGTACAACATTCCAAGATAGGGTCAAAGTGACATTCCTGTTTCCCCTACAAAAAGACAGAATAAACAGAAGTCAGCAGAAAGACTTGTACTTCAATAAATCAATGTTAAATTATACAGTGAGGCATCAAATACTTTATTTGTAACTGGCTATTCTTAATAGGAATGCTAATCTACAAAAAGAACTATTTTCTCATGTCATCTAAAATCCAAAGATACTGCTGAAGACACCAGCATTACATTTACAGCATCCCTTAATGACCAACCTAGGGCTGGGGATTTACCTCAGTGGCATAAGTGCCCATCTGCTAAGTGTGAGGTCATAAGTTTGATCCCCAGTACAAAAAAAAAAAAAAAAAAAAACTAAGCTCACTTACAGTTATATTTAACAGAACTATGAACCAAAGTGATACAGTGAACATAAGACTTGTACTAGGAATCTGAAAACAATAACATGAAACTTAAACCTTTCATTATTTACATGAGCAAAATTAAACAAATCAAAACTTATCATGAAATTTTTTGAAATTTTCATTTGGTAACAGAGGTTTGGTCAGGTCAAAATGGGTTTCTTCTAGAATTCTTTCTCATACTTATATAACACTAGGGGTAACTTCCCTGAGAGATCAATCCTTCTGATTCTCACATTTTGTAAAGAATAAATTGCAAATTTAGAAAAGAACCAACCTCAGTATCAATTTTTGGAACCAATGCATAGCTTTTTCATTCAAATTTCAGGCTCATGTTCAGAAAGAAGAGTGTATCAATTTTTGGAACCAATGCACAGCTTTTTCATTCAAATTTCAGACTCATGTTCAGAAAGAAGAGTTTGCCAGTCACAACTTCGCCACTTACAAGAAAGTGCAAGACCCACAACACAGAGAGAAACTGTAGGCCTCACTAGTTTGTCTACTGTATTTCACACACTGAAAAATACTGTACTTATTTTACATCTCAATTTGTGTTTCTTTACAGTCTTCAAGTTGAGGTCTATATAAATACTTCCAGTTTTCTTTTTAAACTCATGCTATTTTTCTCATCTTTCCCTTTTACCTCTTATTAAATGTAGAAAACAACAAAGAATGCTCACTTGAGACCATTTCCATCATCAAAGAAGAAATACTTTGTTTTCATGTCTTTCAATAGCAGTCTTGGATTATCACCTCTCAGAACAATCTTGTCCCAGAGGACAACTTGGTTCAGGGCCTACACCACAATGAAAATTAGATAACTCATCAGAAATGGCATCTTATCACTTCAAATTACATATTACTAAGCAGAAAGCTTCACACGAGTAAACACAACTGTGATAATTTACATCTTGTTGCATACAAGATGATAGCAAGTAATAGAGTGGGGAAGGTTTTCTCGGAAAGAAAAAAAATTTCCCTAAAGGAAATCATTAGATGAAGTCTACAAAAAAGGGAAGGAGAGATATTTGTTAAATATACAAAGAGCATTTCTTTTGCTAGAAGTCAACTCTATTACAGAGAGTTCGCATAACTAACCAATAGATTTTAAATCTGTATGTGTTCCAAAATATGAGACACTTGGAGGAGTATAGGAATTCGAATCCATAACAGGGAAGTAAGTCCCTTTTCCCTGTAAAACTTCTAATACCTTCTATCTCAGAGGGAACCCTATGTGGTATTAGGAACAGAATGAGCCAGTCCCAATTCATTTCAAAATTAATACAGGTTTGCTGCTGCCACATTATGCTATGAATAAGACTCATAAATCTTCAAAATTTTACATTATCAAGAAATTACTAAAAAAAATGATTTTTTTTCCTTTAATTAAAAACGTATGTGCAACACTGTCTTATGATGCCAAAATTCTGGGACAAATACTTCTTTAACACCACTATATTCTAACATATTACAAGTAAATATAATTTTAAAAATCAGGTTTATGACATAGAAAACACATTTATGATTGCTACTTGGTTTCAAATAATTTGTTTTTACATTATCATCCATTAGCTTCTGAGACTGATTTCTCACTGTGACTGCAGTAATATAAAATATAGAGTAGTTATTTCTAAAAGAAGTTTTGAACTTACATCTTACAGCTTCTTCCTAATCCTAAACAGAATTATTAAGACTGAACAGTGCAGAATCAAAGATATGTTGAAATTAATGGTTTTTACATATATTTATTTTCACCAAAGTAATAATGTGTCAAATGCCAAATTAGCATTAACTTACTAGTTACACCAGGGGTAAACGAAAATTATAAGTATAATGTAGATATACTCATTATTATAAAAGTGACATTTATTTCAGTAATCTGTTCAAACTGGTAGAATACTATTTTCATGTGTAGCTGTTACTCTTTCCTTCAAGAATAACTCTTCCGTTTATTTCTTTTAATGTTTTGTCAATTCTGAGGAGCAGAGATAAAAACTTACATAATTATTTTGGAACATAAAGTTTGAAACATAAAATTTATGTTCCAAATCAATGTGTAATACAGTGCTAAAATTTCTAATAAATAAATAAAATTTACTGTGTTAGCCTTTAAAAACCATTCAAGTAAGTGCAGACATACCCTTAACTATAAATACATTAAGGACACAGTAATTTTGGTAAACACAACATATAAACATGTTAAATCCACATTGTTCACTTTTATATTTTAAATCAATCATTTTATACCTTCACCAAGACTAAAAAATAGAATCAAAATATTTACAGAAATATCCCAATATGGAAGGTACTCTGCCTGTAGTAAAAGCTGTAAGTCACACTTAATAGCTTTCAATAATAAACTGTTTAATAGGTTTTAATCTAACAATTTAATAGATTTTAATTATAAAACTTACAAAGTATAATTCATACTTTAAAAGACCAGTTCAAGTAGAGTTGTGAATACAATATAACTCTAAAACAAAATATTTCTCAACAAGCAGAGATAAGACCACCAAGAAGTAAAATATCAACTACTTTTCAAGAAGAAAAATATTTGGCACTAAACTGGAGTCTAAAATAATCTGTGATGGTTCAAAAATTTTTAATAATCTTTAGTTTTTGATTGCATATTTTTGTAATGACCTTTAATGTAGGCCTCAAATTTTGTTGATTCAATTATGCTAAGAAGTAGCTTTCTAATCCTAACTATAAACAGAGAATATTTTAGCTGAGAAGCATAATATCTTCTCATTTCATAGCAAACAAAGAATTCAGCAACATTTTTCCTGGTCTTACCACTGAATGTATGTTCCAAGAATTTCTGATCACAAATTACTCTGAACATAAACTCTCAAAATATGCATCTTGGTTTATGAAGTACATATATGGTGAACATGTACTATTATATAATATCAACAGTAAATATGAATTCTAATTTCTAATAGTCTTCTTAATCAATGTTGAATTTTCTCATACAACTTATTAGACTAGGTTACTTTTGTTTTTATAATTTTACATAACTTAGCAGCCAGACACAAGAACAAGGGTCTACAGTCTGTCATTTCCTATTGTTTACGTGTGCCTGAAACTAGTATTAGCATTATCATTGATGTGTAATTTCTTTGCAGGAATCTTTCAAATCTATCTTCCAATTATGTGCTACTTAAAACAAGGCAAAATAATACACCTAAATACTTCATCTATTGCAACATTCTGCAAAATGCTGAATGTTAGGCAGTATAGTCAACTTGTATGTACACATATAGAATTTTTCTCTTTCCTTCAGAATTGTTTGTATGCCATAGAAGGCATTTGACCATTTGACTTAATAATTCAACACAGGTAGTAATGCGTTCACTTATAAAGTACTGGTAATGCTTACATTCTCTTTTAATTTTAAATTGAAAAAAATATACTAACAGAAGCTCTAAACTGTTTTCCTTATATACCTGTGAATCACTTTGCATTTATACTATTCTGGAAACATGATGCTACAGAAGTATTAAACACACACACGCACAAAAAAAAAAAAAAAAAAACCCACAGAAAAGCTACCAAAGGAGGTAAAATTTTCTTAGTAGAGTCACCTCTCCATAGGATTGTTATTTTTTCAAAATTAAGTTTATTCGTACATTTTACGTATACATAACAATGATCACATTCATTATAGGGAATTTGTACCTGTACATGATACATTTTTTGCCCCACTCTAAACAAGGAGAGGAAGAAGGGTTAAAGGGAGGTTAGAGAAATGGGAAAAAAGGTTGTGATTTTCTCGCTAAGCAGTGCAGAGCACATTTTTTGACTATATAACATTTATACTCATAAAGAATATCTTAAATAACTATTAAAATATGCTTAAATATATGTACTCACATTATTTTTTGTTGAATATTCTGCTGACAAATAAAGAAACAACTGCTTAACATTCCAATCAAATATATTCTCTAAATGTACACAAATTAAGGAATATATAAATTATAAAGCAGCACATATCTGACAAACAGATCTAGTTCTTAGATTAATTATCCACAGCCACTATTTAACAAACAATATAAATATACTGAAAAATCTATCCCATTCCAAATTCGAAGTAAAAAAAAAAAGCATCTATCATTATTCACGCAAGGTTTACAAGCTAAATATTTTAATAAGAAAATAAAAAGAAAACCAAAATCTAATTTCATGTAGCATCAACCTGCCATAACAAAAGAAAAAGGACTTAATATCCAAGCACATATAATTCCATTGGAGCTCTAAAGCATTACCAATCAATAATATCAAAATTTGGTAATATGCAAACATGAATTAAGTTTAAGTAATTATCCAAGTATAAACTGTAAAAGTTGTTTTGGCTATACATGTAGTAGAGATCAAAACATATCAATACATGAAATGCATAGAGTGCAGGGAATTCTGGAATTCTGGAATTAACTACAAGACTGATGCTGCTACTGAGAATGAATTGAACTGATATTTAGATTTATTAAGTATTGTATGTAAAGTGCTGCCATGTTATTATGTGCATTTACATGCTGATAGTAAGTCTGTTACCTTATACTTTTAAATATATATAGTCCTCAAGAATTACTCATTTAGAATTGAGACTTCTAAAACAGTTCCTTGAAACAACAAATACAATTTCAAGTATCAGCAACATTAAGAAAACCTTGAATAAACTACAAATAATAAGGTTGATAATATATAAGTATGGTAGTTATTTGCTCTACTTTTATGCTAGACATGCACTCTTAATTTTTAAATAACATGACTTAGAAGTATGCACATACAATTGAGCATAAGACTTTTCTGACAGCATACTCTAGTTGCTAAAAAGGTACATTCAAAACTTATCCCTAGTCTACTTCTCAATCCAGTAAATTTATTTCTGAAAAACTGCCAGCAATTTCATGAGTACAAAGGAACAGCAGGTAAACTCCTCACTAAATGATTTGTTTTAACTTTTCAGACATTTGCTTTTTATACAAATTCAGACTGCTCACACCATAACCACCTTTAATCACACTCACAAGACACTAACCTATGACCCTAAAGTTTAAGTAGCCAAAATGATCAGGTGATCAAAAGGTGGAAACTTAAGATATAAAGAAAAAAATTTAAACTATTTCCATTAAAGTAATTCTTTTCCTTAAGATTTCTACTTACAATTGTTATAAAAAATAATTATGACAAAATTCTAACATAGTTTAACAGTTATTTTGAGATTAGCCTTTCAAACTATTATAAATGCAATTAACTTTTTAAACATACTTTTCTACTATCAAAACATATGAATTCTTTGGGACCATGTATTAAATACTTCTAAGCAGGCAGAGCTCTGGTAATACTTTTCTACTGTCATCCAAATAATCTAATTGTGTTTGTGTTTCTGCTAAACAAATTCAACCATCCTTGTGTAGATTTCAATCAATTTAATGTTTTCATGAAGAATTTAAAGTACATTCATATAACTAACTCACGAATCTATGAAGTTTTCTTTAAGAATAAATGTGGAATTAAACATTCACTCTATTGATGAAAATATAAATATAGAAATTTCCAGTTTGGTTGATTTAATGTGAGATAGTCAGTCATACATCCTGCTCCCCAATTCACTAAACAACATGAATCTCACAAAACCACAGAAAAAGCATGAAATACAGTATTTATTTTAAAGGATATCCACACTTATATCAAATGTAATGAATCCCAGATCACTTCTTTCTCTAGGTCCAGTGAAGTCTTCTACATTTTTTCTAGAAGTAAAGATAAAAATTTTATCATCCTTTATACGTAACAACAAAAGAAATTCACATAAATAAAGCGAAAGACTAGAGCTAATTGTGTGCACAAGTTAAACAGCATTTTCACAAAGAAACAAGTAAACAGAGAAACATCAATTGTTAAAACAGGGTACACATTCTAATTCAATATAAAACGTCTTCGGCTACTTTCATATACCTTAACAGACTAACAAGACCCAAGGGAAGATAAAGATTGCTTTAAAAAATGAATAAATAATACTGGCTATAAAACAAGTATGGATAGAAGGTACATACAGCAGGATGATGTAGAAAATTAGTGACAGCTGCTTATTTATTGAGTGCTTACCACGTGTCAGAGCAGCTAGCATGTTTGACAGTTGTCTCAAGTCTCAAAACAAGCGTGCCATTTAAGTATTTCATTTTAAACAACGACAAAAAAAAATAAGAACCTGAAGAGTAAAAAACTTGCTGGAGATAACATCTAACACTTGCTCGGTGTTCAATCTGCAACTAACTCTTTTAAGCACCCCATAGAGCTCACTGACAGGGCTGATCTCCATCCCAGGTTTATTTAAATTTCAAACAATCTAACAGAAATTGGCACAGCAGACACACACACACACACGAATGGGGGGTGAGGGGGGAAACAAAACAGGTGGGGGAGTCGCTATTAGATGACTGACTTATAGGAGATTCTGACAAATTAAATAACCTAAGGTCAGAGACAGATTTTGTTGGAAAATGGAAGAGTAAATTGCAGGAAGTGCTACCTACGTATCAAAAACAAACGTGACAGAGAATGAAAAAAGGAAAAAAAACCAAGAGACAAACAGGCAATAGCGAAATGACAGGCATTCCGAAATTCTACTTTTGGAGTCTTCAAAGATTTATTGAAGCTGAGACTAAATATATATATATGTGTATATATATATATATATATATATATATATATATTTTTTTTTTTAAGCTGTGACAGGAGGCTAAGATGTTCACACTTCTCTCCAGCACCCCAGCACCTCCCAACCCTCACTTCTAAGCTGCTGCGAGCGCTCAGACCAAGGAAGGCGACGCTGAAGGCAACGCGGGGCAGGGCGAGCTCGTGAGAAACGACACAAAAGCGCCGCGCGCCGGCGGCCGCGGAGCCGGGCAGCGGGTGCGCTGTTGTGTTGCTCCCTCATTGGCCGGGCCGGGGGAAGTGAGGAACAGGAAGCCGGCGGAGGCGCCCACCGAGCAGTGCCCACGGGTAACACTGAAGAGCGAGCCCGGGAGGCTGCGGCAGGGGCGCGCCCCGCGGGGAGCCCGGGATCCCGCTCGTAGGGCCCGGGCCCTGAGACACGCGGTGGCCCGGACGCACTCACAGCATGATCCGCGAGACGTGCAGCCGCACCGGAACGCTCCTGTCTTTGAAGGCTGTGGTGATGAAGCAGCCGAAGGTGAGCGCCGCCATCACGCTCAGGGAAAAGGCGAACAGGGAGTTCGCCCGCGACAGCACCGTGTTCATCGCGACCGTCTCTCACGAGCCTAGTCTCCACACAGGCAGCGGGGCTCGCGTTCCGGCAGCGTACCGGCTTCCTCAAACCCGCGCCGCCGGCTGTGCGCACGTTTCGGGAGCGCGCGCCGCCGCCCCGCCCCCTTTCCGGTCCTCAGCGCGCGCGCGCGTCTGCCCACCGGGATACGCCCACTGCCCGGGCGGCTCCGCGCTGGAGCTGCCACTCAGCGACGAACCCGTCCCCCCCGTCTGCGGCCAGGCACTTTAACCAATCAGCGACGAGAACGTGAGGGGCGTGGTTCCGTCAAAGAGGCCCGCCTCCTCAGATCTGTCTTCCTTTCCTTGGCCTGAGTTAAGAGTGGGAAGTGTGAGTTTCCCACTTCAGCGCTGGGTTTCAAGACCAGAGGTTTGAATTGTGCAGTATTAATTTTTATGTGCCACTCATTTTCTGTTAAAAACGAGCAAGGCAAGATGGTGTGGAGTCTGACCTGATGTGCTGTGTTTGGAAGTGGTACGTTGCAAAACGTCTGGTTCTCTGTTCTCATCAAACTCGGGCAAAGATAGAATTTAAGCTTTTCTGGAGGATCTATGGACAAGGAAGAAATGAGGCCTCCGAGTTCCCTACAAGCAGATACACGGCCCGGCATTCAGTACCTTTACTGTTCACTTCCGACCTTAGTCCAGTTCCTGTTAATGCTTCACTTTCTACAAAGTGAAACAGTTTTAGCGAAGATAAAGGTTGATGTTACCTATTCTAAATATTTGCACTTGGGATAACTGAAAGGATAAACTCCCAAAGCTCTTGCAATCAAAGGTGGCAGTCGTTGTGGAATTGCAGTAAAGCACCACATATAAAGAATCTAGAGTCAATAAGCAGTCGATAAATACGGAATTAATTTATCATATGCTCAGTACCCTGATAGTCTCTAGGTTCTGAGTATACCAATTTCTGACCTTGACTATACTGTCTACCAACACTTTCGTTCCTTTCACAGCGACTTATATAGTTATTAAAATGTGATTCAGAGGGTCAGGTAATATGAAACTAATTTTTTAAAAATTTTCGCAAACTAGGTAAAGACCATCTGCTATAGCATATGATGGGTGTAAACCAGAAGCTGATCTGAATCTGATGCTGTTTTCAATTATCTATTGTTGAACTACTTTTTTTGCATCTTTCATTGCCAATTAATTTTCCTACAAGGATACAGATAGGATTATTACTAATTGTTTAGCATGTGCCTGGAATAGTTCTAAGCCTTGGAAATATAGCACTAATGAGGCAGAGTCCTTGCTCCGGTGGAATAGAGCCAAGAAATGAAAAATGCATTAGTTATATACAGAAAGATCTTTAAGTATAAAATCTTTGTAATTTTTTATTTTCTAGGTAGCCAAACTTTTTCCAGTAAAGCAAATGTCTATTGAATGCTTATTGTGCTGCAAGTGATATGGAGATATGTGCTGTTCATTTTCTGTTCTCATGAAGTTTAGAATCAAGTGAAGTTAAAGCAAAATCAGGAATCTGTAGTATAAAAAATTGTTAATACCAAGGGAAGTTGTACAATGCTAGGATTTTAAGTGAAAAAGAAACCACATCATTTTAAGGTGATACAAAACAGCATAAGCAAAATATTTAACAGTGCCTAGCCATCAATATACATTATTCTTATTATAGGATAACTGTCTAGGGTAGATACTCTCAAATATAGTGAACTACAAGTACAGGTACATCTAAGAGATACCCAGTAGTCTGGTCCAGCTAAACAATGTATAATTAAAGGATTAGCAGCAGTAAACCTGGAAAGGTAAATTAAAAGATTATTGTAGAAACTAGGTCATGAAGTTAGACTTTATATTAGGGAAGTTACGTAGTAAGCAAGAGTGGCATCACTACATGGGCAGCAGTCTATCAAGTGTTTGAGCAGAGTGAAGAACAGAATGATAGCAGTGGGACTGAAAAAAAGACTTTCTAGGATATACTTTCAAAGTCAAAATCTACCTAACTTCTGCAGAACATGAAAGTAGATTATGAAAGCACAATTGAAATTATTGTTAAAGTTTTGAACATTAATAACTGAAGACTAAAAATACAGTCTAGAAAAATAAGCAGAATAGTGATGAGACAGGACATTCTCTTACTCTGCTGTATTTTTCCAAATAATAGTTCTTTGACTTTTCTAGATATTTAATCATATTATCCACATTTGCCTTTTTCTTTCCCATTATTGCATATCTGGTTGTTTTATTAATTTCGGTGGCTAACATTTCCACCACCACCATCATCATAGTATTCAGTAGTACTGGGAACAACCATTATCTTTGTCATGTTCTTGATTTGAGCAGTAAGGTTCAGTTCATTTCTCCAATACGTAAGATGCTGATTTTGAGATGGAAATGTGTGTGTGCATTTGTGCATGCACATGTGTGTATCATTGTATAACATAAATTGCATGTTGATAGTAAGAAAGTATCCCTTGATTTTAATTGGGAGGTTTTATAATTCTGCTTTCACAAAAGAGATGTTTAATTTATGCATGTGAAAATTTCCAAGAGGATAAATCTTTTTCTTTTTGATTGTTTTAAATTAATTTATAATTTTATTTTATTTAGGCAAAGAATGCTGTTTGTGTTATATTCTTTTGATTATCAAGCTCTTCTTTATCTCCTGAAAAATCACTTAGACTATTGTAGTTTCTGTTATCTGTGGAAGATAGATGCCAGGACCCTCAGTAGCTGGCTGAAATTACAGATAGTATCTGACCCCATGTATTCTATGTGTTTTTCTGTACATGTGATGAAGTTTTCTGTGCATGTGATAAAGTTTAATTTATAAATTAGGTACAATGAAAGATTAACATCAGTAACTAACAATAAAATAGTACAATTGTAACATTCTATAAGTATTATATTCATAATAAAAGTTATGAGTGTGCTCTTTTTAATTTTTTTTCTGGTGCTTTGATCTTTTCACTTAAATGAGGCACTTTGCAGCTTCTTTCAGGAATATTCAGATTTCCAGCTTTGGGGACTTTATAAATTAAGATAAGGAAAACTTGAACCTAAGCATGAAGATGCTCTGACATTTGATCTAATAACTGAGATAGCTAGTGAGTGACTCATGAGGGAGTAATATATACAAGGTGAGTACACTGGAAAAAGAATGATTCATGTCTGCAGTAAGAGGGAACCAGATAGCAAGAGATTTCATCATATTATGTGGAATGGAGCACAATTTTTAAACTAATGAATTGTTTATTTCAAGAATTTTCCATTTAATATTTTTAGGTCTTGATTGACCACAGGTAACTAAATCCATGAAAAGAGAAATTGTAAATGGGTGGGGGAGGTAAAGAGTTTTAGTATGCATTTGAAAGGTAATATATTTTTTATTAATCATATATAAAATTTGTCTTCTATTTACGTCTGCCTTATTCATTATGTAACATGTCTATTATATCTTTAGTAATTTTTTATAATTTTGATTTTCTTGGATTACAAAGGATGTGTTAAACTCTCCAGTATTAATATGTTTTATATTTTTCTTTTTCACCTCTATAGTCTGCTTTATAAAATCATTAAATATTTGATAAGCAAATATTATTAACTGTTACCTATCCATAATGAATGGTTCATTTTTTAAATAAATTCTAATGAACTGTACACCAAGATTGCATGGAAGGAAACTAAGACTGTGATTTATCTAACATAATACCACAGACCTCAAAATTTAGAACTTTTAAACTAAATATCCTATATAATTTCTTCTTAAAACCTAGTGGAAGTACTGTAATGAGAGCAATCAGTATGCTTTGTCTGTACTTGAAAAAGTAGAGCATGATCAAATGGGGAACATATGTCTACCTATATTTTGAATGATAGGAAAAAACCTAGAGTAAAGATAGAGTTTTGATCTTATTTGCAATTTTTCTATAATAACAATTTTTCTATAATATCCAGCTAAGGGGAAGGAGGAAGAATAAGTCATTTTATGAGGAAACACTTTATGTAAAACTGTGTGCAAGTGGACAGCTAAGCTTTTTTAAAAAGGGTAGAAATCTGAAGTCTGAAGAAATATGTTATTGCTAAGAGTATCTACAGAGCCCAGGATACACTACATTATGGAAGGGACATTCTTGCATTGGAGCATGTTTTAAGTCTGGAACATTAAGGACTCAAATTTGAAGTAGTTTTCAGAAAGATATTGTAAATTATACACTATGGAAGGGACGTTCTTGCATTGGAGCATGTTTTAAGTCTGGAACATTAAGGACTCAAATTAGAAGTAGTTTTCAGAAAGATATTGTAAATTACAGTGTCCATCTGAGAAGAGTCAGTGTGTTTTCTTATAGTTTCCCATCTGTTTCAGTGCCCAGAATACTGAACTTTGCATATTATGTCAAAAAAAAAAAAGTTCCTAGCGAATTGAAATACACTTGAATTCATAAACCATGATATTTCTAAAGAAATTCACATGTAAAAAATGCATGTTGTGCATAGGTAACAAACATTTTGAAGTGTCAGCTGGTAAAATGCTGAAGTGGAATGCTAAATTAGATATATAAGCCAAAGACAAAGGATAGAAAGCTTGAATGTCAGGCTAATAAGTGTGAACATGTTGTAGTGAGCCTGATGCTCATATCCCTTGCCTGGTGCCCTGTGTTACAAATGATCACCTGAGCCTCTACTTGTATGTAGATGTTCTCATCAAGTCTCATGCAGTCATATAAATGGGGCTTTTCAGAGGTGGCTGGATCTAAGGTGTTTTGATGCTGGGATTACAGGTGCATGATTTCTAAATTAGTTCAATGACTGATTTACCATAGTTTTACATTTAGATAATAGGAAGGCTCACCCTAAAAGGACAGTAGCCTAGAAGGGATAAAAGGAAGAGGAGGCTGCTGCTTGCTGCTCCCTGCCTTCTACCTGCCATGCCGTGAACTGTTCCTCCTCTGTGATGCCCCTCTGCCATGCCACCTGCTATGGAGCCCACCAACTATGGGTTGAAACCTCTACAAACTGAATTAAAACAAACCTCTCCTTCTTTAATTTTGGGTGTCAATATTTGGTCTCAGCAACAAGAAGAGTAACTAAGACAGCATCATTCAAGAGATAAGTAGCAACCCTGGCAACCCTTGAGATTTTTTAGGTCACTAAAGTGTCACAACCATGTAGGTGCTCAATAGTAAAACAATTTCTAGGAAGTGATAGAACAGCCAACGAATAGACCAGCTGAAAAATGATTGCAGTAGATTTTGTTGTAGGTAGCAGTAGTGATGTTTTGTTTTTTAGATATTTGTTCGATTAAACATGTATGTAGTCACTCAAGACTGATAAATAAACTGCCAACTGCAATCATTTTAGGAGACCTATGCTTATGAATCTCTTTAAGCAGAGAAGTCAGAAAAAAACAACAATTAAATGGAAGGGAAAACATTTTTCTGGGTAGCCTATACCAAAACCAGAGTGCCAAGAGGAAAGGAGACTTTTTGCATAAAACATGGTTTCTATGTTTTAGGCATTATGGGCTGCTCTTACCACTTAGGGAAAGTTTAGGGGACAGTTTTTCCAACCTCACAAGCAAAGCTTTCTAGGGATAGAAGTCTCAGCCCTGTTATACTTCACAAACAGGCTTTCAGATCATTTTGTTTCTTTTAAAAGTTTCTCCACGAATGATTCTTATGACATACCTGGTGTTCACACCCCTTGCCTTTTCCCTTGTGTTACCAGTGACCATCTGAGCTCCTACTTGTATGTGAACTTGAGTAGATACATCACTTTAGCTTCTTGACCTCAAGTTACCTGCTCAGTCTTAATCTTCAGTCTTCTATTTCAATGCACATACTAGTGGATGGGAAATATTTTTATTGCTTCTTTTTAACCAGTGAGCAACTTCATGTTTTTATCAGGGTATGTGATATCTAAAAAGGAAACAAATCAAGCAAAATCTATTATAGTCAGGTATATTCTTTGTATGAACCTATTGCCATTTTCATGTTCCATGTTATATATGTAAAGCTGAAAAGAATTTAAAATCACTGTATAATATAGAGTGAGAAAATTATGTATGAACTCTTTTATTGAAGATAACTTTAAAAGTCAGTAATCCATAAGTAACTTTTTTTTTTTTTTTGAGACAGACTCTCGCTGTGTAGCTCAGGATGGCTTTGAATTCAAGGTGTAACCCATGCTGACCTACACTCCTGTGGTAATCCTCCTGCCTCAGCTTTCTGAGTATTGGGATTACAGGTGTGCACCACCACAGCTTATTACTTGGTAACTTTAAAACAAACTGTACAAAATATCTGAGTTCTCCATATCTTTCTTTGAAAGATCTGTTCTAGGAAAAAAGTTGTTTTAAAATAATTTGTTAGATTTTAGCTTCTCGGTACTAAAATACATTCTTTGTTTTTTGCATTTCTGTGAATCACTATTATGCATCTATAAATTCTTATATTGGAAGAAAGTATAAACTATTATTTAAATGTTGTGAATATACTATTAAAGTTGAAATTCTTAAAACACAAACTCTGCTTAGGTTGTTGATAATCATATGTCATACTGTGGGAGTCAGTTATAAAGTGGGTGATATTTGAGAGTGGGGAAGAAAAGAACTTGTGACTTGGCATGAGATCTGCTAGTAAATGCCAAGAAAATACTTTTGCCATGAGCACTGATTTTACAGTGTATGCAGGCAAAGTGTCCAGGTCATCCAAGAATAGTTGTGATTCAGACAGCAATCTGTATGAAGTCTGAGTTAAACATGAACTCAGTGTGTACATCTATGTTGTTCCTTTGTATCAAACATGATTTACTGAAGTTGTCATAGTTAGTATATAATAAATTTTGTAAAATTTTTCCTAGAAGAAATTCAAAGTGATTCCAAAACAAGTGATGATCCCTAGAAGAAAGCAACAAATCTCTTCATTATTTTCAAATACGGATAAAGAATTAACCCTTTAGTCATCTGGCAAACTAAATTTCTTCATTTTTTCCATTGAGCTTTTTGTTCTAAATGTAGATACAGAGAGGGACTGTGTGTTACTTACAGGTGACATTTGCCACAAAGCCTCTCATTTAATACCTTAAAGAAAACTTATAATTCTCCTATGAAACTTAGAGTCCATATTATTGAAGCAAGAATTATTTCTTCTGTCTGTAACAAATTTTAAGTTATTAAAGGATTTGGGAGAGAGGTTTTTTTTTTAGTACAACATGTTGATAATGAAGAGCTGAGAATATATTTGACTCTGATTCATAAGAGAATAATCCAGGGTTGAGAAACATAATAGAAGTAATATTCAGGCATTAGGAAGATGCATTATGTACATACAGGCTATCAAACATCAGGAGGTAGTCATGGCAAGACTCCAGGGTACTACATTGGGTAATTTGGCTGAATTTTAAAGTGGAGACCAGGAAAGAATTCATTCCTATATAAATGAGGATGGCAGGGATGCTAAGAAGAATGGTATGGCAAAAAAACAAACCGTGGGCGTACATGGCTTCTTACTGGGGAGCTCAAAAAGCAAAGCTGTCACTGGCTAGGCTCCCAGAGCCCAATTAAAGATCTTTGCTTAACTGATTTCCAAAGCATGAGGGTATTGATGCTATTAAAATATTCCTTCCTGTCAGGATTGAATACATAGCTGTGAAATTGAATCCGTGGGTTGGAGGAAGATGGAGAAGTCATCCATCAGACACAGAATGCTAAGAAATAGGACCAGAGAGAAGACACAGGGGTGGGAAGACTGACATTAAATAACTTAATTCCATTTTAAAGCAAAACATCCATGATTAGATTATATGAATGAGTCAGATTTCAAAATCTCTTGTAAATCTAAAAAATTTACAAATCTAGAAAATACTTATACCAATAAAATGAATTTTTAGCACTCCCAATTCTAAAATTTATCCAGTTTTTAAAATCTGCTTTGAATATCTGATTATAACATTTAAGTTACTCTATAATCACTCAGTGAATGTCTTCTAAAAGTTCTAAAGTTTTCAAATTAAAATAGTTCCCTGATACTGAGCTATTCCAACTGCATATAACATAGAGCATCCTTAGTATGTCTTTTTGGTCACCAATAAAATTTATATATAATATATAATTATACATTTAGTTGTAGTTGTATCTAGGTATATAAGCTGCATATCTAATGTGGTGTAGAGACTCAGAAATAGTACCTATTATCATCAGTACTTAAGCAATTTATCAAAACAATTTTTTGAAAGTAAAACTTTGTATCAATGATCAATATCATGGCTGTATACTTTTTCTGTAGTCATTTGATGCAATCATTGCATTTGGATAGAAAGGAGCATTGATATAACTAATGATTAAAAGTTAATGCTTTTGAAACATGAAGAAATAAAGCTTTAGAAATAGATTTCAGAGTTCAGTGTGAAAGATCGGGTTTACCTATACATATAAACATAGTGTTTACACTATTTTCTGTTACCCAAAGTAAAACAATGACGACAAAAAAATGACAGACCTAAACCTGAGTGGGGAGAGGAAAATGGGGATATGAAAAAAAATACACATGCAGGAAGAAAATTATGTCTCCAGAAGCCAACGTGATTAGGATCCCATCAGCAGAGAAGTCACGGTCTCCAGTTTTTGGGAGAATGTTACTCCAGCACTATAAGGTGACAGAAGAGTCTGTCGCAAATACATTGCCACAGTTAGTCCCTCCCTTCTGCTCTGATGCCTGAGTGAAAGCAGCAGACCAGCAACCAGGGCTGCAGCTGTGACTATCATCTGTCCTGTCATCTCTGCTATCCTTCTTTTTTTGACTGATCTACTGCTGGAAATACTTAATATTCAAGTTCAAGTCTCTGTCCCCAAAGCTACAAAGCAAAGGTTAAATGTAGTTGAAACAGTAAATAACATAGGACAAATACCTACAGAACAAAACGGAATGATTCCCTAAGCTGTTCTCTTCCGTTACTTCCTGTTATGGAAGCTCTGTGGTGAGGATTTGATCTCTTGAGTGGATGAAGCGTATTAAATATCATTTCTAAGTTAGCTGTTGTATGCTTAAAAGCCTACTTTGTGCAAACATTGTGTTACCCATTTAATTTCATTCAGTGGGTAACAGTTATCATTATGTGCTGCAAACGTGCTAATAAAAATTAAAAGAAAATGTCGAGGTTCCTCTACTAATAGATTATTCAGAGACAAGACTAAAGACAAAAGAAATGAGTGTTAATGATAGTCCGGTGATTAGCTCTATAATGACTGAAAAGGCTACCTAGTCAAAGGAAATTCAAATATAATTATCTCACACAGTTATACAAGACCTATAGCATAAGTATAATTAGCAAACCACCAAATGGTTGTTGATGAAATAGATCAGCATTCCATTAATGATCAAGTTGGACATTAATTGATAAATTGCATTATCATAAGATAAAACTAAGCAAAAAACTTCAAGGCTTAAAATATCGTTACAGTTTCTAAAGGGAAATACTGTGGGATATTTATTCCAGTTAAAACACTGTTTAACAAAGCTGTGTCCTTTTGACTGAGACCTTATGGTAATTCTTTGCTGTTTGTTCATAAGGACATATTTTTACATCTACATGTAGATATGAGAGATAAAATATTCTTTAACCTCTCACATGATCTTCTGAGGGGAACATACCTTCCAAACTAATTTCTTTTTTCTTGTTAATTGAGACTCAAGTGGTTTTTCTCTCCAACCTGTGGTAGATTTCTCCTCTTTCCTGGCCCAGCCAGAAAGTGACGCATTTTTCAATAAAAGTTGGGGGAAAGAACCCCCAAAACAAAAATACCTCACTATACTATATTCTACTTTGTCAGTACTAGCTTCTCACCGAAATGGAGAAAAAATCTCTGTGGTTTCTCCAAGATCAAACAAGTTCTTTCCCGACTCACGGGACAGACTGCTTCTTTAGTCCAGCAGTGTCTATACCTGAAGACATACATTTTTATAACTCTTACAGTAAATGTAAAAGTCAAATGGTTCTTATCCTTTAACTTAATCTTAATTGGCAATAGAGGTAATATTTTGACTTTCACCTTTCTATTTGTCTTCATTCTGAGGGAAGATAAAAATGTAATTTTTTGAACTCCCTCAAAACTTCATTTCATTACTGGCCCAAATCACTGAGGAATAAATTATAAGAAAGTAGACCTGGCATGTGCTTACTGGAGCCTGGGGCATAGCTGTTCACACGTGGGGAGAGCATGAGGACCTGGTGGTATGGGTGACATAACCTGTAGTCATAAGGTTCACAGTGCCGAAGACCTATGATATATTGAAGGATCTGTAGAAATATTTTTATTTCTAAAACACTGAGGAAAAATAAATGCAGTTCAGCTTGGATTTGTCTTTATACCCATGCAGTCACAAAATGAAAATTTTAATATTTGAGTAACATTTTAATTTTTTAATCAAAATGTTATTAGACAAAAAGATCTTTTAACCAGAGACTTCTAAAATAAGACTGCTACATACTGCAAACAGGCACGTCCCTGCACAACCACAGGGCTTCAGCCGATTGGGGAATAGGCTCAAGAGAGCCAGCAGTTTCTCAAGAGCAACTAACCTGCTTCTTGTAAAATAAAAGAAAACTAATTTTTCTTGATTTTATGGTATGGGTCAAAGTCTGATAGTTCTCATTTGCCAGGGGTCCAGTTCCCAAAATGTTCTTTTTTTCTTGTGACTGACTCAAACCCCTGTGTGTTGTGGTCAACTTAATCTAAAGGCTATTGAATTTCCTTGTATCTGGTATCAGTGTCCTGTTAAAAACAGCCCTGTACTTGGTGGGCTAACAGGTAGTCAGTTTCACTCAGGAAATGGTGTACTTCTAAGAGCTGGTGTCATCATTTGTGTAAATGTCCTGAACTTAGAATTGAGCTATTGAAAAGGCACAAATGGGGCTAGGGATTTAACTCAGTGGCTTAAGTGCCTGCCTGGCAAGCACGAGGTCATGAGTTCAATCCCTGGTACAAAAAAAAAAAAAAAAAGAGTGCAAATGTAGGATAAAAGGAACACATACCGGCCCCAGTGGGGAATAGGTTAAGCTGACCCTGTATCACATTTTTGACGTGATCAACATATTTAAATGCAGGGTTGAGTAGAAACTGACTCAATGGTTAAGACAGTAAAGGGAACAGATACAGTAACCTTTTATCCCATTTTAGTCACTCATCAGATCTTTATAAGTTCAAATGAAGGCTTAGTGCAAAAGCATCTTTTATGTCCCTGGAAAGCAATCCAAGCAACTGTTATAACCCACACAGCAAAATGTGTTATCGATAGTAAAACCAATAGTGCATTGCTCAACTGTGTGATTGTCAAAATTATTGTAATTAAATTATCTAGAAGTATGAGAAGCTAGAAAGTTTTATTTTTTGGTAATAATTTTTCATTTTACACCAACATTCTGCTTTCTTAGTTTTATCAGGCTTTCATTACCAGTCTGTTGAAATATACCATGCCACTAATGGTAACAGTTTACTGTGCTTTGGAACTTATCATAACATTCCAGCCGTCTAATCCACGGTAGCAGTCCCTTACTGTCTCAGAAGGAATCTTCCAGAAACAAAAGTTGTTTCAGGCCCTCAAATGTTACAATGCCTGATGCTCTGAAGGATTTTATGAGGCTGATAGCCATTTATAGTTGTTCAGAGAGCTTTTAATTGCCCTCTGTTAGGTTGTTTATGTGGATGTTGACCCTAGTGGGTATATGCAATTAATAGTGACTTTGTCCTGGTCACAGATGGTGACTGTGCTTTTGGAAGGTAGTATTATATGTATGACAGGGTCTAAGAAAACAGAACTTGGGCTGCATCAGCAAGACTGCAGTTTTAGGAAACAGGCTGCTACAGTTTACCTTGAAGTATATAGGCCATCGCCATTCCTAGGGTGGGTATAGCACTCACACGCATAATCCCAACATTGGAGTATGAGTTAATCACAAATTCTAGAAGCCTGCCCCCATGACTACATGAGGCTTTGATGGGACATCCAGACTCAAACCATAAGAGGCCTTCCAAAATCTGGCAAACAAATTTAAAGCTTCACAAAGCAACTTTCATTAAGGAATTTATTGAGAATCATTTTCCAGTTAGAATAAATGTGAGAAATTTGGAGTCTATTTTTTCTAAGATATAACTTTCTTAAGCCTAAGCAGTTACACACACACACACACACACACACAAAGACAGTGGCCACCCACCTCAATAGTACAAGACTAAAATTACTGCTTGGATAAGGCCCTACATATGTATGAATCTCATGAACAGAGCTGTGTCAGAGCTATGAAGCTCAAGAAGGAAATGAAAATCATGATGTTTTCTTGGATGAAACAAAAAGCACCTTAACCAAGACCTGGTAACTGGAGATGTCTCCATTGCATTAGAATATTTGCCATAAAACTTCTGCTACAAATGTCATTCTCTGAGTAAGTGATAGTAAGTGTGGGTAGAGTTTTCCTTTCCAGCTATAGTAAATTCATAGCAACAAAATTAAACTTTCTGAAAATTCCTTTTCTCACACTAAGTTGTAGACACTGGACAATTGACATCTTTTGCCAATCTGGTGAATAAAAATCCAGATTTGTTTTATGTCCCTCCCTTTATACTCAGAGACTGAGTTTCTGCAGCTGGTTTTGGCAATACTAATCTGAGGTTGGTTGTATAAATAATTTTTCCTGGGATAACTGCCAATAGCAGGAAATTGGCCTTTTTTTTTTGTATTGGTTGGGTGTGGAGCCAGGGGTGTTGATAATTTTATATCTTTTCAAACTATTTAATAAGAAACAACAAAGAGCATTAAAATATTACTTCTGGTACCCTCACATATTCATATTTCTTTCCCATCACTGGGACACCTCCACCCCACCACAATTTAAGGAATGAAAGGAGAAGTTTAACTTAGCTCACAGTTTCAGTGGGTTCAATCCATGGTTGGCTAGCTTCCAGGCATAAATGGCATGGTGAAAGAGATAGCAGAGGAAATCCTTTGGCCGCATGGCAGCCAAGAAGCAGAAAGAGAAATTAGGAGCTTGGTCATACTTCTAGTGATTCATCCCTTCCACAGACCCCATTGCTAATAGCATATTCGGCTATGTGTTCCTCGATAGATTAATCTGCTAGCATCACAATTATCCAATCAGCTTCAAAAAATCCCCATTCTTAAATATATGAGACTTTTAGGGGATATTTTGTGGTACAAGGTAAAAATGGCTTAGGGTCCCTCTAAGGCAGAGCAGAATAAGAAATAAGGAAAACTATGTTTGTATTTTAATTTAGCTTAAGTATTTTTCACTGGAATAACTTGTAAGAGCAAATGGATCTGATTTTGAACTCCAAATCCTTTATACATTGACATACCAGGAAATGTATTCCTTTTTAAAAAAAGATTGTTAAATTCAATAACATTGAAAGTATGCATAAGAAATGTTTATGTATCTTAACAAATTATTACAAAGTGAGTAAGAAGAGTCGAGAAGTTGGGCATTTTCTCTTTTTAATTATAGCTTATATCCCTTAAAGATACCTACTAACATAAAAAGTAAACACTACATATGATACTTTTACCACAAAAGTATGTATCCCTAAATATAACTGTTCCCTTCTCTCTTTACATGAATATTATATAAATGAAATTATAAGGTAGTTTTGGGAGTGTGGGGAATTTCTTTCCCCAACATAATGGTTGTGAAAGTCATACATGTATAGCTGTGGTTTGTATTCATAACCAACAGAGTACCTAGCCTGGTGCATTGATGGTTTGGGTAAGCTGAAACCAGATGATGTCCTCTCAGCTGCTGCAGCTGTTCAGCCTCAGTGCCAACAATGCAGAACTGAAAATGAATAGTGTTGTTTTACTTGGTGCGTGGAATTTAATTTCATTCTCATAGTTCTAGTTGATAATCCCCTTGATGAACTTTGTTATATTTTTATTGATGCTTGGGCTCTGGCCAGAAATCCAGCTGTTTGGTCTCACACTTGTAAAACTACCTGCTGGAAAATTAAATTTTCTCCTTCATGAGTCTACAAACTTCGGAATCAAATCACAACTGCAACTTGAATCATCTGGGTGATTCATGTAGCTTCTCATGGTAACGGTCCATAGAAGAGAAAGAAATGATACCAGGACAGGCTGCTGACTTATTCTATAAACACTGCTGCTTAGATTCATCACATACTGAACATAGAAGTATAACCTCCATCATAGACTGGGGCAGGCAAAAGATTCTATATTTTTGATGAAGAGACTTCCACTTCCTCAGACATGTAACTCTTGACAGAGTTGAATTGTCCCTCTTCTAGTAAGTGTCATGGGGTGTGTCCCTGCTCACCTCTGATAGAATGGCTACATCAGACCATTGACACTCTTCTGGGGCTGTATGTGATGCCTCGCCACTGTAAACATTTTTTTCTGTTTATGATAGTGTTTTCCCAACCTGCCTTGGTCTTGTTTTGCTGCCCTAAAGGAATACTACAGACTGGGTAATTCATACTGCCCAGAAATATACTTCTTATAGTCCTAGATGCTAGAAAACCAAGGTCAAGACCCTGCAAGTTTGGAGTTAGGTAAGAGCCCAATCTCTGCTTCCAAGAGGGTGTCATGGCTGCTACCTTCTCAGGAAAAGAGGATCTCTGTTCCTCATATAACATAAGAAGTGATAAGCCAAGAGAAAACTCACTTCCAAAAATCCTATTATTAGGGCATTAAACATACTGCTGAGGTTGGAGCCATCATAATCTAATCACCTCTTGAAAACTTCACCTCCCTATCCCATTATCAAATTAAATATCTGCATGACTCTTAGAGGGACAAACATACAAACCATAGCACAATCCAATCATGCAACAGTTGTAGCATCTGGAACTAATGTATGTCATCTGTTCATCTTTCTGGATGATTTTTAGTCTGACAGTTGTATGTTTTTTAACACACCAGCTAAACTTTGTAAAATTCCTAATGTGTAATCTTTTTCTGAACATTTCACGGTCTAGAAGGCTTGCGGGTTTGTTTTTGTTGTATGTTCTGTCTCTCATTCATGTTGTGATGTCCTTTTTGTATGTTTATTTTTGAAATCAGTGCTAAATATATTTGAAAAATAGGTACAAAGACAATTTGAGACCTAGAATATATTTTCCTCCAGAGAGCATTGTTTGTTTCTTTCTGTCAGATGCCTATAGGTACCCACAATCTTGAGTCATCTTAACCCAGTTTCAGGGATTGCAACTTTCTTGGCCACATGGATTGCAGTTATTGAAGAACTAATGTGTAGCATTTTATTTTGCCATGGTCACCAATGTTGGTAGGCCTTGTACTTCAACTTTTATTTCCTCCTTTTCAAAGAAACTGAAGAATTACTTCTATCTCTTGTCATCTATTCCTGTAGGCAAATATTCCTAGGACAAATGAGGTCCCAAACTCCATGTTCTCTTCTCAGGGTTTACTCTAGTCTTAAATCCTTGTTTTAATGATTTCTTTCTTCCTTAATAGATTGATAATGCTACTAGAAAGTGGTTTTATACTTTATCTAGCAATTTTTCTTTTCTCCAATGGGAAGTTTGTTCTGAATTAACTAACCTGCCATTAACCAGAAGCCAGGCTAGATTTATTTCTCATTGTAGTTCCTATTTCATTGCAGTATAATTTAACAGAATAAAATGCACAGATCCTAATGGGACAGTTGAAAGTTTTGCCCCTAAATACACATATTCCTATGTGTAATGGTTGATTGGTTGTGTTAATTTGAATAAGAGAAGTTTAATTAAAGGGCTGAGCAATCCTATACCCTAGGGTTTGGAAGTCTTACCCCAGAGCAGCTTGCCACTGGATAGTATTCAGGGGAGGCAAAGAAGAAGGGATCTGCTTCTGTTTCTTTGGAGGAGCCCCAGTCTTCACCTTTACATTGGATGTCATCTCCTGGCTTCCAGCACAGACTCTTCAGCTTCCAGTGCAGAGCCTTCAGCCTTCCAGGGTAGACTCTTCAGCCTTCCGTCACAAACCCGTTGGGCTCCCAACATGCACTTGCATGGGAACTGCAGACCTTTGACTGAATCCTTTGGTCTCCAGTGTGCAGACACCCTCTGCACGCTTCCGCATCCAACTCTGTTGGCGGCCATTGTAAGCCAATCTTGTAAAGTCTTATATATTTGTAGATCTTGTGTTATATCTATTTCTCCAGTAAACACTGACAATACACTGTGTTACTGTGAAGGTAGCTAATGTCCTCACCTTCCTAGAAAGTCACCTCATTTTCCATTCCAGTGAACCCTCCTGCCTCACTTCATGCCCATCCATGAGTCATTTAGTTTTTTACGATCACAGGATATTTCTAGTGTTGACTTTAAACTTCATATAAAATAAATTATATAGTATATACTATTTTGCTGTATATGTTCTTAAAATTCATCCATGTTTTATAGATATCAGTAGCCTAATCTTTTTATTGTTAAATTGTACTACACTATTAAAAATACCTTTATCATTTCCTTGCGATGGACATTTCAGTTGTTTCTGGTTTCAGTTTTTATGATTATCTTTGAAGAGCATTCTCAGAATTGATCCTTTGAATTTTAACTTTTATAGGAAATGAGAGGACATTAATATATAAATTTAAGATATATCTGTGCTATTGGAGTTTCTCGCCCAAGCTATACACCAAACGTTCTCCATCTTAGCCCTTGCAAGTAAGTTTTAGTTTTCATACTTTTTCTTATTTTAAATTTCATTCATTTAACAAATTCTTATAAAGCATTTAGTATGTGATAGACACTAGTTTTAAACATTAACTTATTTAATAATTCTGAAACACATGTGATAGTTATTACCAGTATTCACCTTTCACAAATGAAGAAACAGAGGTGCACTAAATGCTAATTAGGTTTCTAGATCACAGAGCAAGAGGTAGGAGAGTTAAGACTTACACCAAAATCTCTGAATCCAGAAGCAATGCTGCCTCTCAGGAAGTGGTCATAGTTACACAGTGAATACCCACATCATGCTCTCAAATAACCTTAGAATACACAACTAGGTCCATTAAGTGTGCTACAGATGCTTTTATTATACAGCAAAAATGAGCAAATATAGTATGTGCTTGTTTGACTAGCAAGTTTGTTAAACTGAAGAGACTCACACAAGTGAAAGATAAAGGAATAATTTAAACACTTATGAACCCTGATCAAGTCCTCACTAATGTTTGCTCCTTTATGCAGAGTGATCGTTCATTTTGTCTGTACTTGAGTTGCAAAATCCATAAACAAATATATGAAGGGATTAAGGGTGTCCTTACCTTGCCAGTAGTATCTTCTCTGCTCTTCAGAGTCAACCTGCTCTAGGAATTTACAAAAAGGATATGCATTTCATTTGATGGACCTCACTGTAAGGCATATTTGTCTTTGCAAAATATTTTAAAGCTCATGAAAACCTCTGGTGATATTACAGACTAAGGCCAGGTGAGGGAGCTCTCCCAAAAATACTGCATAGAGTTTTACCAATCTGAGCTAGGAAGCAGTTTCTGTATAAAAGTGAAGACCAAATGGAACTAGAGGAAAAGTTGAGCTTGAGAGTTTTGTTCAAGAACTGAGAAAGACAAAGGGAAAATATAAATGATAAATTAATGCTGAGATTGATCATCAAAAAAAGGCTTTGCTTGAATTTTTGTTGCTTTTCATTCTGTTATTAAAAAGTGTAACAAATTACAAAATTCAGAGAAAATCTGTGGTTAAATAAATGAGAATATTTTACTTTTTCCAGATGTGAACTGAGTCAGCTGATGTCAAGTTTAATGTCCTGAAAGCACAGAACTTGACCAGTCTGATCACCGTCATGTCCCCAGGGCCCAACAGTGCCTGATACACAGGAAGTGATCGTGTGTGTGTGTGTGTGTGTGTGTGTGTGTGTGTGTGAGTGTGAGAAGGAGTCATGTTGACCTGCAAAGCAAAAAGGAGAGTGATTAGGGTGATTATTACTACCAGTACATTATAGTTTGAGATATTACTAGAGAGGCAGGCTTGCTATTTTAGAAAGGGTGGTAATTAAATTAGAGGGATTAAGAACCAGGCAGAAGCTCACACAGCTCATAACAGGAACATCTGGGAGTTCTATATGGGTTCTGTATGTGTTTTCTGAAGAATTCGCTACAGCATCTTCTGCAGACATAGTTTGCATAGCCTGTGGTGTGCAACATTATGGGGGACCTGGCCTAGATCCCCAATGTCCCAAACAAGTATACAATATAAAGACAAAGCCAACTCATTTTTTCTTCTACAAATTGGTGGAAGAATGGACTTTGTCTCCATCTCATCCAGATGTAGTGAGATAAAGGAGAAGCAAATGATCCAGATTCCGAGTGCCCCAAGGTAGGAGACATGTGCTTTATATCAGGGTTTATATTTCTGCCTGCAGATGTAAAGATGATGAGAGGATACAGTGTGACTGTTACCACATTAATGCATGAATAATAACTTTTTCTCTGGGCCAAGGACACCAGAAAGTAGCAGGCACCAGCGAAAGTTTGGGTGGCCCACTGCAAAGCGATCTCCACAGCCTCCATAGACATGCCCTTGAGGCTACTTTTTTGCTAATTTTCTAAGCAATTGGAGGAGATAGAAAGTGGGCTCTAAAGAAGAGTACATAGTGAACTGTAGAAATCATTGAGAAAAGGTGAATATGCAATGACCATATAGAGTATTTGATTTGTAAATCTAATCAGCATGTTGAAATATTTTTCTCAAAAATTTATAATTGAAATTAAAAAAATAAATTTGGAACAAAAGCACACAAGATGGTACCCATGTTGTTAAAGAAACCGTAGTTTTAGGATCTGAACAGGGTCATTCACAGACCCCAAATTTACTAGCTAGTTGGCCATGTTTCAGAGGGAATGATATTTTTTTTTCTCTTAATAGCAATGATAACTATTAATTTCTAAAAGAGTCTAAGAATACTGATTAAGTAGCCATGATAGGAGTGCTTGAAGGATCACTGTGACATTTTTCACTTCTAATGTGGTCTCACGCTTTATATCTGGAATGCATGGCATGGAAAAAGTTTATCTTTGTATATATAGTTAGTTAAAATGAGACAGCCAAAACAAATTTCTTAAAAACCATGAGTGGAGACCCCTGGCTTTCAGCCACCGAAATACATTATTTATAACCTATCTGTGGCTCAAATGTATGTTGGGAAGGAGTCACAGGGAGTGGTAGTGGAAGGACAGTGGCTACCCTATGCCATGTGACTGTTTCAGCACTATCATTTGAGCATTAACCTGAGAAGAGTTACAGTGAGAAACACTTGGGTAGGACAATAGTATCTCCACTTCAAGAACTATAATCTTATGCAAATTGCTTACCTTCTGTGGTCTGTTTTCTACTAATCAGGAGGGATAATGATACAATATTTCATAATTCATTATTAAGGACACCAGAAAATACAAATCTATCAGGATTTTTTTCTGTACTAATGAGAAAAATCTTGAATTCAATTGATTTTACTATTGACAACAAAGATGAAAGAATTTATTACTTTTTATTAATGTCAAATTCATATTACCATCAGATCCAGCTGCTTCAGGTACATCTAAATCAAGGTGTTCAAATGACAGTCCTACGATGCTGCCTTTCCAAATTTTGAAGGCACTTTCCTTTGTCCTGGTCTAATTTCTAGACAAGCTATTTCTTTGCTGTTATCAATAGCTCCTAGAATCTTTAAGCTCAGGAGAGCATCTTTCCTTCCCTACACAGCAAGAGTACCTTTCATAAATTCCACTGGAAGTCCCAGAGATGTTTTTCACTGGCCTAGTTTGGTCAAATATCTTTCTCCATAGGAGGGAGATAAAATGAATAAACTAAAGTTGGGCAAGGTAATGAGCCTTTAAAGAAATACAGGGTTTACAAAACTAAAAACCAAACCAATACAACAAAATAAAACCAACAGCTTCATTGTAATAAATAAAATGTCTAGAAAAGTATCTGACACAGATTAGATATTTCACAAATGCGTGTTTATAATTAAAAATAGAACCTAGGCTTTTAAGCCCTCAAATATACAAAGCTACTAGTTCATGGTCAGTTTTCCTGGACCACACATAAAAGACAACACCTTGTTTACCCTTGGGAAATCTCTAGTCATGACAGATTACAACTGTGATGTTTTATATAACTGGATTTTTGAAATAGAGACTATTCTGCATTTTAAGAGAATAAAACCAAACAAAATTAAACTGAACAAAGCCAATCAAAACAAAAAAGTGAAAGCGTTAGAGGACTTCAAAACAAAATTATAGGAAATCAACAATGACTACCATAATAGCTCTTGTTATCTTCAAAATAGCCATGAATACCATCAGACACACTAAAATCAAACCAAATAAAACAGAAGAAAACCAATCAAAACAAAATAGTGAAAGCAATACAGGATTTCAAAACAAGATAATAAGAAATCAACAATGGATACCACAGTGCCTCTTGTTATCTTTAAAATAGCTGTCCCTACCATCAGGCATAATGAAATAAAATAGAACAGAATACAGCCAACCAAAACAAAACAGTGAAAGTGATACACAGAGAAAGCCAATGATTTCTCCAAAGAAGCTGAAGCTAGTCTAAGTTAATGACAGTTTTGTAAATAATTTTTATAGCTTATCCTAATGCCACAAGAAAATGTTCCATTATATGGAAATATGACAATAGGCCAAGCAGGCATTTATTCCCATCTGGTACAATCAAACAGAATAGCTCTCATCCAAATTATCCCCAGCAACAATATAAAGTGTAATTATGATGGTTGACATCCCTACAAGATTAAATCCTTCCTCAAAAATTCAGGATATTTAATGAACCTCTGAGCCATAAGAACCTATAGGTGCTGTTGTTCATGACAGACCATGTTGTTTATGAAAGAAACATGATATCATGATGTGTGAGCACATCAGGAATCATGACAGTATGCTTTGTTTTACCTTTATGAAGTGTCTATTTCTGTGAGTGTTCAGCTTTTGGATAAGTAAAGGTAAGTTAATTAGAGCCTACCAAATAGAGAGAAGGCTAAATTCAGTAACTCAGTTTCCTTTAAGAACCTCAACTTGAAGAATAAACATATGTTTTCATTTAAAATTCCCATGAATTCTAAAAATCTAACTCATTAGCATATTCTAAATATTTATCGGGTCCTGCCCTAGATCCCCAATCTCCCAAATGAGTGTACAGCGGAGGTTAAATAAAATGAGACAAATAGTATGATTTTAGGTCCCTGTTCGGGGACCAGTTATCGGGTCCTGACCTAGATCCCTGATCCCTCAAAGAGTATATGGTGGAGGTTAAAATAAAGAGAGACAATTGTAATGATTTTAGGGCACTGGGAGGGTCAAAACCCTTTAATTAAGCTTGAGACTCTGAGGGCTAAGACAAAGCCTTCTTTGAATCAGTCTATTTTTAATAGTCCAACAAGTGGCGGAGAAACTGAGGAAAGTGCAGGCAATGAGCAGGACCTTGGAGTCATTTCAAGGATGTTTCCAAATAATGAATCAAGTCAATTCATTAGAACTGTCTTATCATGAAGGCATGGTAGAAGGGAGACAGTAGGAGTAAAATTCCTCCAGGTGCAGTCTCGATCTTGTTAATTGGGGTTGGAGCCAAGTGTCCGCAACTGTGGCCTTATCTTGCCTTTTGAGGTATCTCTGGCCTCACAGGTCACTACAGACCTCAGCCAGGACCAGTGATTCATAGAGGTTCACTTACTATGAATCAGCTCCCATTGCCAGGCAAGGGGCTGAGGCCTAGGACAGACTCATAGATAAACATAGAAAGCCAATTAGTAAAATTTAAATCCTGCTCAGAGCCACTTCGTAGTAGTCTCCAACAAATAGTGAAGGGTTTCATTTTCCTTTACTTTTTCTCAGAGCTATCACAAAAACAAAACAAAATAAGAAGGTTATATTATCCTTGGTGGCTTAAGTGCAATAATAATTTAAATAATTTTTCTTTTTTATTTTATCAGTTAACATTAATCTTCACTTTTATGAGAAAATGATTTTTCTCAATTTGCATTCACTGAGTAATAATCACTCTCAGCAATCCAGTTGTAGTCCAGGGAAGATGTTTGTCCTATTGTTTGAAAAGTGTCCTTGTGGGTTTTTTTTTGGGGGGGGGTTATGTCAAGATTTTAAGAGACAACTAGAGCCCTTACATTTCTATGAGAGAATAACAGATCATACTTATTTAAAGATAAGTGGTCATTTGAGTGGGGCCACCATATTTCACTTTTGTTAAGATTTACCAACCAGAAAGCATTAACAACAGGCAACTTTTAGGGCATTCCATTAACATTCTAATCAAATAAATTGAAATTTAGGATCACTACTGTAATTAAGTCAAAAAGTACAAACTTATAATTTCCAGTAAAGAAGTTCTTTCTGTTATGAGAATTTACAGGCTCATCTGGTCACATGTGAAAGGGATCATCATATCCAAATTCTAAGTATCATGAAACTTAAGTCCCTCAAATGTGACCCCCTCAGAAAATGCCAATTTATGTAATATAATACCCTGGGATACTAAAAAAGAAGGATAACAAGAGAGATGAAAGGAGATAGAGTGGGATCCCAGAAGATGCCATCATAGCAATTTCTGCGATCCCTGTGTGGTGGTGAAAAACAGGCAGAAAGGCAATAAGAGGAGGAAGCCTAGGAGCCATTTTTCTTTGAACTTGCTGTAAAGGTTCATCCTCTTGATGCTGATGTCCTGGTTCCCATTCTGTTATTTCATTTAGTAATGAGTTAAACATCATTGGTGAACTCTCTCTGTCCAGAACTCACATCCTCTACTTTTTTTTCTGATCCTTTAATCCTTAATCGTTCGACCCTACTTTAAACATGGTGCTTTTAATGTACTGACTTTTGCCTCCCATATTGTACTTCCTCTCTCTTGCTTCACTACAGCTGCTCACCAATGCTTAACTTTGAATGACATAAAACTGTTAGTATCATCATAAAACAGTCCCCTTTTCCCTTATTCCCATGTGTGGAGCACATGCAAGGTTCCATTCCATTTAATCATCATAGCATGCATATAGCTTACACCACTAATTTAGGTACCTAATCAAATACAATTATGTTGATATATTTTCTTTGCATTAATCTGTGTCACTATCTCAGTCTCTATAGATATGGATTGTACTGGCTAAATTGAAGTATACATATTTAAAAATAAAAAAAAAAAGTTCTACTTGGGAGGCATGAGGATGGCAAGTACAAGGAAAGCATGGATAACTTTAGTGAGACTGTCTTGGAAGGAAGGAAGAAAGGAAGGAAGGAAGGAAGGAAGGAAGGAAGGAAGGAAGGAAGGAAGGAAGGATTAAAAGTAACTTAAAAATCTATTTTTAAGTCAGAACTGTGTTCAAATTGTGCTGTTGCTCATAATAAACTTTTATAGACCACTAAAGCATTCTGAACCCAACTTTTCTCGTCTTTAAAAGGTAAATAACAATAATATCACCCTAAAATGAAATAAAATGGCAAATGTATATATACAGTATACAAATATAGCATACAGTGACACACAATAAGTGATTTCTTCTTATTTTTAACAACTCTTACATCATCTATTCTTTAAATATATGTTGAGCTCAATTTCTGCATTTTGATTTGGTGAGTTGAAACTGTTGGACTGTACTACAACAATCAAAATAACCTGTCTGCCATATCCTTTCAACTTGGTAAATTTGGGTCCTGGGATATAGATAGCTCAACAGTACAACACCTCCCTAGCAAAAACAAGGTCCTAGGTTCGATTCCTGGAGCAAAAATTTAAACAAAAAAAATAAATAAAATAAATATAAAGGAATTAAAGAATAATTTCTTATATTACTATTTCTATTTTTAAAGAAAAATTTCTATTTTTAAAGAAAATGTTAGTGACAGGAAAATAGTATTCAGAATACTTTTCATGTTTCTTTTAAAAATTGTTATTCAAGATGTTATTTGAAAACATCTATAATATTTTTAAAAATGTAGCGTCTGATTTGTGTGGACAGTTCACTTACTATGTGCTATTTCATTTGGCCTTTATTATATTTGAGCAGTTGAAAGACTTACAGATGGTAAAATTTGCCAAGGGTATACAGCCACAAATAAAAATAGAAGGAGGAATCAAGAAACTTATAAATATAAACTCTGACACATTGATATAAAATTCTAAATATTGTACATTATTTTTTTAATATAAAACTGAAAGATTTAAAGTTAATGCACAAATGACAACATCCCTAGTGAAATAGAAGTGTTCCTTAACTCAAAAGAATGCATGTCCTGATCAGTAATGTGGAGATCATTATTTATAATAGCACTTACTGGTAAAGAGAAAGGAGTGAAACCTTAGACCAGCACTCAGCTGTGACTAAGGCGGGTTTATTTCTGATTCCGGAGCCCTGGAGTGGAAATCATGCAGTGATTCAGAGCATTGTGATGGGCCAGCTGTCCGTGGTCAAAGCTCTCCTCTGTGTGGTCAGCACCACCCTGCCAGAGGGGAGACTCGCCGGAGCCTCCATGTCACGTATTCACTGACACACCTGACAGTTTCAGTGCTAATGACAGAGGAACATGCATTTAATTTACCTTCACTTTTCTGAAGACAGTTTTCACTGAGTACCAGAGCACATATGAAACACCATACTGAGTCCAGTTACTGACACTTCAGCTAGTATTCTGTATTACCTGTATTGTAGTTATCTAGTAGCTTGTCTCTTACTTTCTATACTGTGAGAACCTAGTGGGGAAGGGTCTATTACATTCATCATCTCACTATTACATTCATCATCATAGAAAAATGTTTGCTACATAACAGCTACTTAAAAAGCACTCACTGGGTGAATGTACAGTGTGACATTATTAATCTATGATCCAGCCTAATCATTTGTAAGAAAAATAAGATTGTGTCTAACAACAATGAAAACAACAAAGTTCACTAATCTGAGGAGTAGTATTTAACATTTAAGGCACGAACTATTTGCTGACGTAGTTTGTGGTCTACAAATAGTACCATGTTAAAGTCTTTAACTGAAGAACTATATCTTTCCTTCAATGTTGTGAGTGGTATTTACATGAACTGTGACAACCCCATGCGTAAAATCTTCAAATTGTTCTTCACAATTACATACTTCATGGGAAATAACAAGCATATTTGTATTTCAATATCTGGATCCTGACCTACAGAACAGAGAGGTAGAGTATTATTTTATATCTAGAATGGAAAGTCAGGAGTCTTTCAAAACGTGACGCAGTTGCTTCCATGGAATATTGTCAGACCAATAGGAGATGGCGAAGAGCTTTTATGGACAGTATAAATATTTTGAGCCATGGGCATCATTACCAGCTGATATTTTGTGTCCTCAGGACCAGCTGTTCGGGAGCATCCCGGACCAGAGCCAGGCACAATTGAGACTAATCTAACTAAAGACTGCTGCAGGCTCTTCTGCAGTGATGTCGGTGTTAGAAGAAAGTCGACCGTTTGCTCAACAGTTATCCAATGTCTACTTTACGATACTTTCACTTTTTTGTTTTAAACTTTTTGTGAAAATCAGTCTTGCCATCCTCAGTCATTTCTACATTGTGAAAGGCAACCGCAAGGAAGCAGCAAGGATAGCAGCTGAATTTTATGGAATATCTCAAGGACAAGGTATGTTCCTGATAATACTCTTCTGTTTGAATTGAGCTTATCGTTTGATCTGTGGAGCAATAAAAACATCACATATTTTCCTTCAAAGTGAATATTTTGTAGACTTCTATAAAGGAAAATACTTGTAATTCACTTCATTGCTTTATAAAACAGAAAATTGCTTTCCCTTGTAAATATTTGGCTTAAAAATCAAGGTATCATTGAAAATTAGATTAATGAAGATATACTATATTTATTTCATTAACAAACATTTAAACGATAAGCATTTCATTTGCCAAATCATGGTTTTAGAAATTAGTTTTATAAGTAACTGATTGTATTTTAATTGTCCTTTAACATGTACTAGCATATTTTTGTAAATCAAATATTTAACTATACATAAAGTATTTTTATTAAAATAGAAGACATAATTTTGTAATCTAATTCTAATCTGAAATAAAGCACAGAAATGAAGATTTATGGCATGTATTTCCTTAATGAGATTGTTATTGCTTACTCAGTTTGTGGAAAATCTATTATAAAAGGAAAAGGACACAAATTAGGGCTATGGTTATAACTCAACAGCACAAGTGCTTGCCTGGCAAGCACAAGGTCCTGAGTTCAATTCCAGGTACAAAAAGCATTTTAGAAACATTTATACGTGTACAGTCAAGTGCATCTCTCTCTCTTAGAAGAAAATGAAGTTATGAGGTAAAATGAAAACCAGTAATATTAATCATGTACTTCAATGTGCATAATACCATTTACATTTTATTGGACCAATATTCTATGTAGCAAAAATGATTCAGATGGTAGGGTTCAAAGTGTCATCTTAATTTCTTATGGCCTTTCAACTCCTTTTTTATTGGAGATAAATCAAAGTATGTGTGAACATTTTGTAACCCAAATGCCTCTAAAGCAATTTAAACTTTCAGAATCAAAATGCAGTATCGCACAATTGGAAAGTGGTGATTTTTTAAAAAGAGCACTCAGTAGAAAGCTCACCTTCTTAAAATCTATTTTCTCATGTTTTTCAATTTGTGACATTATTAATGTTAAAGACTAGGTTACTCTATTGGTAAAATGAAAATCAAGCAGAAAATCTTTTTATCACATGTGAAGAAGATAAAATACTTTCTCTGAGGAAGTTTGCTTTTATGAAAAGTGAGGAATTGCTGTACTCACTCAAAGCAAGGACAGTTTAAATGCCAACATGAGATTCTGCCAAGGAATATGAAAACTGGAGCAAACAGGCAATATCCAACCCTTAACCCACCACCCTTACTTCAGAACAGGGCATAATTGTGTTCAAATATAATATCTTTACTACTGTGGTCCAACTAAAAAATTGAAAAAAATCATTCAATGAATATAGAAAATTAGATTGGAAAACAGGTAATAAGGTAGTAAAATTTATTCTCATAACATATGATAGTTCATTACTTCATAGTTAGATCTTGTCTACATATTATGAAAATTACCTTAGGTAAAACAAAATATTGATTAAAAGAGGAAGCTTTTTTGTGTGTGTTGAAAAGATTTTAGAGGATGCTACAGAAGCTCCTTTTTGTAAATATTTACAAATAAGAGAGTCATGGGTGAGGGTATGGCCCCTCAGTAGAAGGCTTGCTAGTGTGTAACAGACTTTGGGCTCTAAACCCAGCACCATGCCAAAACAGACTTAACAAACAAATAAATAAAACCCGCAGAGACAGTCATTCCCTCTTTAGCATAATCTCATCATTCTTATGCAGGAAATTCATGGAAATATATGAAACATCTGCCATGAGCATGTGTACACTTAGGTTTCTATTTTAGGATATGATAGAACTGTAGATTTTTGTCCCAAGGTGGAAAGAAAGAAGCAAATCAATATTCACTAATAGAAAATGCACTTTGTGGAACTGTAAAATGGGAACAAAGTTTTAACAACTTAGTGTTTTCCTGATATTAAGACTATTTAACAAAATTCTCTTTCCTTATATCATCATTAATCTATATATTTGAGAATAGAATATAAAACTATATATTTTTTCAGTATAACCATAATTAGAACCCAATTTTATAAGAATAAATCAAGTACCTTACAAAAATTCTCAATCTCTTACTATTAAAAAATAATTCTTTCTTACTCAAGAAGTTACCAAGAAGTTTTTTGCCTCATACTTTTTCTTTTTCCTCTCACTATAATTGAATTATTTTAATTCTTTTTTCTAGATTGACTAATCAGGCTTAACTATCTTTGTTTAACCCCCCAATTTCCTCCTTCCTTGGAAAGATTATCACCTTCATCCTGATTTAAATTAGGTTTTCATTCCTACTTTCAAGGCTTAGCTAGATTGTGTCCCAATTTTTTGGACATGGAGTTGCCAAATTCTATGAAATAAGAGATGATGTGTGTGTTTTCATGTCTTTCACAATCACAGAAGACCCTGTTGACAACATTCTGGATGCCCTCCCTAGCAGCAGTAGTGCTTTGTTATGAAGTAAAACAAACACTTGGTTTTTCTTAATGCATTGTAAGAGCTAAATATAAGCTTGTTTTTAAAAGCACTTGCCAGTCAAGTTTATAACGAAGTATTATACAGCAGAATATCAAGAAGCTAAGTGGTAATTAAAATAGCTTAAAATTACTTCCTCCATGATCCCTCCATGATGCCAAAGAACTTTACAAATCTGTCTTTCCATCTCTCAAGATGTATCCACCCTGCCATCATATTGTAGGAGCCGTTTCTTTACTATGCTTTTTTATTTAACTATCTCCTGTACCATTCTTGCTGTTAAACATTCTGATTGTAGTTTCTATGTTTTAGAAACATAGAAACTTCAGTCTATCTGACCTTGTTTAGTACTTATTTTAAATTAATATTTTAAAGTCAGCACTATACTTTAAGATTAAACTAATAAGAATTGAAATGTTTTTCAACTGTAATATTAAACATTTCAAATAATGAGAACACATTTGAATGTATTCACATGTTGAATGTGAATATTAATTCAGGAAAATCATTCCCAAGCCTTAGAAGAAACCATGAACTACTAAAATCTGAAGGACAGAGGACACATCAAGGGACAGCTTCTGTCTTCTGTTATTGGACACTGCTTTCCAACATCTATATTAGACTCTATAGAAGTTTAGCAGTTTTACCTTCAAGTATGTAGAGTCAGTTCAATGCCCCTTAAGGTAATAGATATACAGGATATAAAAAACCAAAATGTATTACTGTCATCCTTGAGCACTTTATATTCTGAGAAATTGAGATGTCCATATACAATGACCACTTTCAGATATACTAAATGCCAAATAAATCTAAAAAATAAAAGGGTCGATTTCAGGTCTTGTTATAAGATGGGGACCTAGACTGATTTGGTTGTGATTTTGTGAAAAGAAAAGAAGGAACAATACAAAAAAAAATAAGGAAAAGATCAATGAATGAATCTGATTAGCTACTCAGGCCCTATAGTTCCTAACCAAGGCCACCTCTGAGAGATGGACCCTCGCTGCTTGGTGAATCCTATGGGTCTCCTATCTCTACTGTGAAATAGTAAGGTAAATCTGAAAGTCGTAGAGCTAGAATCTGATTTATAAACTTAATTTTCATTTATTTATTTTCCCTTTTTTCTTTCCTTTCTTTTATAATAGCCAAGTAGACTTTGATTATGCTTTGGCTCCGCAATTTAAAAAAAAAAAAGTGCTGGATTGCCCTACAGGGTGCTTCAGTCTATCTGACCTTGTTTAGTACTTATTTTAAATTAGTATATTTGTATCATGGTGTTAGTCTTCATGTTATTCTGTGCTCTTTGAGTTGTAATGCTTCTGATATATGAATTTGCTATAGTTTGACTGATATATCAGGTTCAAGACCCTGAAATGCAATGGATCAAATATGGGATTGTGAAAACTCAAGATGAGTTCTTATGAGACTGCTTGTGAAGTGATCTCATGACATTCAACTTTGTGAGGTACTTCTTTCAGGTTGAAATTTTGTATAAAACAGACAATCCTCTGAGGAAATGCTTTTGACTGTGTTTTTGTAAGTTTGATTTAAGGGCTGCAAACAAGCACACAATTATTATTATTTTTGTCTTTGTCATATCTACCCTTGACCTCTGGAAATAGGACATGCCAATTTAAGTTAAAATACAGAAGAATTTATCATTTTGGAGAATAGTGTGACTAGGCCAGGAAAAACACGTAGAATTTAATATAACCTCCATCAGTGAAGCCCATCCTCAATTTAAAACAAACTTGGAAAGAATTTAACTTTACGGCATAAGCCAGCAATCTTTACTACTATATTACATGTGATTTTTGGTGCTGTTGTGTTGATTCTGCATAAGTTATATTAGGACCGTTTCTCAAAATTTCAGCAATGAAAAATTTCAGGAGGCAATAGAAACCTCCATAGCTTCTTTAACATTATATAAATGTATTAAATATACTGAATACATTTTAAACTTACTTTCCATACTTAGCTGAAACAATTCAATACAAGAATAGCTTAAATCAACAGAACTCTTCTTTTGAGTATAACAAAAATAATCATGTTATATTCAAAATTGCCACCAAAATTTCTTTTTAAAAGAAGCTTCAGTTTGTACAAGCTCTATTATTTTTAGAACTGCCAGGGCACTTTTTAAAGGAAGAGATTATTGTATCTTGTGAATTAAAAATGGAACTTTGGAAAGAAGTTCCATGTTTAGAAATAACTGTCAAATTTTAATGTGTTTTTACTTTTATTTTTCTATATTTGAGGAATGCATGAATATTTTAAGCTAAATAACATAGTGGTCATTTAGGAGGGATCACTTTTTCTAGAAATATCACATATTTTTGTTTCTTTCATTTGACTGCTTTCTCATTATTTACAACATACATAATGATCATACATGTATTTTCAATCAAAGGTAGTATGTTGCCTTTAAATATAAAATGTACTAAAAAACCACAATTTCTTTCTTTAAAGGATGAGTAGCCTAGTGCAAGCCAGACAGATAACTAACAACATTTAAAAAAAAAAAAGAAAGAAAATGCTATTTTACAAGATTTAAAGAAGGTACTGTGGAAGTACAAAAAGGGTATAGAGCTGAAATTAGTTTTTCCTAGGTTATATTAAATAAAAGTTGTCCTAATTAATATACATGCTTTTTTCCCACAACTGTATATGTATTCTTATTCATAATACTCAAAAGACTTCCCAATTGTTTGTGTTTATGCCTTAATAATTTATTTTCAGTTTTCCATCAGTTATTTCTAAGTCATATATATCTTGCCTAAAGCTTTACATAAGGCTTAGTGTTTTATTGTTAAAAGAACTGATTTTCTGGAAAAGGACACATAGAATTTATCTACTAAATTTTTGGAAAAATGATAAATATTTTGGTACCTATTTAATGTAAATTTTGTGTATTATGATAGATGACCTTGATATAGTCTACTCAAAGTTTTTACATAATAAGAACCGTAAAGGAGTTAATGCTGTCAGAATAATATAATTTCTCACATTATCTCTTTTAGAAGACATTAAATTATTAAAATGAGCTTTTCTTAATTCATTGACATACCTATATAGGTCTATATTTAACTCAGTCCAGTTAATACTATTATATTCCTAGCATAGTGTTATATGCTATATGTATACATACTAATATTTGTGCATAATGTATAATTTCTAGATGCAAAATATATACATTTATACATATATTTATTTAATGCACATAGTATATGATTTGTTTTTTGAGTAAAATGAGAAGACATTGGTGAGAGAAGCCAAATTTTACATATGTACAATAACCCAACATCAGCAAGTAAAAAATCATAAGATATTAATGAAAAACAGTGAATTTTGTAATTGCTGCTTTCTTAGAAGTCAAGAGGAAAGAGATTGAGGTTAATGAAGCATATAAGCACTTCATAGAGAAGGTAGAACTTAGAGTAGAAATGTAGAGGCTGAGCATATTTGGTTACACAGAAGTGGAAAAGAAATCAAAATGAATATAAAGAAAAAAAGTGTAGAATGTGGATGTTGGAAAAGAAACCAAGATGAGTATAAAGAAAAAAAAATATAGAATGTGGAACTAACAAAGCCTGGTTCATCTGGAGCAAAAGTTGAAGTATAAATGTTTAAAGATAAAGATACACAAGTGAGTCTGGTCAGAGTCAATAGGGAAAATAAAGACACATTTTCTCAAATCATATTCCCAAAAGTAGATGGTTCTATTGAGAGTGTTCTAATGTCTTTACTGAGTTCAGCATATGAAAATCATTAACTAATGGTGGAAATAATTACCATCCAGAGTATTTTATAAAATCCTTGGTGTAGTGATTTAATGTATGATTATGTGTGTTTCTTGAGTTATATGTCAGAGAAGATGAAATACCTCCTTGACATCAGCTCAGAGATGTACCAGCTCGGAGAGGCTCTGCAGATCACATGAACCACATTTCAGTGAAAGAAAGATTGTCACTGAAAGCAAGTGAAGAATTTAAATCATCTCTTCTTCCTAAGATGGGGGGAGGCAATGGAAGGAAGAAAAGAAAGAGAAGGAAGGAAAGAAAAAAAGAAGAAAGAAATGGAGCGAGAGATAGAGGAAGGACACTAGTTTGCTTACTGCCTATTCAAAACTGTTGGCATTTCTTCTTTAGCAGCTTTGTAGAGAACAATCATTCTTTCCAGCATTTTCTCAGCAAAGCTACAGAACAGACATAGAGTTTTTTTAGAATGGGATTACTTAAATAATAACAAGTCAGAGAGGGAGAGGTAAAATGGCCTCATAAATTGAAACATTGTTAGTGCTGAAACAACTTTCCAGAGAATGAGTAAACAAGTTTACTTTGTGAAATGTAGGCTAAGGAAAAACATATTAGAATGCTAATTTTTTCAATCCTTAAAGTCCTATTAATTTCTGTGGGGCAGGATTTTGAAAATCTCTCTTCTAAATAGATTTAAGAATTTGATAGAAGAGTGTTAGGGACTGAAAATCTTGGATGGTGTGAGGGGACAAAGTTCTCAACTCCTTTCATTTCTTTAGAGAAACTGCTTTCATAAATCTGCTTCAGTTGAGCTGTAAGAGAAAGTTTCATCAAGGAAAGGCATAAAATAATGTTTAAAGCAGGACTGCCGCCATTTGTTTAAGCTACTGTCCCAAATATGTCCATCACTACAGAACCAAACCATCCTGTGATGTGAGTCAGGATTGAACATCCTTTCTACATTCTTTCCTAGGGATTAGAGCAACAGTCAACATGTGGGGCCCGCCAGGAATGTGCCTAACTATGTGAAATGACATGAGGGCAGGCTTTCTCCATAGGGCAACTAAAATTTCCATGTCACCATTACCTACTGAGTAAAATAGAAACTTTCAGAAATACACATACTCTTTCCAGAAGGCTTATCATCTTACATTATGGGCAGAGTACAAACAAACTGAAATTTGACACTGAAATGTCAATTGAAATTTGACACTGAAATGCCAATACATTCTTAAGTAGAAGCCCTGGCTCAGATAAATGAAAACTGACAATGATAAAATTAAAGTGAAGCCTCACCCATTGATAATCTGCTCTTCATTGTCATAACTCTGCAAAGTTCTTGGTTACTGAAGCAAATCAAGCTAGGATGACCAAGCTGTGGGGGGAAATGCCCTCCTTCTGAAGGAGGTTCAAACACTGTGATAGCGGTGAATTAATAGCCAAGAAGCCATAATGACTGTGAATTGACACCTCAGTAAGAACCAACAGCATCTCTGATGAACCACTGAGGGAATTTATGGGGCACTTGGGTTTTCCAAAGACTGCCTTATTCACTGGAGAAATGATTATGTCTATTGTCCATCAAGTCAAAGCAAAAACTAATTTTAGAATAAAATGACGAAACAAATATATTCCTAAATTTAGAAGCTCTTGTGTTGGTGACCCAGGATGGCAAATTTAGAAAAGAACTTGCCATCTCCTTTTGAGTTGAAATCCACAAAGTCACAGATACTATTGAGTGTGAGACAGAATGAATACATCTTCATAGTGATTCTCCAAGAGCTAAGATTCCCCTCTCTCTCTACTCCTCCTCTCTTTGTCACCTGTATAATTATGGTAAAGTTGCTCATCTTGTAAAATCTACTGTAGGAGTGGTGTTTATGGTTGCTTACCATTACTGGAAGAAACCAGCCAAACAAGACTGGGAGGAGAAAATCTCTTATAACATGAATGTAAGTCCTAAAACAATACTTGTCTAGCTGATGAATATGATATTCCAAGAATGTGAAAGAGAGGGAAATCTGATTAAGTTCCACATAGGATCCACTGGGATTAAAGATATTTCAAAAACCGTTTATTTATAAATTTTATAAAACATATATTCTGTAGTGTTGGACATATTTATGAAACATTTTATAATCATTTAAAGCCTAGTGCGTACCCATAATTCCTGCGACTGGGAAGCTGAAATAGGAGGATCCCAGGTTTAAGATTAGCCTGGGAAACTTTAATGATTTAGTGAGACCCTATCTCAAATAAAAAATAAATAAAAATAAAAAATGATTGGAAAAATAAAATATTTTTAAAAGTACATAAAAATTACCACAGATCTGGTTCTATGGCATTATAATAAATGTTTTCATTTTAGATGTTTTGAATGATAAAGTATTGAATAAAAGAAAAATTAGCTTATAATTAGCCTGGCATTTATGAGGAATATATGATTCTTGCCAATACTTGAATAAGGACTGAACTCCAGTGGGATAAGTAAGTCTTTCAAAACTGCTGTCATTTTTGAGAAGGAAATTATAGTGTACTGGACAAAATGCTATTTTCTGTTCCATAAAATAACTGTCTATGGTATGTAGGAAAACAATGCTCTAGATATTGAAGAAAGCTTGTAAGCATTTGTACAATGAATAAAAAACATTAATAGGAGAAACTGGAGGCTTAAATCACATTGCATATAGCCTAGTGAGTGACCCAGATGAATATTGTTCTAGCACCTTGTAGTCATGTGATTTTAGGAGAGTTGCTTAACATCTATAGGCCTCAGTTTCTTCATCAGTGAAATGGAAGTAATGTTAATTTTTTATGAGATAGAATTTATTAGCACTTGCCAGTCTCTGGCACATAGTTAATATTCCATAATTCTTAGCTTTTTATTTTATACTTCAAAATTTTTTAAAGGCTATGAAACTGGACATAATTGATGAATGCTGAGAAATTATCAGTAAGAAAAGATAACAAAATTACAATAACTGTTTTTCCAAGAAGTTGCTAAAAGGGACATAGTAATACCAGGACATATCTATTAAGCATTTGCTGTATTTCAGCATCATGTTAACTTGTTAGGTAGGTGGTTTCAAGTCTCAAGTGGTTGGTTTTAAGTATTCCTCACTTCAACAATAATCAGTGGGAACTCGGGAAAGGCTAGTAAGTTGCCACCTTCCCCCACCCCCAGTAAGTAACTGGAAGAAGCAGAATTTCAAACCAGGTATTGAGTGCTGAGCTTTTACTTGTAACCAATGGCCTCTTCCCCTGCGTGGTCTTTCATACTATGAAAGAGCAAGTGTCTAACTCGTGATCAAGTCTCTGTCCGTCTATGTGCTTCATCTCCTGGTCTTTTCTATACAGAGGGAGGGAGATCGGCGAATTTTAACTATTTAAAAAGTCTAAAGTTTGCCATAAATAAAATCAAAATAAGGAGGCCTTTTAAAGCCTTTAAGACTCAAGACACTCCTGTTATTATTCGTAGTCACACATTTCATGAAAGAAGGCAAGACATGTGGCAGCATTTCATAGGATTAGAGCAAAGTGGTGCAGAGGTTGGCTGGTGTTCCCAGGACTGAGACAACATCATGGGTGCAGGTCTAGTTGAGAGCTGGAAGTTGCAGAAATTTCTTCAATGATCTTATTGTTTCAAGGAAGTGGTTTCTCGCGGAAATTCTTTGAATAGAAATGTTGGCCTAGGCAAATCTAGTAAAAACAAAAACAAAAACAAAACAAAACAAAACAAAACCTCTCCTGGCTGTATTATTGCAAAACCTAGGTTATTGTATGAAAATTATGATGAATTTGCCACAACATACTACAAAGTGGAAAACTACTGCTTCTTTTTTTTGATAGTCATAGAAATGACAGCTGAAACTGCTTAACATATGATATCAAAGCACCAGCTATTAACGCTCTTTACCAAGCCATCCTTCGTGTTATTTTATTTTATTTTCTCTTAATCCTTGTCAGATGAAAAAGAAAAACAAAGAACAATGACAACATTAACTGTGAGGAGCTGAGTCAGCTAGTTCAGGGATTTTGCTATTTCCTTTCTGCCAGCTGGTCTCTCCAGAATGTGACCAAACAAAACAAAACAAAAACACCGCAGTTTTTCTTTAGATATATCTAACTAAAAGTTTTTTTTTTTTTTCCTTTTGAGAAAGAGGAAAGTAACTTGTCTTTTAGTAAACAAAATCTATCTGGAAACAAAAATACAGAATTATTTCATAGAATTAAAAAATCTTATTAACGTCTGTTCCATATTTTAAATTACTTGGGGTGCTATGCAAAGCTTTGCAAAATGTCCTTCCAAGCTACCGCTGCTGGAAGCAGGTGTCCGTTTATTGAGACACTTCAAAGACAATCTGAAGTGGGTACACCTCTATTCAGAAAATAATTTTTAAAAGAAGTTTAGTTTTCTCTTCCACATGCAACCATTAAACTGTAAATCTTACAGTTGGGAAAATATGGTAATCAAAACAACAGGAAATTAAAGCTGTTAGTTGAAGGAAACAAAACAGTGGCTTTTTCCTACAGATGTATGGACAAGTGTGAATCTCAAACTCAAGTTAAAAATGAAGCTTTGTGTCTGAAAGCTTAACAGGAGTACAGTGAAGGACAAAGAACTTTCTCAAAATGGGAATTGTGGTGGAGACTTCTCAACTTGAGAGAATTTCTGAATAACAACAGACATAGCTCAATTTCTGCTTTAAAAATAATAGAGATGATACAATAGTGGCCATGTATTTTTTGACATGGTAGAAATCTAGTTGTGATAATAGAGTAGTTATATCCTGACAGTATTGCTGCTTTATAAAAACAGCTATATATAAGATGTTTTTAAAGCTATCTTTATAGCTCAGGAAAATACCATATATACTTATACTTTATAAATATATATATCAGTATAAATACAGTTTTGTTTTAGAAGAATATTAAATAGCTTTTAGTAAAATTTTAAATTTTGTCATACTTTATAAACTTATTAATTAAAGAAATCTCTTTGGAAATAAACTATTCATCTCCTATAACAAATTTTTCATGCATTGCATTTTATTAACAAGGTACTTCTGTGTGTTATGTTTCCAGTAAATATTATGTGGTTAATATTGTACACAGAAAGAAAAGTAAAAAATGAAAAAAAAAGTAAACATCTTCTGCACAGAATGACTTTGTTGTTTTTTTAAATCCTTGTAATTTGACTCTACATTTCCTGTCCCCAGGTCATGACTTGATGTGCCCTACTTCACACGTTCTATTGATAACACTGATATCAGAGTCTTTTGACCCAGAGACGGTAGAAATGAGACTGGGCCAAATATTGCAAACACACACACTCCTGTCTAGGCAGCGCTTTATTGACAGAGAGGAGAAGCTTTCGGAAGGTGCGGCTTTTGCTGAAGGAAGTCAGCAACTGATCAAGAGAGTGATCAAGCTACTGCTCATAGAATAAATGCAGCAGTAGGTTTCCATTGATTTTCTGGAGTGGGTAAAATTCTGGTTATGGTTTCAAAAGTTGTTTCTTCTTCTTATGCACTTGGACCACTGGGAAGTCAAAGTTAACTCATTCTAAAGGCTGTTGAAGTTTCATATATCTGGCATCATCATACTATGCAGTGCATTTCAAGCTCATTTTTGGTGGGCTAACAGGTGGCCAGTTTTACTCAGCAACTGCTGAATTACTCTTATAGCTAGTGCCTAGACATCTTGGCCTTATGTTAGGACTAAAGGAATCTCAAGTGTTTGAGTTACTGAAAAAGCGTAAGTGTAGGGTAGAAGAAACATACCAGCTCCAAAAGGCAATTGGCCAAATTCCTTTCAGCTTCATAAAATCAGTGTTAACTCTTTAATCCAAACAAACATCCTTCTGTACTTTTTTCTTAACTAGAATCAGTTCATGGCTCATAACATATTCATACATATTCTTCACATCTTAGTAACTCCAAGATTGCTTCCTTTTGGCAAAGAACACAACTTCTTCACTTTTTCATCTTAAATGAATATATTTTAGTTCTTAATCTATTATACTAAATAAATCTTAAAAGAATATTAAACACTATGTCTTTGTTCACAGAAAATTAGATTCTTAACATGGTGTTTCTCAGTATAGCAATCAGAAAACACCACAAATACCAGATATCAAAATAACTGAAAGGAGATTGCTCTTTTATCTCTAACGCAGATCAGAACATTACTGAGTGTTAGAAAAAGTTACAAAAAGATATATAGCTGATATAGAACTTAAAATCAATACCTGCTAAGAAACTTTTCAGCTGTGGGCTTTAGAATTTCATGGTTCAAGTCCTTTTGTGTGTTATACCTATGCTGCAAATCCTTTAGTACCTATTTGTTCACAATGTGTAGGAGTGATTAATCACAGAAAAACTAGAAGCCATGCTTTTGCCCATGCATGCAATTAGCTGATTCATCCATACCACAGACTTATAGAGGATGCAATGTAAGGAGTGCTTTGTCTCCAGTGTTAGGACTCTATTTTCTTGTAGTCACTGTAGCAACAGGGATGGAGAAAGCAGTGATTCCTCTCCATGGAAGGCACTTTTGCCTTTTGGCAGGCAAAGTGCCTGCAGGATGCCCAAGACTGGTCTGCCAAAGTGGATGTGACACCAGCTTGACATGTGACAGTGATACTCGAGGCCAGTATATCTTGCCTTCTGTTCTTGAGATGTACTAAAGATGTACTCCTACAAATAAACTCAATTTTCAAGGATAAAATATACTCCCCAATTGCTGTCAGCACCCAAATCTCCTATGAGCACATAGTTGATGGTGATAAAACTATCTGTAGCTTGACTCGGGGAAACAGAAGGAATAGATATCAAAGTGTTCTTACATTAAGTCTTTGTCCTTGGTGCATATCAGATTTTCTTCCTGCAGTTGTCAGACCAGGAAACACAGGTTGCTGATAGCATTCCTTGTGTGGATTTGTGACCCTATGAAAATTTCAAGCTACCAAAGTATATGAATAAATAGAGAAAGAATGAAAGGAGCAGGAGTCTGTCATTTTAAGAGAATAGTACACATCTTGGTCTTACATACACACCTAAGGGAAGTTCTAAATATGTCATTATAAACTCACTTAATCCTCACAAAAATATGATATAGGTGCTATTGATTATTAGATCTTTTTTGCCTTCCTTACTTTGTATTTGCTGGTTTAGATTTGTTTACATGTGGTATTAAGTAGCAAAATAGTTCTTTAGAAAGTGTCAAGATTGAAACAGCCCATCTCTATTCCAGTGTTACTTTCCTATTAACTCTATGCATGACTAAGAGGTTGCCATCTACCCACTCTGGGCTTCAGTTTCCTGATCTGAAAAATAAGGAAATCAGATAGGATCAGTGAATATTTGTCCTTTAAAAAAAACAATCTGGAAGCTCAGCTTGCAAGCTACTGGAGTAGAAGTTGCATAGTTTGAAGACAGCTGTACAGGGCTGCACACTCTGTTGTAGCTCTATTGAACTAATAAGGCTTTTTGCAGCCATTTGTAAATCACTAAAGTGGAAGATATTTAAGTTCACTTTTAGCTCCAAAATGGTATGATCCTTTTATGTTATTTTGAATTTTAGGTTAATCATTGTTTGTATCAAAAAGGCTTTTAGTGCAGAGAACCCAAGTTTCCTTTCCAAGACTTTATTATACCCATGACCCCAACCACCCTTTTCCAGAACTTGGAGAGTATACTCAACTGAACTGCCCAGATCAACTGCCCTGAGTCACAAAATAGCATGTAATGACAATTATTTGAGAGCACTCTGTGCTGTTTTGCACACAATATTTCCTTTACTCACTCCCTTTCAAGGGTCCCCCAAGGTCACTTGAAGCACATTGTCAGCAGTCTGTTCCCTGGCTGCTCCAGAGAGCTCCTCCATCTTCAGTAGTCTCATCCTTCCCACTCTGCTCATTTTCAATGCTAAAGAAATTTCACATCTTGGGCACTTTGTTCCATAAAAATGAACAGTTATTCCTCAGCACAAATGAAAGAACTAGTCTCTTGCTGCTCTTAGATGTGAAGCAGAAATTTAGTAGATTTGGGCAGTTGGAGAGGCATAATACTGCAGTGTGGAGAAAAGGGCATCAAGGAAAGAAAAATGCTTTCTCTTCTCTTCTGTTGAGGTGTTTCCTCTCCTGTTAACCTCTTCCTCTGTTTTGAGATCATTTTGCCTGTGCTCCTTTGTGTTCATTAGCTACTTGCTATGGCTATGTACTCTGTTGATTTAATTATGCCAGAACTGCTTCCTTTGCCTGTGTTGCTCTGCTCTGTGTGGGAAATGGCCAGAAGAGAAGTCAGTGCAAGGTTTGGATGGCAGTGAAAAGTTGCTGCCGGTTCAACACTCTGAAGTTTACTGTAGGGAAAGAACCAGGGGCTGTGGCTGATTGCGTGTGTCACTGGTCATTTAGTAACATTCAGATCCTAACCCTAATCAAATCTCTTTGACTTGTCTGTGTCTTGGGCCAGGTGTCTGTGCAGTTCTGTGATAAAGGGCACTGGCTTCTCCTAAGGCCACCTACATCATTGAGCATGGAGGTACTGTTCAACACTGTTGTAGGTTTCCTCTGTAAGTTCTGCTTCATCTTTCTTCCTGCACTTCACATCATACTGTAGTTAGGCAGCCTACAGTGACTTTGAGCCCAGTGTCAGAGGCAGAGCCTTCTTAGTCAGTTCCTGCAGTGGTAGAAGATATAATCGATATGAAAAAGCCTTCATTCTCTAACATTAGAAGTGGTCAAACCTTATCTGATCTATTACTATAACCTAAATCAGATAGCACAAGAAAAGTTAATTACAGGCCAAACTCACACACAAATATAACCATAAAAATGCTAAAACTATCAGCAAACCAAATCTAGCTTGGTTTGCAGAGTTGAGGCTCCTAACTACCACACACTCCCGACATGGGTACTGTAGTTCTGTATTTCTACTGAGATCTGTAAAATCAAGTGCAGGTACACTGCTGATCCAAGTAAAACTTATAAAGGAAAATCATACAAATTAAATTTTAATATCTTTCACTTCTATGTATTACATATTATGATTTTAAAATAATATTTAAAATAAATATTAAAATACCAGCAGTCTGGGAGACTGAGGCAGAAGTTTGATCCCTGCCTAGACAATGTAGCAATTTAGCAAGGCTCTACCTGAAAACATTCAAAAAGTGTGTATTTTTAAAAAGTAGTATATATATTTTTCTAAATAGTATATATTTACTCAAGATCATCAAGTTCTATTTGCAAAATTAGAACCCATGTATTTTGGTTAGATTTTCTTAATTTGTTCTTTTACAATGGTGCCTTTCTTTTCATATCTTTCCATTTTTTAATCTCATAGCTTTCATGCAAATTATTTCAAGAATATGTTAAGAATAACAACAATAGTAAATATTTAATCAACTTGTTCATTCTTTACACAACTGCAGATCAATGTATGTTAGTAGTTAAAGTTTGTGATAGTTCCGCGTGTTTTATCATTTAGGTACTCCAAATTAAAATTGTATTTTCCTATCTTTTGATCTGCATGTGAATTTGTGTCTTTAAGATATGATTATAGTTATCCAGTGTAGTTTTAAATATTCTTAACTCAGATGTATTTTTCTTTTGTAACATACAACATATCTTACATATTTCAAAAGTTTTTAGCTCTCAATATTGGTAAATACTTGTGAATAATAGAAATCATCTTTAAGTAATAGCTAAACAAAAATTACTCTTCATTGTTAAAGTCTCCTGAACACTGGGGACAGATACATTTTCTCAACAGAAGCTCTTTACCATTTGTTTCAGGATCTACAGTGAAAATGTTTTATGAAACCATATGATACATTCATTCAAATTATATTTATTAGACTTCATATCCTTTTAGTGTTTTTACTTAGATGAAAAGACTTTCTTTTGTAAGATTTTCTAATATAGCATTTATTCTCAAATTCTTGTGCACACATTATGATACAGTAATCTTTACTATAGCATGTAGGCCCTGCTGTTACGTGCGTGGCCTTTAAAAACACCAATGATATATTCTTTAAATTTGATTTTTTCTGACTCTTACGGCCATTCCTAACCACTCAGTTCCAATTAAGAGGGGAAATATAAGAGACCACAAGAATGATGCCTGTAGGTTTCCCAGCAACCTCTGTATAAGAGGTAAATGACCCTTGACTTCTATTTTTCCCAAGATGTTTGTGTCAGTTTTCTCAGACTCACCTGCCTTCATTCACAACCCCATAGACCACCAAAATGTAGTCATTCACATTGAAATAAAACAACAAAATGAAACAGGGCAAGAATGGGGTTCAGAAGTGAAACATCACTTCTCAAAACTGAATGTCCTATTTCAGATACTTCTTTGCAAGGAAGAAAGTGTGACACTAACAGATTAAGGAGAATATTAGGTATCATTGTGATGACATAAGGAGAGGACTTTATCTGTACTTGATGAGCCCTTTAATAGAAAGAAAATACTTGTTTTTGTTTAAGGATAAAAATCTTACATTTTAAAAAAGACATTAAAAAGTGGTAAGGTAGAAGATTCTTGCCCCAAAGTAAAGAATTTAAAGGTAACGTCGATTTAAATTTATGAACTGACCCTGTCTTTACAAGGCAAAAATTTCTAACCTGTGTCTGTATTTTAGAATTACTGTTTCTGTGATTATGATATCAACATTATGATTACAAATAATCTTCATCTTTTAGAGATAAATACTGAAATGTTTATGCATAAAATAGGGGCTCTCTTCAAAATGATTCTAGAAGTGTTTATGAAGAAGTAGGTAGGTTATGGTCAGAACAAGATTAGTTGTCAGTTGAAACCAGATGATGGCTATGCAGATGTTTGAAATATTCTAGTTAAGTGTGGGAGAAAGCGTCAACCGGAGCTAAGCAAGAATATATTCATCTTTATCTTTGTGTATGATTTAAATCCCATCAGAATAAACCTTCATAAACTTTTACTTATGGATCAACACAGTGAATTCTCTAAATCTGAGAAAAGGGATTCTGCCCCAAACACCCCCAGCTCACTATGCTTTTTTTTTTTTTTTCCTAAATGGAGTTGAGCATCCTGGTCATATACTGAGCATACTCAAACTGCTGAATTTTTTTTCCCTAGTAAATTAACCATAAAGATTTCCTTCAGTTCTATAGGGTCATTTTTAATATTTAATTTTGCCTTTGGTCCATTTAAAATTTTTGAAAGGAAAAAATAACTATCCTTTCTCCTCCAATAGATGCTTTTTTTCCCCCAACTGTCCTAGAAATATTTATCATCAAAGACATCTTGAATTCTATATTTGACTTATTCTTTAAACTGACACATTTTGAGCACCAACTGAGAGGCAGCCCTGTGAAAGAACACATACATAGACTTGCTCCCTACAATCAGAGCACTCACATAGCAGCAGGGACAAGCACAGAAATAGATCGTTATCATAAACGGTGCCCAAAGCATTTTTAAGAATAAAAGTGGCCCCAGTATTTATAATAAAGCTTCCTATACTATTTAACAACAGCATAATCATAAAACTGAAAGAACATAAGCTTGAAATTGAGTTTTCTTTTATTTTCATTAATTTAAAAATAGTACTTATGTTTATTCTATGCTTCCTTTTTGAATATCAGCTAAGAAACAGGATATCAGTGGTTGATGACAACTAGTTCACGTAAATATACTTTATTCTTTTTCAACCTTGTTAGGAACGTACCACCATACGAATTGCCTAGGTTGAGGCCAACTTGGAATTTTAGTTTTATTGGAAATACTCAGGTCCTTTTGTGATAATGTAGTATGCCTAAAGTTCATACATAACTTACTGCTTGTGTCTTCATGATAAAATTTGAATCAAAGAATATTAGAGCCAGAAAAAAAGAATAATTTCCAATTTCTTCATTGTATAGAAAAGGAGAGTAAGGTATCATTAAACCACTTTCCCTGAATCACACAAACAGTGGATTAGAACTTAATCCGAGATAAAGAAAGTGTATTCTTGGTACTCATTGGTGATTTCTTTGAGGTAAATATCAGCAATGTAATATAGTTCAAGTATTGACAAGGTAATACACAAGAAATCATTTAATTCATGGAATGTTTTTTCTCCTACTTCATTTGTTACACTGAAGAAATACACCAAAAATTTTTTTCTCCCTTACATCCCACCAGAAGCTAGAACCTTAAAAATAATGACTAAAACATAAGCATGGATAACAGAATCTGTCACCATTTCTCATCCAGACAAACCTCTATATGTTAATCCTCTGTAACTTGATCAACAGCTCAGTTAATCCATGGAGTACCATGGAAGTTCCGCGGCTACTCCTGACTCCACTGATGGCATCCTCCGCTGTGTGTCTTGCTCAACATCACACACCAGCAGAAAATAATAGTCACATGTCTGGTTTTTCCTTTTTTCTCTCCAGCTACAATTTCTCCTTTTAGGGTGAAAATTTGTAGCTGCACTTAAATTGCCTGCTGACATATTGTGGTTTAGAAGTGACCTCCTGAAAATTCAGAATAGCAAGCTGTGCCTTTATAAATAAGGTCTGTGATTTTATACTGCAGCCAATTCTAAACTTAGATCTTTACAAAATTAAAATAGGACCTAGCTACCTGCAGATCCTAATGCATACAGTGTTTTATTTCAGAGAATGAAAGGAAAAAGGCTAACTAGTCACTGATCATGACTGAGCTCTCTGGCTGTAATATTCTATCTGCAGCCATTATTAATGGGTAATTTTACATTTGGTCTATTTCTAGATCATTTAAATAGCCTATCATATTTTAAAGATCAAGCTTGTTTCTATTTTGTTTCAGTGAGGAAAGGCAATTTGACTCATTCTTTACCTTCTATGTCATACTTTTTTTTTTTTTTTTACTTTCTATATCGGTGACAGAGTCTCTGCTTTAAAAATAGAAAAACAGTGCAGCATTTCTGGCCCATCCCCCACACCGCATCACCAGCCCTGCTCCTGCGTTTCTGAATAGAGTTCAGTATGGAAGCCGTTTCCAGTCAGCACACAGGAATCTTTGAAAGGAAGGAAAAGTAGGTAGAAATCCAGATGCTAATATTTCTTCTGGGTAGAGCACTTGTCCTTATGATGCTTGGTTGTCACTGACAGAAACGTCAACCAAACTATGTCTGCATATATTGCTGGTGAAGCGAACTGCGTTAAACAGATGCTCACAAACAGAAGGCTAGGGAGTATAAAGGAGTGTTCTTCTAAGCCAAAAGCTAGCTGGGGTATTCTGACCAGTCAAGGTTAGTATAGCAACCATTGCAAATCTGTTGGTGTCCTGAGATAAATTATTCTGAGCTGTTTTTGCAAATACTAACTGTAAACTGGGGTTGCTTTCCAGAATGTGGGCTCTGAAGCATATGTATGGCATGGCAAGATACTGCTCTATGTTTCCATCTTTAAGTGTATGAAAAATGCATCTGCTGACTCATTTTTCTGATTGTTTACTAAGGATGACTGTTAACTTTTAGATTCTGTGTGGTTTACCCCTGCAGGTGTTTTTAAGTTGGTGTGGAAATAGAAAACAGACTATTATTACTCAGGGAAAGGCCACTTGCAGGCAAGATGGAAGTTTTAAATTATGTAAATTAGAGCACCAACTCTGAATTAGGTGAAAATGTGAATAGAACAACTTCCTCAAAATGGTCTGACCCAAAGTTACTAATTTTAGTAAAAGAAAATTATGGTATAATGGAGAATGAGCCCACTACCAAAAGAGAACTATGGGGGGGAATTATTTTTAAAAAAAGGAAAGTATACAAGCATAACTTTTAGTAGACACCAGTATGGTTCCTGAAAAACTTAGGAATGCAGATTTAGAAATAAAATAATCTTCACTCCTTTCAATATCATCACAGTTCTATTTACAGAGTAACTTGCAGTTTGAAGAATATTACTTACAAGTGACTCTAAGTTTTAAAAACAAAGAAATCATGTTTTTAGGTAGAGTCAAATATTATTTCTTTAAAAAGTTAAAAAAAAAAAAGCAAGTGGGTTCCCCTCTTTCCCAAACACTTTGCCTTTTTGTTACTTTTTAACAGTATAATTAACTATAAAATTGAGAAAATATGAGCTTGAATGAAAAATACTTGAAAACAAAGGAAACAATTCATCATTCAACATTCATTGTGTATGTACTATGTGCCATGCACTGTTCTAGATGCTGGGAAGCAGAAACCAATAGTCACATCACTATCCTGGCCCCTACTGTCCCAAAGGAATGTAGAAAATTGTTATAAAAATAAACAGAATCCTGATTTTTGTAAACGAAGATTAAATTACTAAACCATGCAGTAGAAGATATGGTAGGTACTAAAAAGTATTAAAAACAATAGATTTGTGGGAGTTGATAAAATGCAAAAAAATTAAAAAATAAGTAAAAAAATAAAACAGAGAAATATATTCACCTGAATGAGTTTCATACATCTTTAATTCAGAAAAGCAAAGTTGAAAATAAACTATGATATTATATTCAAAATACAATTTTGTGTAGACAATATATATTATGCAATCTTTTTGAGATAATTTAAATATATTGAAAATATAGAAGAAATGCTTTGATTAAAAAAAAAAAGAGAGAAAGAACTTTTAGCAGATCTTTGTTGTTAAGTTTAGTTTCAAAGTTTCCCAGTGCCCAGTCTTTCTGAAGGTAGTCTGAAGACATGTTTCAAAATTTTAAAAATTTACCTTAAGTAAGTTAGACATATTCATAAATTATGGTAGTTTTCTAAAACCAAAAACTACTTAAACATTAGTGGGAAAGTCATCAACTAGGTAAGTAATAGCTAACTATACAATGAAATATACAACGTAAAGTAATCATTTAAACTGTAATAGAATTACATTTGGTGACATAGAACAATCAAAACCATGTGGTATTGTTAAGTGAAAACAGATTAAAGGAAGTATGAATAGTATGCATCTTATTTAAAAATGTGTTTATAAAAATTTTGGGAAGGACATATACCAAAATATTTGAAATGGTAATATTTGCGAATATGTATTGTGATTTTTTGTGCTTTGTAATTTTTATTTGATGCAAAAATACCACTTTTACAAGCAATAACAAAATAGTTATTGTCGTATCATATTTTGTTACTATTTTAGTATGCATACTGTTACATGAAGCTATAGAAAATGAAATTTCATGTGCTTTTTAGTTCTTAAAGTATTTCTTCACTTATTTGGTCAGTTAGTTATACTTCTTATGGAACCATTATAGTGTGAGAGACCAGTTAGGATACAGTGAATTCTAGGGTAAAAGAGAAAATATTGTATCATAAAGCTTCATTTCTGGTGCATTAGGGAGCACAACTGGCCTTCATTCCTCCCACTTCCTGCTAATAAATCTACTGGCAAAGAACATTTTATCCTTTGAAAAAAAGTTCAACATTTGTTGAATTAATGCCATATTAAAGGTATGTGACTCACTCCTGAATGGAGGGAAACCAGCCAAGAACCATTTTGTTTCTTGAGGTCTTTTTACTTCTCAGGGCTACGGCCCTAGCGTGGATCTAGAGACACGTCTCAGTACCAATTTGAAAATTTTGTCTCTAAGACTTTCTGTCTCAGTCCTTATGTCTGTGTTTTTCTGTGTTTGTGATTCCTTCTCTACCTTTCACTCTTGTCTCTCACACTTTCTATCCTTTTTATTCTTTCTCTTCTCCTTTTTATTCTGCTAATGTTTTTTGCTACACAGAACCTTTGTTAACTTACAAGAAACTATTTCAAGTTGTTCAGATTTCATAAGCCTCTGTAAACTCCACAGGAAAAACAATGACAACAAAACCTCAATAAATTACTTCCCAACATGAAAAAGAAAATTGGAAAAAGGGATGATAATGTGCAAGGAGAAAAATTGTTGTTTGGTGAAACACGCAAAACAATTTAGATTAAGAAGGGGCTCTAAAAAAGAAAAAGGGGTGGATCTGTGAAATTAATAATTTTTTGGCGTGATAGATCTTTTCTTTTTTCTTTTTTTTAATTTAAAGAGAGAAAAAGCAAAACAGAAAAAAAGAAATAATATAGAATTTCAAAAAAAATTAATGCCAAGAAATCACTAGTTGATAAATTACATACTGTCATCTTAGAAATAGTTGTTCGAGTCACAAAATTAAAGCATAGAAAGTGGACAAACAATGAGAATGCAAATTGTTTTGTTCAATGATCTAACATTGAATAGTAATATGGTTATCTATCTTACATACCTAAACATACATACAATTGTATCCTTTAGAGCACTTTCCTTCCCTTTCTTTTTTACAATAGCTATTACATGTTTTGGATCTTATTACTCCTACAGTTTTTATTACTTTTTACACCAGAGAGACAATGTGATATTTATAAATATGACTCTTATTTATTTAACTTATGAGAATAGTCTCCAGTTGCCTCCATTTACCTATAAAGGTCTCAAGATCATCATTTTTATAGCTGAGTAATATTCTGTTGTATAAAAATACCACATCTTTTTCATCCAGTCTGCAGTTGATGGGCATTTTGGTTGTTTCTAAGATTTAGCTATTACAAATTGTGCTGCTATGAACACGGGTGCACATATATCACTGTGACATGACCTTTTCTGTGAAATTAATGTAAGAAAATAAAACAAAGAAGACCTAATCCTTATGACTGATAATATTTAACTACAAGATAAGATTGTTAGACTATATTCCATAGGGAACCATTAAAGTTTTTGAGCCTAAAAGTAATAAGGATACAGAGGATGGGCATGAGAGCTTGCAGTGGGACCTCCTGTCAAAAGAGAGACTACCTTTTTCTGATTCTCTAAATGGCCTTATATCAGTGATTTTGGATTCCAAGTGTTTCTGGACCTTTTAATTCAGCAGCAGTAACAGGCAAGAATGATGGGTAGGAACTGGTGTCAGGAAGCAGTTTAGGAGGTTATCATCAAATTGAACTAAAATGGAAGCAGATCATATATACTTGTAGGTCTTGATAAAGACTGAATTATATTTGGTGAGAAGAGAAGCCAATGGATTCCTTCTGACTTTAAAAGAATTGCTTTGATTTGTGAAGGTTTAGCACAGACTGTTTAATGAGTATGGAGGGAAACATACTGACCACTTTGGAGGAGGTTGTAAAAAGTTAGGTGAGGAGACTGGTGGCATGGACCAGAGTTGAGATATAGTCAAATTTAGGCTTATTTGAATGGTAAAAATGAAAGGGTTATTGTGGCCAGCCTGCAGAATGTGGGAAAGAGAATATTAACCACTATGAAAAGGATTTTGGGCCTTGAAACACTTGGATGAGTATAGTTAGCATTTTCTGATACAGAGATTTTTAATACTATGATATCAAGATTTCAGTTTGGACATGTGTTATGGCTTGTGTTTAAATGTCCCCCCAGTGCTTCATGTGGTAATAGGTGGGGGTTTTCAGATGTGACTGGATCTACAGTGTGTGATGGTGGATTTATTCATAGTGCAATGCTAGGATCAAAGGCACTAGGATTAAGGATATGAGTGCAACCTACCCTAAATATTCTGGATGAGATAAAAGGATGCTATTAACATCCCTTGTTGCTTTTGCTACCTTCTGCCTGCCATGAACTGTTGCCTCTCTGGCATATGCTACCCTGCCCTTGAGCCAGCTAAGTAGGGATGGAAACTTCTATGAACTATAAGCCAAATAAATCTTTTCTTCTTTAACATTGGGTGTCATGTATTTTGTCTCCACAAGAGAGAGGTAGCTAAGACAGTATGTTGATTGAATTGTGTACTTAAATATCCATCCAAGTGGAGAAGGTAAGTATGCAAGTGGAAACAAAAGTCTTGGATTCAGAGAAAAGAACTGGCCTGGAGATATAAAACCATGGTAATCCACATGTTGATAATGTCTATATTCATGGGAATAGAAGATAGCTCCCGAAAACTGAGCATAGGTAGATGCAATAAGTGAGTTCAGGATGAAGAGGATGGGTGGGGAAAGAGATGAAAATGGAATTTCCTGACCATTGATAACTGTCTCCTTTCAAAGATATATATGAACTCATTAATGGGTAGGAAGTTTTTCTTAGAAAATTATTATGCTTAAGTTTAAGATCATGGGATTTAGCTCAGTGGCACAAGAGCCTGCCTGGCAAGTGTGAGGTTGTAAGCTTGATCCTTGGTACTAAAAAAAAAAAAAAATTTAAGATTGTATCATTATTGCCATGTCATGGGGGAGGTAATAATGACCCTTTTTAAAAAAACAAAGGCAAAAAAGAAATAGCTGGTTGTAAGAGAAAGATGAATTTGCTTTTAGAAATGTATTGAGAAATCAGCAAAATATGTAGATGCATACTCTGAAGTAGATTTAAATGGCTGAACTAAAATTTGTGGGAAACATTAAAGTAGAGGTAGATTGTAGAGTTATCTATGTGGGTATGATGATAATTTTCTTAAATGCTTGTAGCTATCAATGCTTTGTATCTATTTGTAGCTCCTGCAGACTATGGGCAAGAAGCACGATATGAAATAAAGCTCCATAATCCTAAATAAGTTGTTCTTTCTTCTGTTCATAAGATGTATATAAAAGTTTATGGGGAATACTTGTGAACATAATTGTTTGGAATGGGTTTGTATTTGTGATATTTTAAATGTGTTGAGTACAATGCTAAGTAATATATTTACATAAACTACAATCCTATGAGGTAAGCAGAATTACCTTTGCCTTTGCAGTTGAGAAAACTGAGGGTGGATAAATACCAAAGATCACATAACTGATAAATATCTACCATAGAATTAGATCTCAGATCTGTCTAATGATCAGGTTAGCATCCTCTGCTCACTGCACCAATGATGAATGTTGGTTAATGGGGAGGACTCAGTGGCCTTCCAACAGTATTTTTTGGAAAATGAGCTTAGGCCTATTTTCCCTGAATTTTGAATATTCATGGGAGAAAGCACTTAAAAATTTAGTTTGTTCCCTTGAGGTAAATCACATTTTTTTTGCTTACTTTTTTCTTCTGTCTTACCCCTTATATTATCTACTTATGAAATAATAAAGGCTCATAGAAGATGAACAATAAGAAATTAATTAGAGTCAGTTATACTGTGTGTGCTGATTCCTTGTATCATCCTGGAGAAACAAAGGCTTTCCTAAATCTGATGCCTTCAGATGTGGAATAGCACATTTTGAATCAGTTTTCAGAGAGGCAATGGGAATAGAAAGACAAGGACAGTGTTAGTCCTAGAAGACCCAGTTTTGACAACATATTCTTTTCTCCTCAACCTCATTCTCAAGAATTTCTATGGCTCTGTAAATCTGATTGTTTGAAAGCCTGCAATGACAATAAATGGCTACTGACAATTTCTTTGTAAACTTGTGAGTATGGATGAGCCAAATGTTGCCTGGCCTGAAGCTCATACAATGCTTATTTGGGGAATTTTTTTAAAAAAATAAGATACACGGATAAAGAGTCTTAGAATGTATCCATGAAAGTTAGATGTCCTGAATTGAAGTTGCATTGGCTTCATAATGCTTCTGTGGTGAAGAGGGCAGTTCATTTAATATTTCATGGATAAGGAAGGTATAAATCATAGCAATATTTTTCAGTTAAATGAAAATTTTATATAAAATGTGACAGTTTCTCATCTCTTCATAACTCCTCATTAGAGCTAAATGTCATCTCTTCCTATTTCAGTAACACTACAACAAAAGTGGGTGTGACCAAGTGGTGAGAGTCCACTGAACCACGGCTGTTAGCTCTCAGTTCTCATTTGGTGATGTGAACACTGGAAAGGGGCAAAAGTGTTCTAAATAGTGAAGTGATTTCACCATACCCATGGAGAGAGGTTGAAATGTAACACCTTTATTTCATTACATGGAATATACTGTAAAAAGAAAAATAATTTAGGACCAGCAATTTTCCAAAGAGGAGCAATCAGTAAGAAAGGCAATTTTGAAAATAAATCAGATTTTCAAAAGCTGCTTTTCTTTTTGGAGTGAATGATCATATTACTAGGAGCTCAGAGCACCTTAAAATGGCCGAACAGAAGTAGCAAATGACAAGTGACTTTTTAAATGTTGGTTAAAAAAAAAAAAAGATGAGTCGGATTCACCTCAACAGTGGCTGGCTTGAAGTTCCATGGGGAGATGGTGACTTAGGTATGATATAGACACTTATAAAACTGTATATATCTTAAAGTATGAATGTTTTTGCTCTAGCAATGTGATATTGACAAAGCAGGGCAAGTTCTCCCCCTGTAAATTATATGCCAGATGTCTGGTAACTGTGTTTCTAAATATAGGCAGAGTCACCTCCTGTGTAGCTTCAAAGACTGAAATAGTTGGCATTTGATTAGCATGCTGAAAGTCACAGATATTTTTTAAAACAATTTCACACTGAAAATTTATCCTAAAGAGTTAAATTCAACAGTTTTATAAGTAAGGGTTTTGCTGTTTTTATCCTAATACAAGTCTAACACAGTTGTAAAATTACTAAATAATTGTGTGTGGAGATACATTTTGTTTGAGCTTGACAAAGCTTATAAAACTGATATAAAGTACATTCGTATTGATTATATAAAGATTATATATTCAATATTATACATATTTGAATAGAAGATTGTAATTGCTAAATTTTGGATCTTGAAATGGAGAAAAGGGAGGAATAAAGACATCAAAACAGAAGTTGGAACCTGATGTAGTATCTTTAGATACTCATGTTATCAGATTAATTGCAGATAGTCTCAGAATTTGTAAGAAAGTAAACAAAATGGACTTTCTTGGGAGTTAGACAAGCAGAATTCAGAACAAAAGATTTTGTTTTCCATTGGAGGTCGTGCATGTTCTATAAATTACTCCTTTCAGAGATTAATATAGGTTTATTTCTTATGAATTCTTTCAGAAAAAAAGTGTACCAGTAAGTCTTTATTTTGGCTCTTACATGTTTGCTTTTTAAATGATAAAACCCCCCTCTCCCTACCTTTGAAATACTAGCAAATAGTTTTAAAATTCATTATGATGAACAAACACATTAGAACGCAATGATGAGAGCTGGCTGGGAAGCATATCAAGTAGCCTTCAGTTTCAAATACTCTTAGTTTTGTTTTCCCTTAAAGGTCTTCGTGCTAGGCTAGAAAGAAATGGGTCCAAAATAAACCCGAAAGACCATTTCTCCAGGCTTTTACAAGCTCTAACATTTGGCCGATTGTCATGTTAGCTGTTAACGGTGGAAACAGGCTGTGATAATGAGTCACCATTCTATATTTCAGTATTTGTCTTATAGAACACATTAAAGATCATAAAATGTATTATCATATACAGGAAAGGCAAACTTGCTCATTGCAAATATTGAAAGTGATTATTAAAGTTGAAATACGTTTTAAGCATTGATTATTTAAAGTTTTATTAATTTGCTACTGCTCTGCTGATTAAACTGAATATAGTACTTTAACATATGCAAACTATTTGGAAAGTTAGTATTATAATTTTCATATTTTTTTCATTAAATATTTGCCCTAGAGTTCTCCCAAATTTCACTCTGCAAATAGGTTTTTAGTATAAAAAAAACCCTACATGTGTATGATTCATAAATCATCAGATTTTTATCTTAGGACCTGTAATTCAAACATGATCAGTCCCCCAAAGAATGTTTATGATGATGAATTCTGTGTTTTATTTATTAGAGCATAACGTTCCAATTTCTTTGTTGTTGCTGGGGTTTTTTTGTCTTTTTTCAAGTTTTAAAAGTTTTATTAGTACATGTTTACATTACCTAATGGTTACATTGTGGGGAGTTGGTGCATATACATAAAACTGCTTTTAACTTCCATTTTCTTGCAAATTATTACTTTGCTATCATATTTTCTCCGTCTACAAATATTTATTGATGTTCCTTATTGCAATTATGCTTTGTAAGTACAATAGCACTGTTAAACACTGCAGAGAATTAACACACAAAAATGAGTATCAGTAATTGTTTGAGATGAAAATTCAAAGAATTGAGTGCCTGAATTGCTAGTTTTTCTAGATAAGCAAGAAATAAAGCAAGGTGGACACTGTAAACACTACCTGGATACACTGTATTGTATATACTTTAAATCATTGTGAAAACTAAATAAGATTATACCTAGTGCTTAGATTATTATTATGCACATAAATGCTGTTCAACATCAACTGTCATAAGTCTTATAGAATACATTAAAGACCATAAAATGTCCACTCTCTCTTAGGATTTGTATTTTCAAAAAAATTCTATATCATACACAAAAACATTGATGATTACTAGTTGACTTCTGCCCTGTGCACTAGCTCACTTGTGTATTTCATTACTGTGCGATATGCGCCCTTCATTTGATTCAATGGAATCATTTGCATGTCAATTAAGTCACTCTGGCAAAGTTCTCTGTTAAGACTATAACAAAGAACCGTAGGTAGAATCATGTGCACAAATTTTTAAAGATTTGAAAAGTAGAGATTATGAAATGATTTCTAAAGTATAACATTCCATTGCAGCTGTGTTTCCAATAATGTTCTTAATGTATTTAAACAAGTTTTAGATAAGCTTTTCATGAAACATGTTTCTGATTAACAGCTAAGTGGCTTTATGAAAACTGAACTAGAATTATTTAGCAGTTTTAAAACATTTTGATTTATTGTATGTTAAGATTTAAAATGGAGGAAGAAGTAGTGGAGAGAGGGGCAGATATTAACAACTCAATTATAATACTTGGGGAAGATTTTCATTCTAGTCAGTGTTGCTTTTATATTTCAGCCTTTAAACAAACTATCCTTTTAACCACCTTAAAACTCTCATGTCCAGTAAATTGACTCAACAGTGTTGGTCCTGTCTAAGTTCCTATACAGGAAAATTAGTGTATTCCAACTAAAACAACTTTGGTTATCACGGGATGGAGGGATGGAAGAGAGAAGATTGTGTCTTTGGGTGGTGGCTGGGTGCCTAGAGGAGAGAAAAAGAGGATTGTTGTTCAAGGGACTGATTTTTCCGGTGGAAGGTGTGCAAAGACATATGAAAAAAGGAAAGCTTGGAGAAGAGGAATGGCAGATCGGTATGGAATTGCCAGGATACAGGGACAGAATTGCTCGGTGCTAATGCCCAACCACACCCGGGCAGATGGAGAATCAGTAGTCGGTGAATGGACCCACAGCACCATTAGCAATATTTCAAACACAGCTGACCTTATGACCTTTCCAACCCTTGGAACCCCTTTTTCAGGGCCCACCTACCTTATTGCACATTTAAGACTGGGGACTCAGCTATAACTGTCCTTGGGAATATGTTACAGTCACTATAACTCATGACAGGGGCAGGATCAGGTGTGAGGACAGGAAAGACAACAAGGGTAGCCTAGATATGTGGAGGGGTAGGTGAGTGTTCTGGCAGCTATGATTGCTAAGGATTAAAGAAAATTGTTTTGTCTGAAAAAGCCTTAAATACAGTATTTTTTTGGCAGTGGTTTTGTTTTGTTTTATTCAATCTTATGCCCTTAATCTTCCTCCTCTTTTGAGGGTAGTATAGTAGGAACAGTAGTAAGTCAAGGGGAGGTATGTCACTGAGCACTGTGGTCTTCTGCACTGGAAACTGCTCATCTAGGTCCTTCAGATGAGAGTGGAATTTCCTGGTGTATGGATCACATTTTCTCATGTTACATAGGAATTGATTTAGCCTATTAAGGTTCACTTTGATTCACAAATTTTGTCTTATTTCTTTTCTTCTTTCATTTTTTCTTTTTCTTTGTTTCTTTTTCTTGTCTTGTTTTTCTTCTCATTTTCATAGGTTCCTGGGCAGATCGATCACCACTACATGAAGCCGCCAGTCAAGGCCGACTTCTTGCATTGAGAACATTATTATCACAGGTAAAATATTAAACATATCTTAACTTATGTCCCTTCCCATGAACATAAAACATTGTCAAAGCAAATCAATTAAAAAATAATATGATTGCTTAAGTTTTAGTGCTGCATTTTTATTTTATATCACATATGGCAAGTCAATAATTTCTGATTTATCTTTCAAATTCCTTTATAAATACTTTGATATAATTCTGTAGCTAAGGATTTCAGACTTCTCACACAGAATATTTCTTAACTGATACACATCTTTTAAGTAATTGATAATTTAATTTTTGTATTATTTATTTAATTGTAAACATATTTAACTCTTTTCCAGTTGCACATCTAATTGCAGAATTAGTTTAGTCAAATAATACCCAAAAGGGGTAATCAGATAAAATGCCAAAACAATCTATTTTACATTATGATGATCTGTAATATACAGTAGTATAAGGAATTACCTTGGAAGGTGATAGAACACTCATTTCAATATCTGCTTGCTTATCAGACTCAGCAGAGGAAAACTGAAAAACATAACTTCCTTGCTGAAACAGATATTTGTCCAACTTGGGCCCCATGCCTTTAATTTTTAAGCTTCCCATTTGACTCAAATACACACACACTTCTGAATGTCACTTCACCACAATCAAGGAGAGAGGAGTTTTCTCAGACGGCTACGAGAAAGAAAAAGTTGAGCCCCTTGGTACAGACAGTCTTGCCTAGGACCGAGGAGACTGGACCCTGGGTTGGCATTTTAGGTGACCCACAGGCTATCTGAGCTATATTTTCTCCTTTGTAAAATGAGAAGAGATGTTCCCCCCAGAGCTCTTCAGTTCTGTGACAGCCATGTGACTGTTTTGTTTCTCTCATCTCTTGATGATGGAAGGAAAGAAACCTATAAAAAGGTCAGTAATTTCAAAGGGTAATCCCAGGAGAGCTCTTTGAGAGGAAAACAGTCCTAGGGTATTCCTCAGCGTGTGTCTCCTACCCTTGGATGCTGTCTGGAGAGACAAAGAACTGCCCAAGAGCCTATTGTGAAAGGGAACTTCTGCTCCTCACAGGCTTCTGTTGTCTTGTTATTTGCTATGCAGCAGCCTGGGGCAGCTTCCAAATCTGCCTGCTGGCCACAGCCTGCAGGGATAAAGGATCTTGAAAATTTCCACTTGGTAGTGGAAAAGATTTGGTGTAATTATTTCAGTGTCTGTTTTATGATTCTTCATATCCATTCTGGTATTAGAGATTATTGTAATTTGCAATGTGTTAGGAGGGCTTTGGCCTTGAAGTTCTTCCTATTATAATAGTGCTCAGTATGACTGTCAATAGAAAATGAGTCACTAATGATACTGAGAAGGCAAAGAATCTCACACATTGTAGTCTGACATTTTGAGTTTAATTGGAATATAATGAAAAGGCTTTTACTTAGGTTTAATCAAATGATAAAATAAAACCTAACATTTTCTATGTGCTGGGCACTGTAATAATAACTACGTTACATGCATCATCTTATGTAATTCTCATTATAATCCTAACATTTATAGGTTAAGAACTATGTCCAAATTGCAACGGTTATTGCATAATGGATTCAGAGCTTTAAACCCAAATCTGATTCTGTAGTCAGAATTCTTAACTTACCATATAATTTAATCATGTCTGTTCAGTTACAGAAATTTACAAAGCAGTTTACTAAAGTTTATTTTTTTCTCCACCCTGGACCAACTTATAATTATATATCCTCAATCAAAGCAAATTATTTAATCTATGAACAATTTTTAGTTTTACAAAGCAACAGCAAAATAAAGACAGCCCCCACAACAAAATTAAAAAAGCAAAATTTAGAGAACATACCAGAATCTATTGAACGAAATACTTAAAATATTAGATTGAGGCAGGAGTGTGCTACAAAAATGGGATGAAGGAGATTTTGTTATTATTTTTTATTTGTACAATTTATAATCAACAATGTGAAAATTTCAATACTTACATACAATATGTAATGATCAAATGAAGGCAATTAGAATTTCCACCTCCTTAAACTTTTCAGAATAATTTCTAATTTCATTAATAGCTGTACATATTTGGGGAGTATGATGTGGCATTTCAATACATGTACAAATTATGTGCTGACTAAATCATGCTAATTAATGTTTCTATCTCTTTAACATTATCTTTTTTTGGAGCCTTCCAAAGGAAATGAAATCAGCAAATCAATAAATACCTTCACTCCCATGTTTATTGTAGTACTGCTCACAATAATTAAGATATGGACTCAACCTTGATGGCCATCAGCAGATAATGGATAAAAAATATGATATATGTAAAATATTGAGCACCCATATAAAAGAATGACATCTTGTTCTTTGAAAATGTATGGAACCGGGGAATATAATATTAATAAATCAGACAAAGTAAGGCATATATCACATGTTAAAAAAAAAGCTTTAAAAATCCATTTGAGTGTAGAATAGTGAATACTAGAGTCTGGGAAGGGTGGGGGAAAGACAGACTACAGAGTTGTTGGACGAGAAGCCAACACACAATTAGATAGAAATAATAAATCTTAGTGAATTTGATTTACAAAAATCTATGATATGTATTAAGAATTACTAAAAAAGAAGAGATAAGAAGCTTCAACAATGAACAGACTCTGACCTTTAGACTGGCCAACACTGCTAAAGTGGAAACTAGTTTGCCTAAAATTCTTTAATCTTTAAAATATATAATTCTGGTGATACTTGTAGAGATAATGTTATGTAACATTTTACTCATTTTCCCCATTTGTGTCATGTTTAGGGCTATAATGTAAATGCAGTAACCATAGACCACATCACCCCACTGCACGAAGCCTGCCTGGGAGGTCATGTAGCGTGTGCCAGAATTCTTCTGGAAGCTGGAGCCAATGTAAGCACCTTTTTATGTTAACAGCTTCACAACTACTAAGAGGCTCAAGCAGAGTTTTCTTCTCTTCCTCAGTAGCTTTCAAAAAGACAGTAAAAAGAAAAATAAAGCCACTGGATCACCTCAGCCTTTTTAAGAATTTCCAGCCATTATATAAATATGTAACATACTCGTAAAATGATTTCCAGCCATTGCACTAATGGGTAGCATACTGCATAATAATAAAGAATATGCTTTAAGTTATTTTATCTGCCTCATCATGTCTATCTTTTGAAGTCTTAAAGCTTTTCTTATGGATGGATATGAACTAAGTATACTTTGTCTTATTTACTGCACATGTATTTCCAACTATTTCAGTTGGCAGATAGCATGGCTTTTGAAATTTCAAAACTGAGTTAATCATATATAGTTTATGAGTCTTATTCTTAGCTTTCTGGTTTGGTATAGGTAAATGCAATCACGATAGATGGTGTGACTCCATTATTCAACGCATGCTCACAAGGCAGTGCAAGCTGTACAGAACTTCTTCTGGAGTATGGTGCCAAAGCCCAGCTAGAGTCCTGTCTCCCGTCTCCCATACATGAGGCTGCTAGTAAAGGTAGGGAGTAAATGAAAAGGCAGTGTGTGTGTGTGTGTGTGTGTGGTTTGAAATGCATTGCTTCACTTCCGTCACAATGAATTACACTCAAGGGGAAGCATAGTTTGTGATGAATGTGGGGCAAGTAGGCATGAGTGCAAGGAACCTCACTGCTACTTTGTGTTGGCAGGTCATCATGAATGTCTTGACACACTGATATCCTGGGGCACAGATGTTGACCAAGATATTCCTCATTTGGGAACACCTCTCTATGTCGCTTGTATGTCACAGCAATTCCATTGCACCAGAATGCTTCTTTATGCTGGTAATTTTCTTTAAGACATTTTCTTTTCTGTTCATATCCATGAGTAATTATTTCTCTAACTCAGCTTCTTTTAAAATTGTATCTTACTGCTTTACAAATGTTCTCTTTATAAACATTCTCTTATAAGTATATAACCAATAAAAAAAGACTTCCTTACTGATAACACTTGAAGCTCCAGGTAAATATATAATCTCACTGTTTTGCGTAACAGCATTGCAGACATTTGGGTATGTAAATGGAGTCTGAAAGCCCTACTTATGAAATTAAAATCCTCAAGCTTGAATATGATCTTGCTAAGTATACATTACCTTTGAGCAAATACATCAGGAGACATTTTAGGGATAGAAACTTCTTGGATAGTTTTAACTTCTAACAACCATAAAAATGCATACACTGTCCTGGATTTTATACCTTATGTCCTGTTTACATGGAATAATTTAATATCCTTTTCCACTGTCATGAAATAACTCTGTTTCTCAAAGTTCAGCATCAGCCCCCCATGAAACATTCCTGATGTACTGAGAGCATAATGGTCTCTTCCCCCATGCACCCAGGAGCTCCTTTAGGATGTGGATGAGGCTTCAGCCTTCCATCATTTCTTTTCTTTACTACAGTGCCTTCGTTGCATGTGGTACAGATAGCTAGAACATCACAGAAATGAGCAAATGATCTACTTTTTATAACAGCTATTTAACCCTTAATCTATTAAGACATACATTTTTAGTGAACCCATTTACTATGTGTTACATTATCTCAGCTAAGTTATAAATTGTTTTGTGCAAGGAAGATCTTTATCTATTATTTCATTCTCATTATAGTTAGAGTCTTAAAACATGAATTCTGTAATAATTGTTGATCATGGTTTTCTAGTCATGTTCTCCCACAAATTTGGCATAACCAATAGAGTTTATATTTTATCATCTATCTTTATTTTGCTAGGAATTTATTTTTTCCACCACATATTTTTATGATTTTTTTTTAAATAGAAAAAATGCTGTTAGTAGTTCAGGCACTAGTCCCTCATAAAATTGATATAACCTGTTACATTTTTGATTTCTTTATGGAAATTTTGCTATAGAATATAATTGCCTCACTGAACATTTTATATGTCTTTTTTAAAAATTGAAAATAATGGCATTTATTGAAATTTGTAAGTAGTGGGAGGTCCATAAAGAAACTCATAAAACATATTATTTCTTGTAGATAATCATTAATTTTACAAACAGGATTAGAAAACAAAATTGAAAAGAACTTAGGCCTTTTTTTGTGTGTGTGTGCCAGAATCAAACTCATGACCTTGCACATGTCAGGCAGGTCGTTATTTTTATTGAAAGGATTCTTTGGTTTCGTAACTATTTATGTAGCAGATAACAAGATTACTATTTTTCACTGTTGAACTGCATTTACTTATTGTACATGAGTGACTACCTTCTGTCAGGCCATGCATTAACTGCATTAGATAACTTCCAGTGTAGGATTGTATTTTTTAATGTAAGCATTTTTTTAAAAGTTACTTTATATACAGATATCACTAATGTGTTTTTCTATTTGAGAGGTTCCATGTCTGTATTAAATTCATCGATTTAAACTACATGATTGAATAAGGGTAGGAAAAAGTACACGTTTTACCTAAATGGCTCACATATTTAACATTGTGAGTTTCAAAAAACCAAAGAACATTGTTCCCTTTCAATACAAGAATAAATATAATACATACTTGATCATTTTAAGACTTCCATGTTTGATGAAAATAGATACATGTGAACTTAATCATGTTCTGCTTATATTAGTGTAATTAAGTTTGGAATAATTTAAGAATTTATGTATCTCCTCATTATGAAATCTTTCAAACATATAGAAAAATGTTTTACAGTAATATAGCAAGTCTACGTACCACCCCTCCAGCTTAAGCTTTTTTTATATGAAATATGTGTCGGATATGGTGGTGCACGCCTGTGAACCCAGCATTTGGCGTGGTAAGCTAGAAGGATCACAGAAAGTTTGAAGTCATCCTGGAATATGTAGTGAGTTTGAGGGCAGCCTGAATTATGTAGTGAGGCACTGTCCAAAAAAAAGATTTTATATGTAACATGTATATTTAGGGAATACATGAAAAGTATATACATTAATATATGTGTAAATAGATAACTAATTTTAGATAGAATGAAGTCTCCTTTGGAACCTTCCTCAATTGCCTTTCTTGCCCCCTCTCCAGAGGTAACTGATGTATCTACTACTTTTTGTTTGTATTTATCATCGCTCTTTATACATAGGTGCTGATGTACAGAAAGGCAAATATTGGGATACTCCTTTACATGCTGCTGCTCAACAATCCAGTATAGAAATTGTAAACTTACTGCTAGAATTCGGAGCAGATATCAATGCAAAAAATACAGAGCTTTTGCGACCTATAGATGTAGCTACCTCTAATAGCGTCGTGGAAAGAGTTCTGCTTCAACATGAAGGTAAGAGGAATAGATGTGGACATTATTAAAACACATGGACAAATTTGCCTAAAACAAATGAAAACACTGTTGGCAGGTAAATGAAGACAATGGCATATAATTTGGAGTATTTTTGTAAGAGTAGAACATTTTCAATTTATGTTTTAGCTATGAACAAAATATGGTTAGTTTAATTTTTGACATATCTAAGCTTTGTTATTCCTATTGTTTATTTAGCTTATTTTGCCAGTGCATAATATGTAGTTCTGGTATGAGGTATGGTCATGTATATTTGGAAAGATGACCCATTTTGTTAAGGCGTGCATCTTCTATAACAAGTTGATGAAACATAACAAGGAAAAATTTTCACACTTAAGACTTTTGCTCTAAAACAGAACTTGTTAAACTTGGTTAAGAGACTATAAAAACTTCAGCTTAAAATTAGACCTAACTTGAGGAAAAATATATAACTTTAAAATTTCCCCTTTTTGTGCATAACACTTTTGGAGTTTTTGAATTATATCTCCTTCAAAAGGAAGAAGTTTTGTGGCTTTGAATGCAACAATAATTTCATAATCCTGAAGATGATAGTGTTTTTAATAACATGAGATGCATCTTGGTTATATGATCTCAAATGAAAGCAACATAAATGCATGAATGTTCAGTGTACTGGTCTTACTATCCTAGTTTAATAAAAATCACTGCATAGAAGATTTCTTTCATGTAACTTACTGATTATAAAATTGATTTTGATTTTAATTAACAAATATATTCCTGTCTTCTTGTAGCAACCCCCAGCTCTCTTTGCCAACTTTGTCGACTCTGTATCCGAAATTGCATAGGAAGATCAAGATTGCATCTTATGGCTCAGCTCCAGCTACCAACATTACTTCAGAATTTCTTACAGTATCGATAGTGAAAAAGTTTTAAATTCCTTGACAATCAAAAATTTCTATTTCATTTGCATAGTGAATATTTCTTATTAATCTATGCTAGGGTGAAGTAAGTATGAAATTACATGGGGAAACAGTAAAATATCAATATTCATTTTAAGTGTAGTAGTTATTACTTTTATGAATTTTTACTATTTTAGTATTGTAATATGTTTAAAATATCTATACCTTATGGTCCTATTATTGTTGAGGAAAAATTGAGAGATTCTCCATTTATATATAGTTTTCAAAGTAGGAAAGAAAAACATGAACTTTTACTAAAATTTTAATTTAATTGTAATTCAATTTTGTTTGTATTTTAAAGGTCTGTGTTCTCCAAATAATGGATTAACTTTAGTTTTGGCTACTGTGTTTATCTCTGTGTTTTTAATATTGATGCAACATGTGAATGCCATTTAGACATTATGCAGTTTGAAATAAAGATTCTCATTCAGCAAATCTATTGTGGTGAATTTACACTTGTCAATATAATAATCAGTTCATGAAGAGAAGACAAGTTGCTCTCTGTGCAGAGCTCAGTCCTTTCTCCACAGTAAATAGGTCTCCTATAATAACCAGTGGACTGAAAGCCAGCACTGCCCTTTCACCCTTAGATATTTAGAACCTTCTCCACCTGCTAAGGCTATTTTCAGACCTCCTCAAGAGCAGCTTCTTAAGGTCTCTCTTCAGTGTTTGCATACAGTACTCTGGCCTTCTCCCATTTCAGAAATTCTCGATAATTAATGGTGCCTGAACTGGAGAAAATGCTGAGTTTTTCAAAAACAAATAAATTTGTAGCTTACTTGGTAAACAACACATTATATATGGCTCAGGACCTTAAAAGCCTATTTTACAGAACAGCTCAGTCTAATACATTTGTAATATATGATAGTCACTAATATGGGTTTTACCATAGAATAACATCATTAAAATAATTAGATATTAAAGCTACCTTTTGGCAAAATAGTCTTCTACTATGGTTTTCCCTGAATTAATGGTAAAGTCTTAGGTTCAAAGAATAACACAACACATCTTCTTTGTTAGTCTTGTACAATAAGAGAAGTAAACATCAAATATTAAAAACACTAAAATTTTTTTGTCCATTTTTATCTCGGCTCAATATGATTGTCTTATCAAAGAAACACTATAATTTAAATGTATCATGCCTTTGTTAAAGTGAGATCATTTCTTGATATAAAACACTATTATTTTGAATAGTATATCATTTAGGAGTGGAAGGTGATTAAGAATATGAGCCACTTGCTTGAATCTTTTAAAATCACTGTAGCATGAACATGAGAGTAGAGTAACATGGAACAAAAAATAGATACAGTACTTTAGAGGCCTTCTCATCCAAAATGTGTCCTCCACACACATACGCTAAATCATGTGCATGTACACACTCCTACACTAATATCCAGGTGCAAAATTCCACACAGGCAAACAGCAAAATAATTTACCATTTGACGTAATATTAAGGCAATACAGACAATATAGAAATATATACTGTATTTTGGAAGGGAATGTATTTAATGTCTATTATTTTTATAACCACAGTACAGATTTGATGTTTTTGAGAAATTAAGTAGAAACACAGGCCTCTTCAGAAATGAAGGCTACTATTACATAATGCACTGCCCTCAAATGGCTGTTACTCATCAGCAAAAATAACTTAGATTTTCTTCACTTTCATGGGTAGTCTTATCTCTTTTTTCTTTTCTTTTCTTTCATCTTTCTTTCTTTCCTTTCTTTCTCTCCTCTCTTTCTCCCTTTCTTTCCTTCTCTCTTTCTTTTTTTTCTTGGCAGTCCTAAGGATCAAGCCCAGGCCTTTGCCCTTAGCTACATCTGTATTGCTTTTTCCTTTTCTATTTTGTTTTGAGACAGGGTCTCTGAATTGCTGGATTGTATAGGTGAGGCTCAAACTTCCAATTGTCCTGCCTTACCCTCCTGGAGGGCTGGGGTTCTAGGCATGGACTACTGTGCCCAGCTTTTTACTCTAATTTCTTTCTTTTCTTTTCTTTTCTTTTCTTTTCTTTTCTTTTCTTTTCTTTTCTTTCTTTCTTTCTTTCTTTCTTTCTTTCTTTCTTTCTTTCTTCTTTCCTTCCTTCTTTTCTTCTTTCTTTTCTTCCTTTTTTCTCATTTATTATTTAGCTTATTTTATGGCTTTCTTTATTCTTTCTTTCTTTCCTTCTTTCTTCTTTCTTTTCTTCCTTTTTTCTCATTTATTATTTAGCTTATTTTAAGGCTTTCTTTCTCAGTAACCTAGATAACATTTCAGACTTTCAATATTGATGAAAAATTCACTCATAAAATTATTAGTTACCCATCTACTCTATAACTATAAACAAGTTATGAAATCTTTATAGGTCTGTTTGTTCATTTTTTTAAAATGATCAGTTTCTTCCCACTTGAAATCTGCATTCAGATTCAGTGACTTTGAATGAGTAACTTTGAAGACTTAAAAATATTTTAACACAATTTTTCATCTATGAGAAGTTTATACAGTGAGTACCCATTTCATGAACCACATATTCACATATGCAAAGACTATATCTTGAATTTGTTGAGGGTATATTTCTAAAATCCCAGCCTCCTATTTTTAAGCTTACATATCAGGTTCTTTACTTTTGAACTTTGCTCAACATGATGACCCAAGAGACAAGTTTCCATAATAGAGCAAGTAAATATTCCAGGAGATATAAATGACCCAAATATATGGAAAAAAACATCAGCTGGAACTCTATTTAAGCTGGATTAATTCACTCTGCATCACACAAGCAACACTGATTAAGTCCATTTCCCCCAAAATTTGACATATTAACATTTTTTTTGTGCCAGAACACAAACAGAGCATGCTAACAAGTTATCAAATAATGGGAATTCTCAGGATTCAAAGAAGAAATGTACTTGATTCTTAATGGCTGCATGACACAATATCAACCAAGAAAGCTCACTGGGCTGGACATGGTGATGCAAACCTATAATCACAGGAGTGTGGGAGTCTCAGGCAAGAGGATTAAGAGGACAGGTCCCATCATGGAGCACTGTATGGGCCTGCAAGTTGTCCCATGCAAGGTGTTTGGGGACAGAAAATGTGGCACTTGAGGACTGAGGGAAGCATTCCTTCCCTATAGGAGAGGTTGAGGGTGGGCTGCATGGCAGGACAGGCCTTCACATTTCCTTTTTCAAGGTGTGAATCTGTCTGAACCAGATCAAAGGAATAAAGGCAGGGAGAACACACTGTTTCCCATTCTTTCCTTCCCATCTACAAGATGGAGTGAACACTTCATTCCCAACTTTAAAGGAATTATTTTGGTTGCATGGCAGGAGTGGAAGATGGTATGGATGGAGAGAAACAGGGACTCCATTTGTTTGTGTCATGTTCTTGTGATAAGGCAGGAGTCCCACAGTGTAGCCCTTCCTCTAAAAGGAGGTAGCTCGCGATTGGAATGGGCCTTGTCACTTTGGACTTCTCACTTCAGTTGTTTATTACAAGGATTTTGAAAATGAAGATGGAGACTTTACCAGTTCCATGTATGGCAAGGAGTTAATCCTATACTTACTTGTTCTTTGGGCCCCTTTCCCTTTCATCCTCATTAGAAGGAGAAGCTTGAAGGTAAACATTATGGCTTCCTGAAAAGCATTGGACTGTAAAGAAGGGGCGCCCTTTCCGCAAAGGCAGTGAGGGACCCTGTGTTAGGTTTGCAAGGTGGGGAGGCTGGACTCCTTCCCCATTCTCCTCGCTCTCTTCCGTGTGAGGGACAGGGCCACTTCTATCCCAGGCCCAGGCTCTGTCCTTACCTCCCATCCTCCTCTTCTGCCATGTGCATCACTTCCCTCCTTCCCCGGAGAAAATAAAGGAAACGATATCCCAACGGGACTGGTTAAATGGAAGAGGAACTAGCAAGCAAAGTCCTTTCTCTTCCTATCTGAATTGAGTTACCCGCCGAGAAAACTCCCTGCTCTGCTGCTTTATACCCTGCACTGACAGCAGTTGAGCTTAAGGCCTGTCCACGTCCCCCACGCCTGTGATTGGAGGCCCTTCCTTCTGATGCTGGAGTGGAGATTAGGAGGATCCCACCCACAGACGTCAGTCATATCCTCGGGTAGTAATTTCATCAGTAATGCACTCGCATTTGTTCCAACCACCTCAACCCTTTGTCTTCTATCAGAATTGTTTCAGAGCTTAGGAGGGACATCAAGCGTACTTTGATTTTCTTAACAGTTTGATGGAGTAACTTACTTCTAAGACTCATTCATCATAAACAGGAGATTCATTATTATTAACTGTTTTATTTTGCTGCCAAAAATATTAATACTAGGACATAAGCTATTCCTAAAGATTGCAAAAACAAATACACGGTTATAACCTTTCGTTTCTTATCTTGGTGCTCGCTGGTCATAAATATAGATGCTGAGATTCTCCTCTTTCCATCCCTTAAGGTTAGAACAGTTTGCAGAGCAAAGTTCTAACACTGCCACCCCCAAGAATCCTCTTCCATCCCCAGCCCCCTGGTCTGTGACGGCAGCCTTCTCTAAATCCTATGCTTTTTGGAAAACCACAACATTTACCCTCAGCACCATGCTTAGCTCAGTAACTATACTCTCCCTACAGTAGTATATTTCTACAAGTTTGAATTAATCTAGAACAGGGCTTCTCAACCTCAGTATTGTGACAACCTGGGACTAGATAATTTTTGTGAGGGTCTGTCCTGTGCACTGGAGGATATGCAGAAACATCCAAGCCTCTCCCTGACAGATGCCAGAACACTGTCCTCCAAAATTGTAATAAATAAAATGTCTCCAAAAATTCACTGCCAAATGTCCTCCAAAGGGGAAATTATACCCTTAAGAACCACTGATGTAGAATAATCCCTCAGTGACTTCATTAGAGCAGATATAATTTCCCTGACATGCAAATATTTGTACACCTATTTGAAGTGTGGGGAGAGGTGTTAAAGGGAATTTGACTTACTGTGAAACAGTGGAACAGGAATGGCCACATAATTGGTAATTGGTCCTAAGCATGAGTCCCTTGAGCTGTGAGGCCTCATGCCACTGCTTACTAGTGCAGTCAGTCCTCACAGTCTCAGTTACTGAGAAAGTGGTCTGGCTGGTGATGTCTCTAACAGTGTGAGAGGCAGGCAGCTGTGAAATTCTCTTTATTACCCAGGAGGTACCTGTTCAGCAATCCTTCCCCCAACTTCTATACTAGTGAAGGACACATTAATTCTTAGGGACAGCACAATTCAAACACATGAGAAAGACAAATATTTCCTTAACCACCTCTTAATTTTTGAGGTATCTATCTCAAACTGAGGTCAGGAATTCACATTATTACATTTCTAATTATTATGCAGAACCATGCCTACTGAGGACCTAAACACACACTGCTTTGAATAAGACATTCCTCCTTGGAAAACAGAGCTCAATTTAATTCTCAGACAAATAACCTCAGTCTAGGGAATGGAAGGTAGTCATTTTATCATTTTATTATTTCAGTTACATTCTAGTTAGAAAAAAATTAGTGGTATTGTAAAGAGTCTCATAATTTTTTCTTTCATTGTGTATAAATAAGAAAACTTACAGGATCAGTATACACACACACACGCACGCACACACACGCACACACACGCACACACACGCACGCATACATACAGGCGCCCAAGCACTTGTGCCTGTTGAAAATATTGAGCTGGGTTCTGCTGCAAGTGTACATACTGGAAGGGACCCCAGGTTTACTACTGGCCCCTTAAATTCTTACTTTTAAACAGTTATTCCTACATTTTTATTTTGCTCTGTGCCCTGCAAATTGTGTGGTCAGTCTTATTCTGTTATGCGACTGGTTATACACATCTTTCTCTTTGATTAAGTCAGATAGGAATTCCTCTGATAATTCCTTTCATCTGCCCTGGGGCTTAGCAAAACAAGGGGAGAAACCACATTCACAATGCAAAACATAATATTTTCTGTTTAGGAGAATAAGTTCTTTTTCTTAAATACTTAACAGAAAAATTCCTTGAAAGAAAGGAAATTGTATTTGTATAAGAGGGGTGTGGTGGATTAACTAATGGTTAGTTTGGGTGGGAACCTGCAGCTGAATGGAGTCAGCATGGTCTGGACACAGTAGATCCACCTAAGGATTGTAGCAGGAATGGCATAAGAGAAGACCAGGAGGGGAAGATTGCATGCTGTTGATATTCCTGGAGAAGCTGTTTTTCAGTGGTTTTTCTCTGAAGAAACTTTGGCTGCTGTCTTTCTTTGGGAGAACTTCGATCCTCATCTTCATGGTGCACAACATATCCTGGCTTCCAATGCCATTCTCTCAGCCTTTGGCACAGAACCTTCATCCTGTTGGCACAGGCTTTCTAGCTTCCACCATTGGCCCTTGGGCCTTGAGGGTGCATATCCTTGATAAAGACTTGCATGGGACATTGCTGTGGGCTCCAAGCCCTTGACTGGATTCTTTGGGTCTCCAGCATGCAGGCACACATTTGCACACTTCTACAACCAAGTCTAATAAGCATTGACTAATACAAGGGGCAAAAGGGACATGCAGCAGATTGTTTGCAAAATGTCTCTCATTCTTGTGCACATACATTTGCAGTGTAACTTTCCTTTTCCTCGCATCAAGAGGCCAAATCTATTTTTCTGTTCAATTGGTCCTATTTGTTTCTGCAGGCAAGAAACATGGAAGAAGTAATGTTGGGTTAAATTTTAACCTAGGCATCAAAACACCTTGCACCTTCTGCCTCAATGTAAAAGCCTTTGATCACCATGTGCTGAGACCTGGGTTAGACTAAAGATGAAAAAAGCATGTAAAGAGAACACAGCAACAGCTAGTACTGATGACCAATTGTGTGAGCAACACCCTCTTGGATCACGTAGCTCCAGTCCAGCAGCCAGAAAACAGAGACCACATGAGTGACAGTAAGACCAGGAGAAAATCTACCAAAGCCTAACCCAAGTTTTGTGAGAAAACAAATATTTTTTCAATCCTTCAGAAGATTGAGTTTACAATGGTTCTACTATACAGCAATAGGTAGCTATAAGAAATAGATATTATAAGCCAAGGGTGTGTAAGTATTTTCATCTTATTTCATCTCCCCACAACTTGGTTCCTATTTTTTCTTATTTTCCAAGGAATTGGGAAGGAACCCTATAACTCTGTGTGTATACTTAAAGTCTGCTACTGGTGATATTGACTGAAAGTAGGAGTGCCCTCCTCTCACTAGCAGGGAATGTTTTTAATTTATTTTAATTCTTCCAGTTATATAAGATTAAAATTGTGAATTAACAAACCAGAAGATAAAAAGGGAAAAGCATAAAGAAAAATAATTACTGATGGATAAAATCTCTAACATCACTTTCTACCTAATTGAGGGAATTAGCTGAATTTTCCTAGTTGAGTCAATGGTTGAATTTTCATGGACAAGGCATAGGAAATCTTTCTTCATCTCCAAAAGTGCTGCATATCTAAGTGGATCAAATCCCTTTCAGAAAGAGTTACTCAGACAGCAAAGATGGCTAGGACTATGCTGGCTAAATATTCCATGGACTTCTCTGTTTTTCCAGGATTTTCACACAGTTAGGGTGAGACTACAGTGTATGTTCAGTGTATGGTGAACATGAATGGAAGTGTCATTTGCAGGCTGGAGCCAGTATGTGTCCTGTATCTCCCTCTTAGCAATAGCAACATCAGAGGCCATATGGTCTAGAAGGGCCGTCGACACAATCCTGGACCTCGGTATGTGAAACCTGTCTTCCACCCCACTGACCCATGGTAGATAGGAAATGCCAGAAAAAAAGAAATCCTTGATGTGTAGTCACTGAGATTTCTGAGTTTGTGTGGTATAGTTAGCATTAGTTGCCTTGATCGATGCATTAATTTTCTTATATTTTAACCTTCAACAGTCAAAGTACAAGATGAAACAGCCTCACTTTATTATCTCTTGATTCAAGCCATATATAACCTCACAGAATAATCAGGAAGGTTTAAATTTAAGTCTCTCAGTATTTATGGAAGGAGAAAAATATCTCTCTCTATTGGAGTTTTCACACGTAAAGTATTGGTTATAGCTAATTATAGGTGTTATCACTTGTAGCTGACTTATTAGCTGTAATTACAAGTAGCCTAAATATAATAGAGTAACTCATGCTAGGAAGAGATGAACAAACAAGACTCATCACTTAGCTTTAAAGTTAATCAAAATTTAACAAGAGATCAAAATATTTAAGTAAGTTATGAAGTTACTAAATCATGTAAAGACTTTTAAAGACTGATTTCAATATTGTAGTATAATACTTAAATAGTAAAATAGATAGTGGATGCATTCATAAGTGTACAGTTTTAAAGACTGATTTCAATATTGTATTATAAAATACTTAAATAGTAAAATAGATAGTAGATACATTCATAAGTGTACAGTTCTGTTTGTTTAACTATAAATAACTTTTCCAGTTCCTGTGCGTGATAATAGTGATTACAATTTGAATGAATTATGAGTTGCCTAGTGGATTAGTGGGACACAATTCTGGGCGTGTCTGGATGATTGATTTATAAACTGAAAACCAAGGAAGGAAGACATCCTAGATGCGAGTGGTACCATTCAGCAGTTTGGAGGGAATAAAAAGGAAAAGAAGTCTACTCTTTTGCTTGTTCAGAGTTGTTCTAGTCTTTGCCATCACCTTTGGACATTCCTCTCTGGTTCCTTCAGGCTTCCAGCAGAGACTCCAGCTTCCACAAAAGACCCTTCAAATTTCCCATACAGACTCTCACTGTCCCAGCTGTGAGCTACAGGTCTATGACTTTCAAATGGAGCTTCCAATTCTCCAGTGCAGTCAGGACTGCTATCAAAACCAGGCTGGGTGGCTCACACCTGTAATCCCAGCTCTTGGAAGGCTCAGGCAAGAGGATCGTTGCAAGTTTGAGACCAGCCTGGGCTACAAAGTGAGCTCAAGTCCAGCCTGAACTACATAGTGAGATCCTGTCTCAAAAAGACAAAATTAATTAATTAATTAAAAAATTTTAAAGAGTCTATAACTTGGCAAAAAAAACCCTATAGATGTAGCCCTCTGAGAAGGGTATACCCAGTGGATGCTGAGTTTCAGGAGCTCAGAGTTGTCCCAGAGTAAATTCTTGGTCTTGTATTTATGAGGAAGGCAAATATTCAGTGGCTACTAAAATCTCTGAGGGAGCATGATGAAACCTGCTAGTAGCACTAAAAAAAAAAAAAAAAGTTGGATACTGGAACCAACTGCCAGTGCCAGGTGAGGCTTTGTTGCTATAGTGACACAGAAATTAAAAAACAAGCAAACAGGAAACAGCAAATCTCTGCTCTCTTCCTCTGGCCCTCTGGCCTTTCTATTTAGTTCTTGCTATTAGCAGAACTTACTGAAATCCTCAGCAAAGGAGAAATTACATTGCAGAATTCCAGCTCCAGCGTCACAGACCATAAACAAGTGTGTTTACATCAGAGATACAGTTACTTAACAGCACACTTATTATGGGGAGACGTCTCACTCTGTACAGGACTTCAAAATTGAATTATAATCTGTAACCCCAAATACCTTTCTGCTAATGCTTAAACACTTCCTCTAATCCTAATAAGTTATTTGTTATTTCCTGAAACTCATTTTAAAAAACATTCTCACATCTCTATGTCTTTGCTCACATTAGTCCTTCTGTGTGGAATTATCTACATCCTTCTGATGTTCGTCTTAGTAACAATTTTAGAAACATTTTATACACAGTAAGCACACTGCCCACCATGTTGCTCTATGCCCTTTACATACAGAACTCATTTGTTTATCCTCATAACAACCCAGTAAGGTTTATAATATTTATTTCCATATTTTACAAATAAAAATAGTTAAGTAACTTACCCAAAGTCACAGATATAGCCTGTCCTCCAAAGCCCACATTCTAATCAATTCAAAATGCTGCCTTAGAAAATCAAATTAAAAGGGCAGCTCTCCTGAGTATTTCTAGGCTTCCATATTATTTGCTTCACACTTGTTCTAATACATTTTTGCTATGGTAAGATTTTCAGCTTAGGTGATATTTTCACTGATATTTATATCTCTAACTCTTGTGAAGATTCTAGTGTACAGTTGTCAAGTAGAATTTCTGCATGGAAAAGTGTCATGTCTGCACAATTCAATAAGGTAATCACTAGCCACATGCAGCTATTCAACAGGTGAATTATAGTTAGTGTTACTGAGATTTATTTAGATTGATCTAAAATTATAGTGGCTAGGGGGTAGTGAAGAGCTAGTCATGGCTTGGGATAGTTTCCACATCCAGAATGCCACCATTCACACTAACCAGGAAGATCTTTTTCATTTGTTTCACACTCTTCCAATTTGCTATTTGGTCATGTAATGTCCTTTGTTTTACTGGTCATTTACATACCCATTCCCAATTGCCAGGACCTCCTAACTGAGAGAAATACCACAGTCAGAAGATTGTTAGCTGCTGTCACTGTCACTCCTTCAGATTTCATTGAACAGGCTTCTGTCTCTCATACCACCTTTCATCAAAATACTCCTGCCTTATTGTAAACAGTTACATTTTACCTGGGAACAGGCTTGACAAATTGCTAAACAATGTTTCTAATGCATAGTATATTTTTCCTCACTCTTGTGGGGGTTAATGTTTGAGGATTATACCCAATCATCTCTGGCAAATGAATATCACTCACATTTCTGAGTTTGGCTCTCTATAGTGGGTTCACATTTTAATGAACACTTCCTTGGGATTTATTTTTGCTTCTACTCACACTGGTGAGGTGGCTAAACATGTCATTGCTCACATTCCTTTAGTACTCTTGGTTGACTAGGGGCACTTAAGACTGACGATCGCTTAGCCTGTACAAGTGCTGCTTTCCAAACATTTTGTAGAACCTCTCATATTTGTCTTACTGTAGTAATTCGTTATAACCCTCAAGGTCAAAGAATTATTGGACAGTCGCACCATATGCTCGAAATTCAATCACAAAAACAAAAGAGGGAATTCTTCTCCACAAAATTCACACCTCGTACTAGATTTCACTTGGCCTTATATACTATTAACTTTTTAAATCCTAATAAGGATGGAGCTACAGCAGCAGAAAGACAATTCTATTAGGTAAAGGAAAAAAAAGCTAGAAAGGGTCTTTTGGAAAGATCTTCATACTGGACAATAGAAGAGACCCAGATCACTACTCACTTGAATAGAGGGTATGCTTGTGTTTTTCTAGGGAATGCTGAATGTCCTATCTGGGTACAGAGCATGCTGTCCAGATGTATCATGGACTTAGACCCAGAGAAGAAGTTGAGTCTACCTTTCAAGAAATTGATGCTCAGGTTTATGACAGTGATGCCTCAGAGGCTGTGCCACAACTGACAGATGAGGATGGGGCTAGACCTGTCTTGGGCCAATTAAAGGAATTGATCCAGGGTGCCCAGGAGATGTTAACCAAAAATAGGAATAAAAGGTCTGAGTAGGTGATAGAGCATATAGAGATAATTGAGATGAAAGCTACATGAAAGAAAGGGACACAAAAGTTATTTGTATTCTTAAGACAAAAAAACCACAAAAATATACATTAATTATAGATAAAAGATTTTGTTGCTTCCAAATTCTTCTTCTAAGAGATCTTAACTAACTGACCTACAAAAAAAATCTGACTAGTCTATTTATAGTTATAAGTTTCTAAAATTATAAAGAGTTCCTTTAATTAAATTTAACCAAAAACTGTATTTGAGTGCACTCTGATGTTGTAAAATGTTTGTCTGTTTGTCTAATCTGTTAACCTGTATACTTGTTTCTTTGTCTGTTTGTCATATCTGTGAACAGCTGTTTTTATTTGAGCTCAACTATTTTTTCTCTTCTTTTTCTTTTGCATTTTCTGATCATTTGTTTAAAATTTAATTTGGGTTATAGATTTAAAAGCATGCTTTCACCTGGCTGGCCACCTCATTAATTCAATATTAAAATGGTTTTCAGAGGTCATGAAAAATTTTGTAAGGTAACTAAAGGAAACTTTCAGACTTGCAGAATTACTGGTTAAGGTTTTCTTTGATAAATAAAGAAGCAGTTGCCTGTGAAAAATTATCCCAACCTTTGTACATCAACAGGAAGCCCCAGTGATCTCCATAGCCTTATGGGAGACACCCTAATAAATATTATTAAAATATACTATTGTGATACATTTACACTGCTCATAGGTCAAAAGATTAAGTTTTCTAGAGAATAAGGTTTTTTATTTAAAGACACTCTAGTACAAAGGTTTTCATATGGCTATGACAACTGTTCTTGTAGGGTACTTAATGCCTTCAGATATGCAGATCTTCCCAAGTGTGGAAGGAGTAGTGTTAATGGTGATGGGCTTTTCTTTCAGATTCAGACATCTTATGTGACAAAAGGACAAAAAATTGGTTAAAACGGCTATACTATGTCAAAATGAAAACTTAGAAGTGTGTTACAAAATATCATCATGATTATCAAGTTACAATATTATGTATGGCTTTTGATTTCTAATTTTCTGTGTAAAATATGTAACTGTTGTCTGTTAACATTCTACAGGGATTCAAATGCTAAAACACCCATGATTGGTAGGAAATACTGGTTGTGTTTCGTATAATATTACACTGACTGCTCTCAATGCAATGTAATGTCATTACCTTCTCTTCTGGATGTTCAACAACTGAGGGTTAGAGACCAAAAAACCAGGAAGATAGGCTAGGGGATAGCCAATATCTTGGTCCCAACCCTTCAAGGTCAATAAGGATCCAGGACATATGGTAACTTTTGCTGTGACATCCTATAACTCAGTAAGTCCCTGGTCTTCTGACCAAGGAGATTATTGGACCACTGAGGAAGGAAATTAATAGTGTATAGTGGGCCCAAGGAGAGTAACCAGTAGAGAAAAATCTTCCAAGCTTTTCACAGAAAGCAACTTGGTCAAGCAATGGCAGTGACTCATCCAGATAGCTTACAAAAGTACTAAGAGGTGATGTGCATGGTCCAAGGTGATTCCTGAGGAGACTTAACCAACCTTGATAGATAACAAAAAATTAATTTTAATACAGGTCTCACTTTGAGTTTGGTCTTAAACATCCAGCAGAAAAGTATACCATAAGGAAGAAATTTTTTTTGCAGAGTCCTCCAAACACAGCTGCTCAAACTTCAATTAAACATCCATTGACTGCAACTACAAAAACAGAAAAGGGGAGATGTCAGAGTGGCTAAACTAGTGATTGTTTACCTGTGGAGCTGAGAGCCAAAGGAAAACCCTGAGGGCACAAAGAGTGTCCCCGGCAAACAGGTATTCCAGCCCTGAGTGTGTGTAGAGGGGGAGAAGTGTGCTAGCTAAGCAAAGGATGTCATGTGACATCAACCGACTGTCTTGGTTATTTTTCTGTCATTACTGAGACAAAATACAAGCCACCCAAAATGAAGGAAGGAAAAGTTTATTTAGCTTACAGTTCAGGAGGTTTCAGTCCATAATCAGCTGTCTCTAAGGCAGGGTGGCATGGCACTGGGGCAGCAGCCAACCAGAACAAAATGGGGAAGAGCAAGCCTCTTTTCCTTCTTTATACTGTACACAGGCCACCTGCTCTCAGAGCTGGTGTAGCACTCACAAAATCTTCTTGCCCTACTCTTGCACAGGATGGGGACATTTACAAAGTAAGAACCCTGACTCCCTGCTGAGTCTCTTTGTTAAACTTCTAATCTTCTCAGGTTGACATAAGCTGTCAACCATAACACCTGCCAAATGTATAAACAAAAGTACTGTGATGGTTGAGCAGCTCATTTCCTCCCATCTGGAGAAAGGGTTCCCCCTGACCTCAACTTTCTATGTATTGTGTCATCTTTATTTCTCCACCCTCTGGCTGGTCTTCTCCCAGGGAACTTACCTGTGCTGGAGGCAGCAGTTTCTTGGGTTTTTTTTTTCCCTCTTTTTTTAGCCATTTACAAAATCGCATTGTTTTACTTTATTAATAAACATGTATATAAATACTCAATAAAATATTATACAAGACCTTCCTATGTTTCATCCTGTGGAATGTGCACCAAATTCCACATTACATGCATTTTTGCTGCAAAACCATTTAAAGGGTTTTAATAATTTTGATTATGTAAATATTTGATTTATAATTTCTCTGCCTACTCTGCAATCAACCTTTCTCGTATTGCTCACTGATAAATACTAAAGGGTTGGATGAATTCTTGGCACACAGTAGGGACTCAAATATTTGTTGAATGAATGAATGAATCAGGCATAATAGGGCATGCTTGTGAAATGGAAAATCTAACCTACAAATTGTTTTCAATTTCATCATGCTTCAGACCACTTGATGTAATAATTAAGGAAACAGGTATGTTACATTATGAAGCACTCCCATCTACCTCATCACTTATGGCCTCCATTTCTCAAATGCTGTTCTGTCCTCTGCGGATTTTCATTCCTTTCCTCAAAATGCTTGAATGAGTTTAGACTGTCTGCTGGACAAAAACCACATTACTTAAAATACAAAATTTATGAACAAGGAAATTAAAAAATAAAACTCTAAACGGGTTGCTAGTGAAGCTAACTAAAACTGATATAGAAAGCTCTACCTAACGATTAGGCTACCAGGCAATGCAAAACCAGTAGGTCAGGGACCTCACAGCACCCACCCATCCCTTTCTGGAAGACCCCTGACGCTAGGAGGTTCCTCGCAGACGCTGACCCCACCTCCGCCCCTCCCCTTCCTTCCCCTCGCCTCTCGAGACCCCGCCCCTCCCTGCCCCGAGACCCCGCCCCCGCCGCCGTTGCCATAGAAACTGTGAGTGCGCCGTGGCTGCCGCCGGCCAGGTCGAGAAGGGCTTAGCGCCGCCGGCGGCAGCCGTAAACAAGTCCTCTGCACTTTCGCCACAGCCAGCCGAATGGATCCGCGGGAAGCCCAAGAAATGTGTGGTCTATGCGCAGCCTCCGAAGAACTCCTGCGTGTCGCGTTCCGTTCTCCGCTGGCTGCAGGCTTTGAACCTCAGCTTCTTCCCCAGGAACATCCGCAGGTGCTAGAGCCAGCGGCCTAGACCCGCTAGGCTGGGGCAGAAAGTTCCGCCCTTGGGGTGCTGGCCGGGCCCAGGCTCTGTTCCAGATCAAGACCTCGCCCTCTTGTCACACAAAAAGACTGTTAAGGAGTTTGGGAAAGGCTTTAAGGTTTAAGAAAAATACAAGGCCGGCTTAGTGGCGCATGCCTCTAATCCCAGCACTAAGGAGGCTGAAGCAGGAGAATCATTACAAATTTGAGACCAGCCTGGGCTACAAAGTGAGCTGAAGGCCAGCCTAAGCCGCATAGCCAGACCCTGGCTCAAACAAACAAACCCGATGAAACATGTAGTTCATTTAACAAATCACTGAATTGTAGGTTTAAACTAATATTGAATGCTTTTATATTACGAAACTAGTAGTCAAGTCTCTTTCTTCAAGGAGACTGAGTTTTAATACTACTGAGGATTGATCTGCCACTATAGAGATGACATCTAGTTTAGGGCTATCAGGGATTTTAAAAACTTGCTATTTAAGGATGGTCATCCTGAACGTAACAGACAGTTCATATTTGCTCTGAGAAAGTAAACTAAATTTTTCAAAAATTAAGGGCACCCATCTTTTGCAGGAAGGACTCTGGGTTTACTAATATTGGTATTAGATGTATCATAGAAAAATTCATCTGAAACTTACAGTGGGTTTGTGAATCACCTGGGGATCTTGTTCAAATTCAGATTTGGGTTTCTTAAAAGAACACCAACAATCCCAAAGGCACCAAAAAAAAAAAAAAAGCCTTTGTTACGTATATAATCTCAGAAAAATGTTGTTATATAGTACAAAACAAATTTTACAACATATTTTTGATCAGCATGGAGTATTAGATAGGTTTTCATCAATTATAAACTGTATTATTAACTATATTTCATTTCCTTGTGGCTATGGATCAGAGATTTTTCAAATGGCTTCCTGATTGCAGAGATATTCTGTATATATTACCCCTGGGACCTTAAATTTTCATCCTTCAGAAATGGAACTTCTTTAAAAGTCAAGTTGGATAACTGGGCACAATTAGAGAAGGTAAATTATCACCATTTACTGTTAAATTTATTTTAAAGGGTCTTTTCTGAATGCCGCGGATATGTGTGTGTGACTGTATAGATACAGTGCTATGGAGTGGGCAACTTGTCCCCGTGGTGCTTAAATTTCATCAGGTTTCTTGTTTATGTCATGAATCACCTATGAAACTGAGCATACTCATTTCAGTTAGTGTGAGGTATAATGGTTTCTCTTGTTAAATAATATATTTTGATAATTAGCATGTTAAACGAGAAAATTAGTTGAGATACAAGGGGGGGGTTAATCATAATAGTTGATGATTTTTGTGGAATTTTTTTATGATGAATATATTTTCTTTCTATTAAAGTTTCTGGCAAAAAAGAAACTTAAATTACCCAAAGAACTAATCCATGGAACAATTCATTATAAACCTGGAGTACCCGAAATATTGATAGAAGAAGTTTATACTTTGTTAACACATCGAGAGTAAGTTATTTCAAATTTTTTAGTAATAAAATCTGAAATTTTGATAATACAAATCTCATTACCAAAAATGTGCCTTGTTAACAATATTCCTTATTTACAGAATTAAAAGTATCCAGGAGGACATCCCGAATTTCAGACTACAGTCACCAGATGCGTTTACCTCTGGTTTCCAGGTCTACAGCTTCAAAGTCTATTAAACATAACATTAGGTTAACAGAATTAATAAGCAATCCCAGCATGCTCAGCAATGAACTTAAAGTAGAGTTCCTGTTACTTTTGCAAATGCTACAAAGAAAATTAAGCAGAAAATTGAATCCAGGTAAGTTTTCCTTGGAAAAAGCTGAGTTCTTCCAAATTCAGTGAGGCAAATCAAGCACAGATGAAAGAAAAAGCATGCTATGGGCTCATTTTTGCCTCCTATCTCTGGCTAAATGGGAAGAGATTTCCCTTATGGTTTCCCTTAATGGTTTATTAGCATTGGAGTGAATTTTTTTTTAAAGATTTTATTTAAAGAGAAACAAAAGCGTGTAAAGAGTAGACATAATACAGAATTCCAAAAAAAAAAAAAAAAGATCAACACTAAAAAATCACCAACATAGGATACAGAGACTTTTTTGAAAAAAAAAAATGTTTGTTAATTTATTTAAGTAAACTTTTGTAGATATAAGTCCATATATCACCTGAAGTAACTTAAAAGGATGGGAATGTTTCAGAATATAAACCTTTGCGGGGAAAAGCTGAATTGCCATGATTCACTCTCCATGGTGTTTAGAGAGTGGTCAGTGTTATCTTTTCCATAGTAACTTGCTGCTGTATGGATGGTGAGTAGGTTGGAGCAACTTGTGATACCTTTCTAGAGATATCATTGAAATTATTACCAAAACAACCAAATCACTTGTCATCATCTGACACTCAAAGAATGGTCCCCTCTTTGTTTTCTGGCACTTTAATTAGGAAAGCATTCATGTCTCGGAATCTTATTCTGATTGACTCCAGGCAATTAGCAAACACCATTTCCATGGTTCTCAAACCATTCAGAAAATGAGGCTGATGTAGATTATTAGGATTTCTCTCCCCTTTGAATTCTGTTTTCCAAAAGAGCATTTTCTACTTGGTCTATGGAAAGAGAGAAAAAGACCAACTTTACCTTCTATTGTACTTTGCCCTAAATTGAAAAGAGAGATAATTTCCGTTTTGTCCTCCCTTATTTTGTTTACTTTTCTATCACATTTCTTTTTTTCCCATAATTTGTTCAGATTTCTGGCTCTAGCTGTAATTTGTAAATAAAGAATTCAGGTTGTTAGTCCTTTTGTTAGTCTTATATTACAACTTTGTATATTTTGAAACATTAGAATTTTATTATGTATCACACATGCAAATATATAATGTATATACATAATTTTAAAAAGACTAATAGCAGTGAAGACAGTATTTTTATGTGGTTTAAGAAATGGAATATTATTGCATGTTCTGTGGTCAACTCACTACTCTCTCTTCCATTCATTCCTTCCAAGAATAATGTTCTGTTGACTTGGTTTATAATTTCTTGATTAAAATACTGGTTTTATTTAGGCATGCTGTTTACTTGTTATTCTTCACTTCATTCATATGTATTTCCTAATTTTTTTGATTTTATTGAAATTTGTAGTAAGCAAAATGGGTCCTCAGATTGTCTATGTCTAATCTCTGAAACCTGTAAATATGTTACATTACATAGCAAAGGAGCCTTTGTAGAAAAAAATCAAAATATAGACTTTCAAGACAGGAAGTATAAACTGGATTATGCAGATGAACCCAGTATAATCACATGAGCCCTCACAAACAAATTCCAACTGGAATTAGAAAGATGCAGAAAAAGAGATTTGAAGTATAACCTGTAGGGTATGAAGCTTTCATTGCCAGGGGCAGCTATGGAAAACATGTGGCCTGGCTTCTAGGATCAAAGAACTATGCTTGGCTGACACCAGCAAAGAAACATGGAACTCACTCAGTCCCACGAACACAAGGAATTACCTTCTGCCAAACAACCTGAGTGAGCTTGCAAGGGGATCCTCCAAGCTTCCAGAAAAAAAAAATGCAGCCCTGCCAATGCCTTGATTCCAGCCTGAGAGAATATAAATAGAGAACAGATGTCTGCACTGAGATAAAATAGTTATTGTCATAATTGACAAGATCTGTAATAATTTGATATGGCTAAAATAATTGAATACAAAGTTTGTAGTCAAACTGCTTCCATTGTGACATTATAAACATATTTTCCTATATTTAAATTGATGAAGTGGAGCTTTTGATTTTTAAGCTCCTAATTCATTTGCAATTCATATGAAGAACAATTGTTTCTGTACCACTTTTTGAAAAGTCTATTCTTTCCCTGCTCATTTGTATGCTCGCTCATGCTGTGAGTTTCTGTATACATGGGTCTGCTTCTGAGCACTCTATTCAACTTTGTCTATATGGGAGCCACTTCAACACTAATGCTGCCTTAATTACTATTACTTTATAATTAAGCACTGATACTTCATAAAATCCCGGATGTGTTGTATCAAGTATCCTGTTGCAGAGACCTTTGTTATTTTATTCACAGCAAATCTGACGTTATGAATCTGCTTATACCCATTATTACATATTTGCATTCAGTTCTATCACTATGTTGAGGTTTTTATTCTCTTATTTTTTGTTACATCTACCTTTTTTTCTTTTGGACTGCTTTTATTTTTTCCAAAGACACTGTTTTTTGGTACAAATTTTGAAAATTTTACCTTTACACTGTTTTTAGTACTATGTAGAAATTTTAACAACATGCCTATTTATCTTAAAATGAATGTTATTTTCTCATTTCCTGAAACTCAAAAAAAAAAAAAAAAACACTATGACGCTGATCACTTTCTGTCACCTACACATCTCACTTAGATTCTTTTCTTCATCCAACACTTAAATTCAGTCAGGTTACAACTCTACAAATCAGTCGTATTATTTTTTTCTTTGCAGAGCTAACCGTATGGCTGCTGTCATCTTTTGAATAAACTTCCTCTTTAGCCACAGTCCGTCAACCCCTAAATTCTTCCTGTTTCTGAGTGGTGCTCTGCATCTGGTCTTGATAGCTCCACACCTCAGGACTTTCACACTGCTTCTTCTCTAGTTCATTTCTGCATTTTTTTATTTTGAGACAAGGTCTCATAAAGTCCTCAATTGCCAGGCGGGGCTTAAATTTGGGCTCCTCCTGCGCTGGCCTCCTAGAGTGCTAAGATTACAGGTGTTGCTTGACTGTGCCTGGCTACTAGTCTTGATTCTTGAAACTGCTGATTGCAAAAGTTTTTCATCTGTTGCCAAAGTCATTAATAGTGATAGTTATAGTTATAGGAATGTTACTAATCAGAAATTTATTTAGGCCTCACAGGGTATGACAGATGAGTAGGATTACACTAGATATCCCTTCAGACCTCAGCGAGGAATGAGCTACAGAAGAGGAAACCACCTTTAGAAGCAAAGAAAAATTGCCCCAGTACTGCAGTGTATTGGCTCACTTTTAAGTCAATATATGTATAGTATAAATGTGTTTGCAAAAATGCAATAGGTACTTTATAATTTTACTTAGAAAAATAGGTAAAAGTAACATGACTATAGTAGCAAAGATAATGTTTTCCTTTTAGGATCAAATCTGGGAGAGACAATAGAGTTTTAGTTATACATATGTGTGTGTGTGTGTTTGCATACATATGCTTTTAAAATACATATTCATTTAAAAAATTCACCAGACTGAATTAAATTTATGATTTGCTCGCCTTTCTATATAAGATTATTGAATAAAATACACCCAAAACTAATACGAACATAGAATAGTACCTTTAAAATAACATTTTAAAATAATTGTTGTGCATCAAAGATTGTGAACAATGTAGCTAGTGGGTTATTAACCTATTTATTTGTTGTTAGGAATATCAGAAAAACAAATATTTAATTTTATTAGCTTTAAAATTATGGTCTTATTTTTGCAATGTCTGTTCTAATGTTTCAAGAAATAATTTTGTGTTTATAGAGTGGTTTGATGTTAAACCAAACGTGGGAGAAGTTACTCTCAATCGTCTTCTTCCCCAGTTCTCTGGGTGTAGATATCCGAAAGTTTCAAAGGAGACAGTTGCACCTTCACGTAAGTTTTATTTTTTGTCTGTTAAAATAGATTTTTTGTTTTACTTTATTCAGTTAAAATGTTGGTGTGGGCTAACATTCAGTCTAAAACTATTAAATTGGTATACTGCTCTCCTTTTTGACAGGTCAAAGGAGGCAGGCATTAATCTAAGTTACGCCCTAGCTGCTACTCCCAGAGCCATTTGAGTTTTGCTTTTGCTTTTCTCACTGGCTTGGCTCTTTCCCCTTATGGCTATTTAGATCTGACTAATGGATGGGACAGGCCTGTGAGATCTTAAGGAAAAGGATAGGAAAATGTGGGAATCAGTGGCAGTGAGTGACAGCATGGCTTTCTTTCTGTATAAAAAATAGAAGCATCATACAAAAAGTGCCTACTGCTGCTATGTGAATAGCTATGTGAAAAGATATTTCTCATTTCTGTTATCTTTTAGGAAAGTTTTCAAAGTTCATATGAATACTGTATTCAGAAAAACTGTATTGCATTATTCAGATACGGGCTCCAAATAGAATGGATTTTTGCTTTTACTTTTTTTTTTTTTTTTTTGAGACAGAGTCTCCCTATGCAGTCCAGGCCACTCTGGCCTTGCTGTGTAGCCCAGGCTGGCCTCAGACTTCTGATCCTCCTGCCTCAGGCCTTTACAGTTTTAATAATGTATCACTGTAACTCCTCCATACTGTATTCCCTTAGTACTCTCTTTCATGATTTTCCTGCTTTTTTATTTTTTCTCTTATTTCAGTGGTCTTTTCCTTTCCTTTACAAAACAGTTAGTGGGTTTATGAAAGGAAAACTTCAATCCCTAAGCAGATCAGGATGGGGCTGTGAGTTCACATTTGTTTTACTTCTCTCAATCTTGTTCCAGATAATTGGATTCTCTTAGTCTAGACACATAGGGAATTAATGGATGGTATGAACTGGATTTTAGTAATTGTACAAATGAGTCAATTTTGTTAAGCATTAAATAATATTTTTCTGAATTTATTAAAGGGATTCTATTTCTGATAAAAGAGTAGAATAATTAGTTTAGTCACATAACATAATTTCAAAGTTAATAGGGAATGTAAGAATACTTCAATGGCGAAAATTTACTATTTAAAGTTGCATGTGATAGCACTGAAACCACAAACTGTTCTCTTTAAAGTCTTTTAACCACCAAATAGAGTGGCCAAAATGAACTGTAAGGTAGCTCATTAGTTTTGCTTTTACATTGTTTTGATCTCCTAAGTTCCTTAACTTACATACCTAAATCTGGTATCTAGCAATATTATAGGCCAATGGAAGATAAATTTCATAGTTGCCTCTCAGATTAGAACTGAATGACCTAGAGTCCAAATAGCTAGCTTGAATGCCTCAGTGTAATCAGAGTTCCATAAACTGTTATGAACCATGTGTATTTGCCAAATCTGAGTTCAAAACTGTGCCACTGTTGCCTCAGCTGCTTTCTGAAGCAATATCTAAAAATAATTGAGTCTTATTTGGTATCACTTGCACCAAAATAAGCTCTGGATATTTCTGGGCACTCTTGATGACTTTTAGAGGTGGATGACATTCAGATGATTTTTATCCATGACTACTACACTGCATGGCTTGAATAATTCCCATTTACAGACGTTTAGATAAACCTGTGCTCAGCCTGTTGCCAATCATTCTGCACATATTTATATTATCATATAATATATACATTACTGCATAAATATTTAATAACATGAATTTATTATAATTAAATATCTAGCAAAGACAGGTAGTGGTGGTAAAGCACATAAAAAAATTCATGTGAAGCAAGATAGAAAATGACCTTATGAATCTGTTCTGAAACAGATCAGAAACATGGAAACAAAACGTTGAGAGGAACTGTCAAATAGCTTTGAAGAAGTGATGTCACAATCTCCTGCCACACTACGGGGACACAATCACCTACTCTTGCATGTGTTTCAATAATAAATAACTTAATGTGTTGTCTTATTCATAACTTGGATAAGAGTGGTTTCTTTTTCAACTCAGTAGCTATTTGTTAACTACCCATGACTGGTACTGTTGAAGATACAAATTAAATAAACTGGGGCAGAATGAGGCAAATTAATTTTAAAGAGATGGTTAAACATAATTCACCATGCTAAAATTTCTTTTTCATAAATTTTGTAGGACTAGTGAGTGTGCATTGTAAAATATTTGCCTCATGAGAAACTGAACTTTCACTTTGCCTGATATATATCTACATATCACATTCATTAATAAAAATGTATTCTGAATGATTTCTGGTACATATTGACCCATAGAAACTCTCACTCATTTTCTCAGTATAGCTTGATTTAAACCATTTTCAAAGAATAAGTCCCTCCTATTGATAACAAGTCGTGGGAAAGGAAAACCATGCTCTTCTTGTAACCTGGTTCTGGTGTCTAGTCATCCACTTAGTTCAAATAAAAAAATATGATTGCTTGCTGCCATGTCCCATATTTTCACTGAAGGGAAATAAGAACATATTGCTGTCCTGCAAAACTAATTACCCTTCAAATATTCTTGGTAATTTTGTATTTATAAATGTAAGATATTCTTCAAATGTAATTATTTGTGTTTTAATACTACTTCATTAACAGTCTCATTTGACTTGCAAGACCAATATTACTAATAGGGAATCCCACAATTAAAATGTCATTCTACACTTACCAGTTTTTCTCCTTTTATGAAGGGTAAAATGTTTTATTAACATTTCTACCTTCAGAGACTTTTTTGTTAAATTTTATATTTTGAATATATTATGTTTATGAAAAAATTTAAAGAAATCTTGGATGAGATAGATAATTTCTTTGGCATGAGTTCAAAATCCATTTGATTCAAATACATCTTAACCAGATATAGCAATGGACCTATTGTCTTGCATTATAATGCAACAATCATTATAAGAATAGTATTTCAAACCAATAAAATATAGTTCCTTAAGAAAAGTTTTTAGAACAGTCTTTGATAGTTTTGGAAAAGATCCATACAAAAGGATTGTGCGTGGGCAAACAGTCAATATATATATATTCATTCCTGTCCTCTTTGTTTTGTCTTCAGTCTCCTAAAGAAGCCAATTACTCATGGTCTCACTGGGGTAAGCTCCCAAGATTCTGGTGCAACCTATGAAGATTGTGGAAAATAGGAAATAGTCTGTAGCCTGATTACATACATTGAAAGAAGCACATATAGTCCAAGTAGTAACTTCTTGAGGATGAGTTTTGTCAACAGAAGCTGACACTACAGGTATGATTGGAGGAAGACGATTTACTTCATAAAGGATCCTTGAGAGAATGACAGATGACAGATCCTTGACAGATGCAATGAACTTGTCTAGGAGCTACCTTAGCCAGGATAGTGGCAGCACTTTCTTAATCTGCACACAATTTCTCATAGAATTTACTTGTGATAGGCTGTTCATGTTAATTAGTAAGCATGCTTCCTTTTATATATCACTTTTGAAGTATGTGGCAGTTAGTGCTTTTTACAGATGGAGATCAGCTTCTTGCACAATTTAGTAAAGCAGTTTTCCTAGCTTTCTGAATAAGATAAGTCAGATAGCCTTTCCTATTTCAGATGATTGGCCCAGCATTTGTAGAGAAACAGTGTCTCTCAATGGCAGTTTTAGGGATGAGACTTCTGCTCACCCTAGCAGGTTTTAATGTAGCATTTATTAAAATTCAAGGGCTCCCAAATACACACACACACATAGATGGATAGATAATGACATCTTATAGCTCAGTCATACAGTATTTAAGCATAAAAGTACATATTTTAATTATTTAGAAACAAATGTCTCAAATATTTGGCACAATAAACATTAAGAGTTGACTATCAAGGTGTCCTCTTCATTACTGGTACACCTAATGTAAAATACTGAATCCTACAAATAGTTGTAAGGCTATGTTGAGAATGCTTTTTGAATTAAAACCCTGAAAATAGGGCCAGGGATTTAGCTCAGTGGCTTAAGCACCTGCCTGGCAAGTGTGAGGTCATGAGTTGATCCCCGGTACAAAAAAAAAAAGTCCTGAAAATATAAATTTTCTGGTTAACAAGACAAACTACTATCATTGCTGTAATGCAACCACATTTCCGAATATATCTTGATGATGTCATGAAAAGATATATTCTTCATTTATTTTGATTGACATAAAAAATTCTATATTTTCATGAGACATAACTCAATTTGATGTTTAATTTTGTCAACCACATTGTAGTTCTGGTAGGTAAAATATTTTTCTAATACTTTAAAAACCATTGTCTAATGAAATTTGTCCTTCATAAAAGCATAATGAAGGCTGAAAAATAATTTACTCACATTATTGCTGATATGGATATCTTCTATAAATAGTTAACTTCAAAGCATTTGGGTTTTCATGCATATGAAATCTAACAATGAAAATTACTTTTAGAAATGCTTTATTTTTAATATTAATTCACAATATGTATATAGATTGACATGGTCAAAATTATATATATATATATATATATATATATATATATATATATTTTTTTTTTTTTTTTGCATTGCTAGAGATTGAACTCGGGTCTTAATATATCCTAGGCAAGCATTATACTATGTATTTCCAGACTGACATCTTTAAAATTCTTTTAAGAATTAATAGTTGTAATTAATATTAAGGTATAGAACATTGTATAAATCAAAGAATAGTAAACAGGTAGCTGAATTAAATTTATATTTCAAACAAAAATTAGGTCATTCTTCTATTATTTTCATGTGTTAGTAAGTTGTATGATTCTTCCCCTTATTTTATGAATATTGTTTTTCTGGATTCATTAAAAATGTAGAAAGAGCCAGGGGCTTAGCTCAGTGGTATAAATGCTTGCATGGCAAGCACTAGGTCATGAGTTCAATCCCTGGTACCAAAAAAAAAAAAGTTTAGAAAGAAGGTGATTATTTTATATGCATAACAAGCTTAACAATATGATTTAAAGCACAAAAAGACAGGCTTATAAGACTTTTAATATAAAATTGTAACAATATTTAGACTGCCATATTTGAGGCATTTTAGCACATATAGTGTCAATTAATTATTCTCTGCACCTATGAAAAATTTAATTACAAATATAACTAAGAGTTTAAAAACATTTTCCAGGTACATTTTACCCATAGCATCACTATTACATATATTCTCTTCTCTAATATTTATTGCAGTTAGTAACACGGAATTTTAGCCTGTCTTTTTCAGGAGTTAGGAGTGGTTAATATGATGCATATAGTAATAGAGACATAATATGTACTATTTTAATAAGTATTTAAAAATTAAATTTACCCAATATATTCAAAATTTCAATAAGTATTTTCTCAGACAAATACATTCAAAACTAATTTTCATCAAATTAATGTTTTAAAGAACATTAATAGAACTAAACAAGTTTATTAGGTAATAATGATATTAAACATATCTACACCAAATGACTTCTAAAATAATCAATTATTATTTAATACAAACTCATACATTTGATGACATTTTACATTCATCACCCATGTTTATAAAAATTATACTTTTATAATGGGACAATTGAACGTCAGATGAAAAACTTGGTAATATTTTCTTCTTTAAAAAAGTAAAACTTAGGAGTATTTTTGGAATGCATTCATATGTTGATATTTACTAAACTTGTGAGTGAAAAATCATTAAATATGAAATAAAAGTAGTTGTTCACTTATATTTTATAAAGAAAAGTACGAGTGTTTATTAACTTGAAGATCAGGATGTATTACATTTCGATATTTATAAACATCCAATCATTTGAATATTTACTAAGTTCTTACTGTATATCAAGAGTGATTCTAGGTGATGCACTATTTTACGTGTTTCAGTATTTCAGCAGTATAGTATCTTGAAAATTTTTATGCTTCGTGAAGCTTACATAACTTTTTAGACTATTCAGTCCTTCATATTTAAATATTATCTTTCTTCTAAATGTGGCTATTCCAATTTATAAAAAAGACACCTATTTTTTCTTTAATTTATATAAATATTTTATTTTTGCAGTCAGTGGATAAAATTAACTTGTCCCCATGTGGCCCAATCCCCAAGCTTCCTCTCAACCTTTGGCTCTTGAACAGCCAAGATTAAGGTAATACTAACTCACAAAAGTTCTTCCTTTTTTAACAAAAATCAAGCATGAATAAAAATCTCCTGTCAAAATGGATTGAGTCGTATTCCAGTTCCTAAAGGTGAGAAGGGATTCACCTTTGCCCACATCAAAGCATCATTCAATGAGATAGCTGATTTCCCATCTTCCAGGAAAAACACAGGGCCCTGCACATGGTAAGAGTTGAGAAAAGATGAAATTATAAATTTAAATCATCATTTTAAATTTCTGGAAATAGAATCACTGCAGTAAAACCCCCTGGTGATATTTAAGCCATGCTAATGGGGATTTTAGGAACACGAGAAAAATCTGATTTTATGATCTACTATCAAATATAAAAATATTTTCAAATATTATATAATTATGCCATGATGTCTGTAAAAACAGAATTTTACTGTGTAACTTGAATTCTCTATGTACAGTAGTGTTACCAATGCTCATAGGTATTCTTAGTCTATTAGTTTCCACAAAGTTAACTTACTTTATAAAAAATGCATATAACTTGGTAATACACAAATATACTTCACTGTTTTAATCATGTAGCCTTTGTTAGAATATCTTGATAAATTACTAAAGCCAGAAACTGCTATTCTCTAGTAGATGAATATTGATGAATCGATTGATCTGTGTATATATCTAATTTAAAATGTGTTTCAGGCATGTGACATAAGGACATATTTACTGTTTAGTTACATCACTTATTCTGTATGTCCTAGTGGTTATGAAAAAAATATTTGAACCAAATTATCCAGATCTTAGAGGAAAAACATGATTTAAAAACCACAAAAAATGAAATAAAAATTATTTTTGTAATTATGTTCTGAAGTTATCAGTTTTTTAGTCACGATTAAAATGTTAGCTAATTATTTCTGAATACTGGAAAATTCACCATCAGAGTAGATACTTGAAATTTCAGCATAAGAATGTAAACACATTAATTTCTGTTGAGATGGAAATTTCCTCAGAGAGTAGAGCTCCATATTACCAGTCAGTTGTGTCTTATTGTATAGGAGATAATTAATAGATCCTGCCTTGAGTGTAGGTTTGGACATAGAGAGTTTAGATCATATCTATTAGGACATTTGGCTATCATAGATGCAAAAAAAGGAATCTTCAGAAAAGAGGAGAAAAGGAATATGAACTTGCCAAATATTAAAATAATGTGCAGAGGGCAGTGAGTGCTGAAAATATATGCCAAAAACTCTCTAGTTTTTTTCACTGCTTTTCCTCTCCATTTCTGAACAGGCATATGTAACAAGGTTTATACAACTGACCTTGGTTTTGGAGCATACTCTTATGTACTGAAGTTTTAGTTTGCAATTGCAGGCTATACCATAGGAAAGACATACATATCCGGCTATTCCATTTATTTTGAGTGGCAGTATAAAAATCTGCCTTCCTCATTGATCTGACATTTCAACATTAGAAATGTAATTTTTAACATTCTATTAGAAATACAAGAAGTGATTCATTAAAATGTATATATTCTGGGAGTGGAGCGCTTTGGCTCAATCTGTATACTACATTACATTTTGTGATATTCACCACTCTTTACTTATTAGGCCTCCTGAAATTAGTTCTGGCTCCAAAATGATGAGACTTAACTACTTCTTTAAGATAATGGCATGCTCATTATTATTAATTTGATGTACATTAAGGGCCATTATTATTAATTTGATGTACATTAGGGGCCATTTTCTCAGAATCAGTTATCTCTAATGATGGAGTCCAATAATTTTTAATTGTTGAAAAGTTCTGTAACTTGTGCAAAAACACATAAAAATACTTCAATACCATATATAATTTACTTTTCATTACTTTGTATAAACATGGAAATTAGAAAGTTGATCAACTATTATAAAATCATTTGCATCTGTTGACTGATATTTTGTCTCCCTTATTTAATTTCCTTTAGGATATGACCTATATGTATTTTAAAACATTTTAACTGATTACATATACATATATAATATGAATTACTGTATGATAGTAGTGTAATGACTTTGAATTTCTTTTAAGGGGAAATAATTCATTTATTCTAAGGGCAATATTTTCTTATTGGGTCCTATACCTATTTACAGTTACCTGCTTGTATCTAGCTTATGCTGATTTTAAGATAACATTTCAAAAATACAATATACATAAAAATTCAAAAATACACATAAATGCAATAGAAATGCACAATGTATATCTGAAATGAGGTTGTACCTGGATTTTTAATCCTGTAAGACAAGAGATGTGAATGTCAGAATGACTTGGAAGATTTGATCCAGTCACATAATCTGGTCCAATAATTATTTTTAGTGGCTCTTCTTTTAATCTCTTTAATAAAGTTCCATAAACCATTCTTTGCAAATCAGAAGGGGGTGTGTATGGAGATTCTTCTGATGATCTATATTTTCAACAGATATTAAATCCTTATTTTATAGAATTAAAGAATTATTGGCATTTAGGTAAAAATAGTTTCTGATAATTATTTACTTTTCCTTTATTAAGGAAGGCAAATCAATTTTTGACAAATTATTGAAAACAAACTTTAAAAAGGCAAGAAATATTATAAATTATTTCTGCATATACTATAAACAAAGATTCATTATTCTGCTAAAATTGATAATGTCTGTAACATTAAATTTATTTTGTATTGTAATTTTTATAACTTCACTCACTGGTTGGTAAACTGTGTGCAAGCTCTCCATGCATCCAATTCCTCAGAAAGTTGTTCAATTTTTATAGGTACTGATACTTCCCGACGTTTTAATAACTGACTGAAACAAGTGAAAAAAATTAAAATCTGTCATAAAAAGCAGATGTAAGAAAAAATAAAAATTTTAACGCAGTTTTGGATTTAACAGTTATTACAATTTAAGTGTGTGCATTTATCATGATTATAAATGTGTGTATGTGTACTATGCATATTTATGTGCATATATATAAGGTATGATCAAAATATATGGTAGTATTCAAATTTTTAAAAATTATTACAGTAAAAGACACATTATCATTAATTTTCTCAAAATATTCTTTCTCCCTTTGAACATCTTATATCACTGTCCTTGGCACTTTGTAAGGCAGTTCAAAGTACTCCTTCATGAGTCTCTTTACAAGGTATGATTAAAAACAAACAGTAAATGCTGCCGCCAAGTGTCATCCGACAGAAAAAGCAAGCTTGCAAAAATATGGTGTGTCCTCATCAGCCTTGCTCATCAGATTTGGCATCACATCACTGCAGTCTTTCCCCGAAAGTCAAGATGACCATGAAAGGTACAACTATTGTACTGATTCAGGGCATAGAGACAGCCACAACAGTGCAACTAAAGACACTCATAAAGGAGTCGACCTCCTGTGCTCCTTTAGAAAGGAGCAAGAATAGTAAGTTCCTTCAAAGAAGGGCAAGTATTTTAGCGGGATCAATGTCAATGTCTTTTACCATAATAATTTTAAAAAACAGACACTAACCATATTTTTATGACACTTTGTATAATCAACAATTAAGCCCCTGATAAGTCCAAGATGCTAAGACATTTCAAGGTAAATGGATGCATCTTGAGGCCATACCCTTAAATGAAATAAATTGGACACACATTGTTCCTCAATGTTTTCAGCATTAAAAGCTGAAAATGTAAATAAGGAGCACAATGTATAACAGATTTTGTGAAGCAGAAAATGTTTAAATGGGAAGGAAGACTAAAGAAGGAAAAGGGGAAAAGGAAGAAAATGTGAAAAGAAGGAAAAATGGAAACAAAGCTTTTGTAAATAAGGAGAAGGAAAGAGGTTAAAGGAGGGTAGGGGAATTGGAAAAAAAGAAGAAAAGATATATCTTATATAGATACAAATTCTCTATGATAAACATGATCATAATGTATACTAAAACATACCAATAAACAGAATTAATAAAAAAAAAGAAATGTTGGCTGAATAAAGGATTTAGTGGGTAAGGAGACAAATAAATGAATTAAATAATAAAAGAAGAGAGGTTAGTCAAACCAAGAAATTTTGGAAAATAAACCAAATGAGAGAGAAGATTTAATCATGACCATGATCCTTTAATCCCAGATAGCAGAAATATAATGACAACATGGAAGAGCAAGGAGGAGGAGTAGATTGGAGAAGGTCATTTTAATTCTGAGTATAGTGAGTTTAATGCTGGGAGAGCTTGAGGAATAGGCTACGCTGAATATAAGATCTTCAGAGGGATGATAAGTGCAGTTATAAAATGGTGAAGGTGCTAGAGGACAGTGTATAGAAAGGAGAGGGAAAGAGTGGGAAGGGGAAGAGGGAAATGGGAGAGGAAAAGAAGGACAAAAGAATGAGAATGAAACAAGAGAACTGTGTATTTAGTGGGCTAGAAAAACAAACATCGGCAGCAAGATGAGACAACACAGACTGAAGTAGCAGAGACGTTCTTGAAAACTGAGAGTTCTGTAAGTTCTCTTTTTCCTTTACCAGACATTTTCAAAAGTCTCTCCTGTCCTACAATAAAATCCTCCTTTTTACTGTTGATAATAATGACTTACTGTTTACTTTCTACTAAAGTCCAAATAGCTGAACATACATTAAATATCATTTTAATTCTATAAGATACAGCTTCGTGTTCCTATAATAAATTTTAATCCTATTAAAAATAATTTTTTGGTTGTCTGCATTGAAACCTATGTTTCCTTGAGTACCCTGATAACGTTAACCCAACATTAGCGGTTAGGTTGCTCTAGGTGGCAGCTGCTTCTCCCATATCACAGGAAAGAGATAAAAGAGTCCTCTCAGAATTCTCTCAGAATCCTCTACCTCATATGAAGGATACTCATAAAAATCACTTACCCTATATATCCTTAGTCTTTCAGCATTGAGTTATAAAAGATCACCTACTGTGTCATTTACCAAACTGGTTTTGAAAATTCATTTTTATGGAAGGCATTGTGAATTTTATTTTTTGAGAACAAGTTTCAATCATAAAGGCCTAAGCATATTGGAAAATGTAAGAACTGGTTGGCAGGTTATGCCTGAATATCAAATACCATGTTATCTGGCATTCACAAACTCATTTTATTTTGCATTTTCCTACTGTAGGGATTGAAAAGTTATCACACCTAGTTTTGCATCATTTTTTAAAAGTAGGATTATACAGTTATGGCCAGTGAAATTAGGAATGATTTCCTAAGGAGGATTTTCCTTCCTGAATAAAATGTTCTTTGTCTCTCAGTCTTAATACTTTTATTTCTTAGAATGTAGGTATAATAATGCTTAGAATGTAGGTATAATATATAGAGGACCAGCACCTATCTTGTATCTTTAACTTTAGCAAAATAACATAAGAAGAAAGAAGCTAAGAATGTCAGAGTTGAAAGATGAGAAGAATTCAGTTTCTTAATGGAATCCATGGATAGCTCTAACAGCTCTGAATGCTTACCTCAAGTGTCTTGATACACAAGACCAGTAAACTCTATGTACTTAAGCTAGTATTAGGATTCCAGTATTTACAGCCTAATGTATTATTAATTCATGTATTTAACTGCTGCAGTCTTATAAAACACAGGCTGAGTAAATAAATGGATGCATGTAATATAACATTTGGTAATAATACATTACCTGAATGTAATAATATACTTGCTTTTTAATCCACTTAAAGATTATCTCAGGAAAAGAATTCTCTAATTTCATGACAGGAAAAGTTTTTTTTTTACCTTGTGTACTCATAAAGTGCTGGAACAATGCTTCGGTACTCTCTCTTGATAGCCAGTAATGCACCAATATAACCACATAATATCAGTAACTCATTCCGAGCTCTATAAGAGAAGATATGGTTTTTAATTACAAAATTTGAGGCATAGAATATTATTCTCATTGGTACAAGTTCATGTACTTGTATATATAGTCTAATGAGTGAAATCTATAGCAACATATTTAGAAAATTCTTTCATTTGAGATTATTTACTTATTTAATAATTTCTATTCAGACATTCATGTTATATCATAAATTTTAATTTAGAATGAAAGTCTCTAAGTAGTTTTAAACTCTTGCCTACTTGTTTTTCTCTGTTTCCTCATGGCTGTTCTTTTCCTTGCAGTGCTAGGGATTGAACCCAGGGCCAGAAGCATGCTAAGCAAATGCCTCACCACTAACCCAGCTTTTCCAGCTCCCACCTGACATCATTTTCATAACATTTATCTCTAAGTAACCCCTTGCTCAAATTTGGGAATCTGTGGCACATTGTGCAGGCTCTGAGAAAAGGCAGGGCATCTCTACTATATTTTCTGCTGGGGAATTTTTGCCAGTTTCTCAGGCTGCTAAGTCCTCTTTTCCACATGGATTTAAAACAAAAAAAATTCCAAATCCTCTCTTTCAAATCAGAGCTGACTCTGAGGGCTTTAGATATGCAAAAAACAATGTTCTTAAATAATGCTTAAATTTAGAGTTGGCATTTATTTTCTGTCTCTTAGTACTTATATTTCCTTCCCCAAAGCCTCATATGATATCTTACATACAATTAATATTTAGCAAATATGACCAACAGTTTTTTGAGAACTTGAAGCTCAAAATATCTGAAAGCTTTGAATTTGCCTTGTTTGAACCATGTGGCCATGAATGCTATGTGTATAGGTATATATATACACAGACACACATATCAGTACACCCACTAGGCATTGCTGAAGGAGACAGCTAATATTTAATGTTCATTTCAAGTTGACCTCTGTGCTTTTAAAAAAGAAAATGACAAAAGTGTAAATTTTCTATAATCTCAGTACCTGTCAAATGTGGTTCTATTTCTTGATCTAAACACCAATAACTGAACCATTTCAAGACCTTACATTTTATTCTCTTTTATAGTTTGGAGAAAAAGTACTCACTCAGTACAAGTATGCAAAAGCAATTTTTCAGTACGAATATAACTTAATAGGTCAAGAACAGGGTAAATGGTATCCAAGGTCCAATTTGAATTACTGATGCAATCTGGGAAAATAAAAGATTCTCTAAATATAAGTAGCAAAATGTATTTAATCAATTCTTAACTTATGTAACTAATTCTGTATCAGTCCTTTTTATTTTTTAGATTATAACTATTTTTTATTCAGTGTCTTTCAAGTTTCCATTCTATAAAATCAGAATACATGCCATACTTCATAATAGTAAGCTCTTTCTTAAATTTAGGATAACTTAAATCTTCTTTTGAACAATAAGATGAACAATAAGATGAAATAAATAATTAGATTTTAAATTATATTAGCAACCTAAAACTTACCTTTAACAAAGCCAAGACCAACAGGAAGGGCTTTTTCAGGTTCTTGACATAATAAATAATATTTTATAGTTTCAAACACATTTCCATCTGCATTGGCTGTCTCAGCTAGCTGTAGACATTCTTCTACCTTGGGTAGTTTGCACTAGGAAACAATTGATTTAATGACAATGTTACTAACATTTATAGGGACAGAAGCAATAGGATAAGTACTAAATATTCCCATCTATCCAGTCTGTTTTATTAATTTATATTGCTCAAAATAAATGTAAATGAGATTAATAATATTAAGAGTATACATTTATGAAAATATCTTTAATATCTAAAAACAGTCTGTCATTAGTTATGAATCAGTAGTTTTGTCAAATTCCTAGGAGGTAGAATTAACTGTCCTTTCTGTAACATTGAAATTAGTGCCCATAAATGCAATTTATCAAAATAATTTATTTAGAATAAACATACATAAATAAACATAAACATTGTCAAAAGCCACACTACTTGCAGCAAACATAAAAGGTGCACCATTATATGTGCTCTTCACTACCATTTAGCTCTAAGACCACACAATTTTATTTCAAAGAGGATAAACAGCACACAAATGTTAAGATTAGATGTTCTGAAATGCATACAATCTAGAGGTTTTTGGTTCAAGAATTTTCACCATTACAAAATGAAAAACCACATACAAAATTTTTTTTCTATTAAAACTGAGAGCCTGGTCCTCCATTACGCAAATTTTTGTGTTAATATAATATGGGTAGAGATTAAGTTATCTTTTATATCAAAACCACATGTGCTTACAATTTCTAAAACTCAGGTGTGTTAAAAGTTTGCTTGTAGGCAGCACTACTTAATTCAATTTATGCATCAATACATTTTTGAATACTTTGAAATTCTTGTATTGTTTAAAAATTAGAATGACTATTACAGATCTCTCATTCTTTCTCAAAAGAATGACAACAAGCTGAATTAAGGGGACTGTCACATATATGGCTTTTCTTATGGCATCCCCATCCTTACTTATTAATCAACAATAATTTACCAAGCAACTAGTGTGGGGGCTAGATATTGTGTCTAGCTAGAATTTTTAAAAAGACTCTTTGCTGTAATAAATGCAAAGGATAGAATGAATCAAAATGGTTCTCACTGAAATTTCATTCTCAAATAGAATATGAGTGATTCTTGTCCTATTTTAAAATTCCCCAAACTATACGATGACATGTTTGAAGATAACTTGCTTGTGAAACTTCAGAGTTATTAAAACTTTTATAGATTCTAATCTTTCTGAAGAGCTACTAATAAAATCTGACCAGAAAGTCTCATTACACCCTTTTAGAATGTGTGAGGAAGACCAGGGAAATACTCTCCTGGACACTGTCAGTAGGTTGAGGAAAGGGTGATGCTGGTCAGTGATACAACATTCAGCTGAACAGGAGGAGCAGGTACTGTGTTGGCATTCTGTTACAAAGCAAGATGACTACAGTTCAAAATGTATATTTAAAAATAGCTAAAAGAGTTTAAATGTGCTTATCACAAAGAAGTCCCAAATACACACACACACACACAAAATAAACATGTAAAACAGAACTCCACAGCTTTTAGTTATCCTGTTTATAAAAGGAATTTACAGCTTATTTAAAAAAATTCAAGAACTATAAAGCATATAAAGAATTTAAGATTGTGGAGAGGGGCTTTGAGCCTACTCCCAGGCAGTAAGACCACCCGCTGTGTCCTAGCCCATCCCAGGCAACACAAAGGGAGGGGAGGGCCTAACCTGGCCACACCCAGAGACCACCAAGCAACCAGTGGGACCCAGATTCCAGCTTTGGACACTCACCACGCGCTCCAGCTGAATCCCAGCACACAGAAAGGGACTTTTAGCCTGCTTTAAGGCAGTAAGACCACGCGCTGTGTCCCAGACCAGCCAGGGCTGCACACAGGGATGGGGGGACAACGAGGCCGTGCCTAGCCACCACCAAGCAGCCAGCTGGACTCAGATTCCAGCCTCAGTCCCTGACCGCACTCTGGCTGAATCCCAGCACACAGGAAAAACTTGGAATTTAGCTCCCAGGTGGTGAACCTTGGACTACAGCGGATTAACTGGGGCAGTGTGGTGAGTAAAATAGAGGTGTACAGTGGGTAAATAGGGCCAGTAGTAAAGCCCCCTCCAACTAAATGTAAGACCTTGGTGAGTATGAAAAGAGTGTGTGTGATCCCCTCCTACACACAGAAAACATCAGGCAGAGTGAAAATGACAAAATGAAAAAGGAAAATGCAGTCTCAAACAGCTAGTCCACCAGAAGCAAGTGCAGGAGATATTAAAATAGATGACCCCAAAAGTAACACACTGGGAACCTCTGAAAAGATAGCCAGCAAAGAAAAAACAACTCCATGAGGCTATAGAAGAAATCAAATTAGAAGTACTCTCCCATATCAAGACAGCAATAACAAACTTAGTAAAGAAGTTGCTGAGCACAGCTAAAGAAAAAATTGAGAAAAAAGTACAGGAGCATGGGAAACTGATTGAAACCTTGAATGAACAATATAGAAAACATGCAGAATTCATGAAACAAACTGAAAGAGACATCCAAGAAATAAGAAATTCTATTCAAAGCTAGCAAAACCACTTCAATGAAGCTGAGGATAGGATTTCAGACCTTGAGGACAGGATCACAATTAGTGATCATGAAGAGATAGAACTTTTAAAAATAACAAAGCAGCATGAAGTGATAATCCAACAGCTTCAAGATGATGCCAAGAGAAAAAATATAAGATTACTAGGCATCAGTGAAGAGGAAGGAGTCAAAGCAAAAATGATGTAGCCAAAACATTCACAGAAGTAATACAAGAAAATTTCCCAAACATGGGGAAAGAATCTGATATGCAGATAAATGAGGCATATAGAATGCCTAACAGTCACAAGCAACATAAATCCACACCCAGACACATAATAATTAAGATCTCAGACATGCAGCATAAAAACAGAATACTATAAGCTGTTAGAGAAAGGACACAACTCACCTACCAAGGAAAGCCCATTAGATTCACAGCAGACTTTTCAGCACAAACCCTCAAGTCAAAAAGAGCTTGGAGTGAGGTATTTCAAGCCCTGAAAGAAAACAACTTTCAACCCAGACTGTTGTAGCCAGCAAAACTTTCATTCAAATTTAATGGAGAAACAAGATACTTCCATGACAAAGAACAACTGAAGAAATTCATGTCAACCAAACCAACCCTACAAAGAGTACTGGAAGACATACTACACAGAGTTAAAATGGCCACTATCCCCAAAACAACAACAGAAAGAAACTACCAGGTAGGATAAGCAATTCAATAAGGGGAAATGCAGAAAGCAAACAACTGGAACATAACATGGCAAAGTCAAGCCAGTACATATCAGTGATATCCATAAATGTAAATGGTCTCAATTCACCTATAAAAAGAAATAGACTGACAGAAAGGATCAAGAAACATGATCCCACAACGTGCTGTATACAAGAAACACATCTGACCCAAAAGAAACTCATAGATTAAAAGTCAAAGGATGGAAAACCATATTCCATGCAACAGGAACCCAGAAAAAAGCAGGGTAACTATTCTAATTGCAGACAATGTGAACTTCAAACCTAAAATGATTAAAAGAGATAAAGAAGGTCAATACATACTCATTAATGGAAAAATTCAAGAGGAAGAACTAACAATTATAAATATATATGCACCAAATACAGGAGCACCCATCTATGTAGGACAGACACTAATGGACATGAAAAACCAAATATACAAAATACAATTGTAACAGGTATCTTAACAGCCCACTGTCACAAAGAGACAGATTAACTAAACAAAAAGTCAGCAAAGAAATAACAGAACTGAATCATACCTGTGAGCAATTGGACTTAGTACATGTTTACAGAGTGTTCCACCCAACCACATCAGAATACATATTCTTCTCAGCAGCGCATGGGACATTCCCCAAAATAGAACATACATTATCCCATAAACCATTCCTAAGTAAATGGAAAGGTATTGAAATCATCCCATGCATAATATCTGACCATAGCGCACTGAAATTAGAAATTAATGGCAAAACAAATTGCAAAACCTGCACAAATACATGGAAATTAAATAACAACCTTTTGAACAACCGGTGGGCTACAAATGAAATTAAAGAAGAACTAAAGCAATATCTACACTTCAATGAAAACACAGAAACAACATACTATAATCTATGGGATGAAATGAAAGTGGTCTTAAGAGGGAAATATATAGCAATAAATTGTCAAATCAAGAAAACAGAACAAGCACAAATAAACAACCTAATGCTCAATCTCAAGCTTTTAGAAAAAGAAGAGCAAGCTAAACCCAAAGCTCATAGAAGAGAGGAAATTGTAAAGATTAGAGCAGAAATCAATGCAATTGAAACTAAAAAAAAAATACAAAGAATTAATGGATCAAAAAGCTAGTTTCTTGAGAGAATAAACAAAATTGACAAACCCCTAGCTAACCTTATCAAGAGAAAGAAAGAAAAAACCTAAGTTCACACAATAAGAACTGAAAAGGGGGAAACTATGACAGATCCCATGGAAATTCAAAAGATCATGAATCTCTACTTTGAAAATTTCTACTCACATAGAGTGGAAAACACAGAGGAAATGGACAGATTTCTAGAAACATATGAACTACCAAAGCTCAACCAAGGAGATATAACAATTTTGAATAACTCAATATCAGCTACTGAAATTGAAAATGTAGTTAAAAACTTACCAACAAAGAAAATCCCCGGTCCTGATGGATTCACAGCTGAATTCTATAAGAAATTTAGAGATGATTTGATGCCAATACTCCTTAAATGAAATTGAGAAGAAAGCAATCCTCCCCAAATCATTCCTGGAGGCAAGTATTACACTGATACCAAAACCAGAGAAAGATCCAACCAAAAAGGAGAACTATAGACCAATCTCATTAATGAACATTGATGCAAAAATTCTCAATAAAATACTGGCAAATAGAATGCAGCAAATCATCAAGAAGATTATACATCATGACCAAGTGGGGTTCATTCCAGGAATGCAGGGATGGTTTAACATACACAAATCAATAAATGTAATACACCACATCAACAGAGCCAAAAACAAAAACCACATGGTCATCTCAATAGATGCAGAAAAAGCTTTCAACAAAGTCCAACACATGTTCATAATAAAAACCCTTCGGAAACTCGGAATACATAGTGTCTACCTCAACCTTATAAAGGCCATCTATGACAAACCAACAGTCGACATTATACTAAATGGACAAAAACTGAAAGCTTTTACTTTAAAATCAGGAACAAGACAAGGATGTCCACTATCACCACTCCTTTTCAACATAGTTCTGGAAACACTAGCCAAGGCCATCAGACAAGAGAGAGAAATAAAAGGAATAAAGATAGGAAAGGAAGAAGTTAAATGATCACTATTTGCAGATGACATGATACTTTATATAGAAGACACAAAAAACTCCATTAAAAGACTACTAGAGGTAATAAACAAGTTCAGCAATGTAGCTGGATACAAAGTCAATGCTCAAAAATTAACAGCATTCCTGTACACAAACAAAAAATTCACCAAGAGAGAAATTATGGAAATATCACCATTTACAATAACATCTGGAAAATGAAATATTTAGGAATCAACCTAACTAAAAATGTAAAAGACCTATATGCTGAAAATTATACTACACTGAAAAAGGAGATTGAAGATGATATTAGAAAATGGAAGGATATTCCTTGCTCTTGGCTAGGAAGAACCAACACTGAAAATGGCCATACTCCCAAAACTGTTATACAGATTTAACACAATCCCAATCAAAATACCATTGACATACCTCACAGATCTAGAGAACACACTACTAAAATTCATTTGGAAACAGAAGAAACCAAGAATAGCAAAGGCAATTCTGGGCAACAAAGGCAAGACAGGAGGCATCTCAATTCCTGACTTGAATCTATACTACAAAGCCACAATGATAAAATCAGCATGGTACTGGCAAAGAAATAGACCTGAGGATCAATGGAACAGATTAGAAGATGCAAGCACAACTACAAAGACACTCCAGCACCTGATATTTGACAAAGGGGCTAAATATGTCCACTGGAAGAAGGATGGTCTCTTTAATAAATGGTGTTGGAAAAATTGGCTCTCCACACGCTGAAGACTGAAACTAGACCCAAGCCTATCACCATGTAGAAAACTAAAGTCTAAATGGATCAAAGACCTCAATATTAAAACAGAAACACTAAATCTGCTGAAAGACAAGGTAAGTAGGAGTCTTGGAGACATAGGGGTAGGCAGAAAATTCATGAACAAAATGCAAACTGCACAAGAAACACTTCAAAGAATCAACAAATGGGATCTCACATTATTGAAAAGTTTCTGTACTTCAAAAGAAATCACCAACAGAGTGAAAAGAAAACCCACAGAGTGGGAAAGAATTTTAGCCAGCAACCCCTCAGACAAAGGACTTATATCCAGAACATATAAAGAATTTAAACATATCAAGCCCCCAAATTCAAAGACCATCTCCAAAAATGGGCATCTGAGATGAACATAAAGTTCTCAGACAAAGATATACAAATGGCAAATAAATACATGAAGAAATGTTCACCATCACTGGTCATTCGAGAAATGCAAATTAAAACAACATTGAGATTCAACCTCACTCCAGAAAGAATAGCTGCCATCAAGAAATCAACTGATAACAAATGTTGGCAAGGCTGTGGGGGAAAACGAGCACTGCTCCACTGTTGGTGGGAATGTAGACTGGTGCAACCACTATGGAAATCCATATGAAGAATTCTCAGAAGACTTCTCAGGATTGGAAGCCCCATTCAATCCAGCTATTCCCCTCCTGGGTATTTTCCCAAAAGAACTGAAAAGTTCATATCACAGTGATATGTGTGCACCCATGTTCATAACAGCACAATTTGTGATAGCTAAATCTTGGAAACAACCAAGATGCCCATCAGCTGCAGAGTGGATGAAAAAGATGTGGTATTTTTACACAATGAAATATAACTCATCTACAAAAAAGAATGATCTTGAGGCCTTCATAGGTAAATGGAGACAACTTGAGACGATTCTCATTGGTGAAATAAATAAGAATCATATTTATAAATATCACATTGTGTCTCTAGTGTAAAAAGTGATAAGAACTATAAGAGTAATAAAACCCAAAAAGTGTAATTGCTTTTGTAAAAAAGAGAGGAAAAGAAAGGGCTCTAAGGGATATAACTGCATGTGTGTTTGAGTGTGTAAAATAGATGACCATACTGCTGAATCTTTGTTGAATCTTTGAGTACAACTATTTGCATTCTCACTGTTTGAATGTCTACTATGTATCCGTTAAATTTGTAACTTGAACAACTACATCCAAGATGACAATATGTAATTTATCAACTAGTGATTTGTTAATGTTTTTTCTTTTTTCTTTTAGAATTCTGTATTGTTGCTACCTTTTTCTTTTGCTTTTTTTCTCTTTAAATAAAATCTTTAAAAAATGCATAATTGCTATTGTAAAAAAGAGAGGAAATACAAAGTGCTATAAAAGATATAACTGCATGAATATTTAAGTGTATACGATTGAGAAACATACTTCTAAGTTCTTGTTGGATTGTTAAACAGATCTGTTTGCAGTCTCACTGCTTGAATGTCTACTTTGTATGCTCTAATTTTGTAACTTGAACAACTATTTCTAAAAGGACAATATGTAATTTATCAACCAGTAATCTTTTACTGTTTATCCTTTTTTTAAAAATTCTGTAATATTTCTACCTTTTTTTTCTCTTTAAATAAAAAAATTTAAAAAAAAAAGAGCTTAAGATTTTCCATAATCTTACAACCTACTGAAAACTGTTTTTTTATTGCTCTTTTGAGACAAGGTCTCACTGTGTAGTGCAGACTGGCTTTAAATTCATGTCGATCATCCTGTCTCAGCTCTCCAAGTAATAGGGTTATGGGCATGTGCCACTGCAATGGTTGATACACTATGTGATTTGAGAAGTTTAGAAGTTTAACTAAGGGTCTTAGTAGGGCCAGGTTCCCCACGTTGTAAACATCCTCATTGTGTGCAAGGGGAGGGCACGGAGATGATGTGAGTGCTATACCTGCTCTAAGGGGAAGGCTAGACTAAGGAAGGAAAAGAGGCTTGTTGTCTCCTTTTTGGCTCTAGTTGCTTTTGCTGTTTTCTGCTGCATATAAGTATTGCTCCTCTGCCATGCCACCCTGCCTTGGAGCCAGTTGATTACAGACTAAAACCTCCACAAACTGTGAGCTAAATAAACCTTTCCCTCTTTAACTTTGCTTATGAGGTATTTTGTCCCAGCAACAAGAGAAAAGTAACCAACACAGCCACTGTGCCTAATTTCTACTGATAACTTTTGATCTTTATCCTTTCACAAATATTTTCTCTGATTTCACACTCATCCCTCCACATACACTTTTGAATTATTTGTATAATAATAAGTAAATATATGTTCCACTGGAGAAAAAACTTGAAGTTCAAAAACTACTGTACTAATATTTTTCTTAAGAGAACTTTTGAACATTTTCTTACATATGTTAAAAATAAATCTATACATTCACAGTTATTTTCAAAATGAAATCATACACCATGTGGATAATTTTGTGATCTGCATTCAACTGCATTTTATAGCTGTTTACTCATATCAACAAAATCTCATTTTTAATGGATTAATAACTGAAATATAAGAATACTGCAATTTATATAAATAACTATTAAACATTTAATAATTTTATGTGTAATGTCATATATGAATTCACATAGTCTGCAAAGGAGTAGTCTTTTGTTAAATACATTAGAATAATGTCCCATGAATTTCTTTATATTTCGTTAAGTTTTAAAAGGTCTTTAGGTTGTCTGTTTTAGAAAGTTAGCGAACACATCCTTCAAATGTAAGCTGGTATAGTGGAAAGGTTTGAGATTTGGAGAGTCTTGTGAAAGTCGAAATTCTTACTTCACTTTTCATTAATTTAGGCAAGTCTTTTCCTCTCTCTGAATTTACTTTGTAAAATAGAACAATGTTCTGTGTTTGTTGTGTTTTCATTACACTTAAGTACTATACAAATACACATAAAAATTTACCATGCAAAGCACACTGAAACTCAATAAATGTGACATTGTTATAATTTTGTTGAATTTTTAAGAATCTTGAGGGGAACACACACTTATTTTTCTGCATGTTATCTCTATTTCTATCAACTTAAAATTAGTTGAACAATTGTACTGCATTTCAAACGTGAATCTTAAATATCATCAACATACTTTCTCATGAAGATCATTTATTTCTTCAGTACACACTGGGTAGAAAGCACAGAGTTTTACTAAATGTAGTTCATTATTAGGAATCATCAGGAGAAGATCAGCTGCCAAGTTCCTGTTCACAAAATAAAAGGAAAAACTTTAGGAAATGATCTCAAAGTGAGATTTTTAGCTACTTCAAAAGGGGACTCCTCTAATGTACTTCCCTTACATTTCAACTTATTCAAACAGTAATAATTATCTAGTTAATCATGAAACTCCTCTAAATGTACATTACAGATTAAAGATTGTGAAAAATAAATTATCACATTCCTAAATAATAGGATTTTAAAAAAAAACTTTACATATAAGAGTCTACATATTTATAACCTAGGTTATTATTATAAGATAATTCTCTAAGCAAAGTAGTTTTGGATGTTTTTCAGAGCAAACTATAGATCCAATATTGTGAGTCAACTCTTGTTATCTTTGCAATAATGGAAATTCTATTAATAGAGTTCAGAATTTTGGAAATTCTGCATATTTCTTAATATTTCAGTAGAAATTGATATAAATGTAAGTTTTTTGTTTCTTAAAGACAGAATAATTGGAATAAATCAATTAAGAGTTTTAAAAATATCAAATGATATGGATTTAATACTTTATAAGTTATTTTTCATAAAATACTTTCTTCAAATCATTAGGTGAAGAGTGTTTGGGTACATGTATTGTAATTCAGAAAATACCCAATTTTCAGTGATCCAAGATGTTTTTAATTTTTTTAAAAACTAGTATATAAATATTCAGAATGACTTTAGAATAGGTGATACTTCAAGTGAGAATTTATTAAGGTGCACACCAGAGACTCAGGGGAAAATCTTCCTTTACTATGTTCATGAAGACTTTAATAAAATATATACTGGCCATTTATGTGAATCAATAATTTCTTAAAAACACAAGAGTGCTTAATCAGGAATAGAGGCTATAGAACATAAATGGAGATAATTTTTAATCTCTGGTATCAAATCCAACATTTTATTAAACACCCTCCCCAGACTATTCAAATAGTAACATTATAAATTAGGATACTTAAGATTTTCAGAATTAATGTAAAAATTTAGTGAGCTGCCATAAAATTCCATGTAAAATATTTTAGGACTTCAACATTGTAAAAATAATTTTCTACGTAATGTCAACAGAGAATTACTAAATTATTTTCCCATAACCACTGCATAACTAAACATAATGTCCTCTTAAAATGTCATCATGTACCAGTAGGTAAAACTTTGAGGGTTTTTATAACTTTCAAATTAGAACAATTTACCTGTTTTTGCTAAAAAGCAGGAATGACTTTATATATTTTCTAACAAAATTTAATAAGCTTTAAATATTGTCCATGAGAATATATAATTATCATTTGCTTTTACACTATATTAATAGCTTCACTAAAACCATATTTAATCTTTTATCAACTAGGAACCAATGATTTTCTAACCAAAGAATTATATCATAGGTTAATGAAATTTATAGCAAAGTGAACAATTTTTTTTTAGTTTTCTATTTTTTGAAAATGCAGAATAGATGACCATATTGCTGAATCTTTGTTTGAGCAGAACTGTTTGTAATCTGTTTGAATATTTACTATGTACCCTTTAACTTTGTAACTTGAACAACTACATCCAGGATGACAGTATGTAATTTATAAATTACTGATTTCTTAGTGGGGCTTTTTCTCATTCTCCTTTTTCTTTCTTTTAGAATTCTGTATTGTTGCTACCCTTTTTTCTGTTTTGCTTTTTTTCTTCTCTTTAAATAAAATTTTAAAAAATGTATAATTGCTATTGTAAAAAAAGAAGAAATAGGAAACGCTATAAAAGATAAAGCTGCACGTATGTTTAGATGTGTGGGATTGATGACCATATTTCTAGGTTCTTGTTGGATTGTTGAACAGATCTGTTTGCACTCTCACTGCTTCAGTGTCCACTTTGTGTGCTTTAATTCTGTAACTTGAATAACTATTTCTAAAAGAACAATATGTAATGTATCAACTAGTGATTTCTTACTATTTATCTTCTTTTCTTGAAATTCTGTAATATTTCTACCTTTTTCCTGTTTTTTTTTTCTCTTTAAAGAAAAGAAAAGAAAAGGAAAGAAAAGAAAATTCAGTACATAGATGGCGGGCAAATGTGTGTGTGTCTTAAATAATACAGACCAAACAAATTATCTAAACTCAAATTTCATTATGAGAACACTTACTTTATTTTGCTTCGTTTAGTTATTATTTGCAATTACAGAAATCCACAATTCATTTATTTTACAAATTTTAAGTAGAGTCATGAATGATTTTGTATCTATATTATAGGAACTGTTTGATTTGTTGCCAGTTAGATTTTATTTGCTATAAGTTGTATAAATTATATGAAATGGTAGTCTCTGGAGCAAAATGAAAATAGTTAAGGTACACTTTTTAATATAGAGACAATTCTTAAATACTCAAAACAGTACAATATAAAATTTTATAAATGTAAAATTTTAAAAATAAAACTAGGTGATACCTGTATCCAACAGATGGAAAACTAAAAAGAAAATATTGAATATAAATATCAAGTAGAAACAAACTTTTATCAGTAAGTGTAAAAATTATGAAGTTTTTGATATATAAAATTATGAAACTTCTCTTTTACTTTTGTAGCTATTTACTGTACTTTTAATCTCTGGAACTCTACTAAATAGTACAAGGATCATAGATTTCTCTAGAAATTAATCAAGTTAGTACCATATTTTCTTTAGAATTTGACTTTATTTTGACTTCTAGTACACATATCTATGTGTATCTATGACTATATATGGGAGGAATTCTTGCAGGCAGAGTTAAAATTAATAGAAGTTGTTTCATTTTAATTAAAAGTAACTAAAACATATAGATTTTTAGAAGATTTTTAAACATTTTAAATATATGTGTTTGCTATATTTTACCTTCATTAAAAGTAATCCCATTTCATTAGATTAGATAATGACTTTTAGTATGGAGTTAGCCATTAATTTGAGTTAGAGTTCATTCTTTGTATCTAAAACAAATCATAGTACCTTTGTAATTGGCTATTAAAGTTCTTCACAGAGGATGTCTAGGTACCTTTAGAGGATGGTCAGTATTAAATACACTTACCTCTCATGCTGTGACAGTTAATTGTGACTATCAAACTGACGAGATTAGGAGACAATTAACAGGTTACTAAAGTGCACTTCTTGGTGTGGTGGAGTGGGTAATGGGGTATGGCCCTAGGGAATGTATCTGGTTCCTATTCCTTTTTTCTCTGGTGCTCTTTCAACTGGCTTGGCTTCCCAGTCACCATGAAATAAGCAGCATTACTCCACCAGGCACTTCCACTGGGAGGTTTGTGCAATGGAGCTAGCCAGTCCAGGACTGAAACTTCCAAACCAAAAACCAAAAATAAAGTTCTCTTTTAAGTTGCATGCATCAGGTAGTTTGTCCCCAAAACGAGAAAGCTGACTGATACACAGGCTAATGGTAAGAAATCACTACATTTTGATGGAGGAAGAATCCCTTACATCATGGTAAGGTATGTGTAAAACTTAGACCAACCATGAAATTCTTGATTCAGTATGAATCTTCCAGATTAAGAAAAAAATGTGGAATAGAAAGTGTGATCTTTTTTTTGAGTTTCAGCCAGGTGTGGTGGCACAGGCCTGTGGCCCCAGAACTGGGAGGCTGAGGCAGGAGGATCATTGTAAGTTTGAGGCCAGCCTGGGCTACGTAGTGAGTCTTTGTCTCAAAAAAACAAATTGACTCCCCTCCCTGGTGAGTGGCTGTGAGTGTGGCAGGCTGTGGCAACCCAGGGCAGAAGCCACCAACATCTCCTGAGACCCGTGCCATGCTGGGACCTAGGGCACCAGGAAACCAAGCAACCACTTCCCTCCCTGGTGAGCAGCTGTGAGAGCATGGCAGGCTGTGGTGGCCCAGGGTGGGAGCCACCAACATCTCCTGAGACCCACGCCATGCTGGGACCTTGGGCGCTGGGAAACCAAGCAACTACTCCTTTCCCTGTTTTGTTTAATTTCAACATACATGAAAGTATGGACAGCTATTTTGAAGAGAACAAGAGCCACTATGACAGCCATTAGTGACTTCCCTTACTGTCTGGTTTTGAAGACCTAAAACACCTTCCTCATTCTGTTTGGATCAGTTTTATGCTATGTTGTTTTGTATGTGTATGTTTTGTTGTCTCTGTATGTGAAGATATGGACAAATGTTTGGAAGAAAACAAGGACAATATGATAGCTAGTGAAGATCTCTGATTGTCTAGCTTTTAAATTTATATCTCTTACATTGCTTTCTTATGTCCTATTTTGTTCTGTTTTGTGTGTTTAATTTTATCCCCTTTAAAATAAAAAATAAAAATATGTATCGCTATAATTTAGAAAGTCTTACCATGTGGGAATCATCATGCATTTTCTTGCCAGTAATTCCAAGGCATAGTGGGTTGTGGACACTGCAGATTCTCCTAGTACTGAACCCACTGAGACTGCCAGTTCCAGCTCATTTCCACGAATTAGGTACGCCATAGCAAGCTTGCTCAATGAGAAAATAATTTATTCAGTTTCATACATACTTGGTAGAATTATCATTCTCCTCCAAGCTCATAAAGTAAATAAAAATTAACTTGTAAAACAGTAACTGTTATAAAATATTGATTGTAATGTTCTTATACAGTACCAAAATAAGAAGAATTAAATTTTTCATATGAAAAAGCAGATGATGGGACACACAGGGAATTTTATCAGGTCAGAATTTAAGACTTTAGAAATATTGCCTCTATTTTATAATTATTAATACTCTGCAGTATCCTCATCATGTCATTCAGTATATCAGAAAAAATATAAATTCTTAAAAGCTTCCTCAAGATTGTACAATGATGAATTATTTCTTCAATACATATGAGGATAAATTCAAAAGGAAATCTACATTTACTTAATATTTTCTTTATTATATGTGTGGGTCAATTGGGATGTACCTTTAAAATATAAGACTAAATAATGTACTGAAGTATACTAAAAACAAGTGGTTTCTTTCATTTGTATTCATTATCATAATCAAAACAACTATACATGAAGGTGGATATTCACATCTTCACTTTAGCACTGAGGACACCTGAGATTCTGAGAGAATAAATAACAAGATGGTATGTGACAGAAACAGGACTCCAGGTTAGTTCTTTTGGTTCCAAATCCAGCAATTTTTTCTTTTGTGACACACTATTACCCCTTGTTTATGAGTATAATATTTCATCAAGGATGACATATTTAAAGCAAGGCTTTTATAAATATATAACTTGTGACAAAAATAAAAACATGAGAGCACATAATCTACAGTGTCTACATGTACTGATTCAGCATGTCATCACTCAGGCTCCAAAGCATAATTGTATCTTACACAGAAGTTACTTAATCCTTCCCTCTCAAACACTGTGACATATCCAAAGAGCTTTCATCACATACACCAAGTTGAAATGTTGTACCTCAATATTATCTACAGCCAGATGGCAACATGCAGCTTGCACTGCTCGACCATCCTGAAAATACCATTCTGCCAATTCTTTACTGACTTCGTGCAGAAGTCTAGGGAAAGAAAGAAAGAAAGAAACTAAGAAAGAAAGAAGATAACCTTTATTAACATAAGGATTCCATGGCAAATATAAACTAATATTTTTGATGAGTAATTAAAGGACTAAATAGGATTTAATTTTATATCCTTGATTTAGGCTTTAATTTTGGAAAAAATGCCAAGAAAGTTGTCTTTCCAAAATATAATCTAATAACCCTTCCCAGCTTTGTTTCTCAAAATCATCAGTAGAAAAGCCTAATTTTTAACTCCTACCACTCTACACTGGATAACTGACAGCTCGGCTGCAGAGGCAGTTAACTTTAGAAGAATTACAAGTTGAAATTTTTCACATTCTAGGTGGTGTCCAAAATATGACTTTTGTATGGTAAATCTTTCATGGCAGGGAATAGAAGCAAAGATCCAGAAAAGAATACATTAGTCCCAGCACACTATCTGCTTAACAGTACATGGACCTTCTTCACTTGATAAGTATCCTAATAGTTTAGTATCCTATTGTTTAGAGAATTTGAAAAGCTGAACAGTTCTAATTTCTGCTTCTCTTCAAAATAACTATTTGGGCTTCTTCTTTAAAAGAAAAATAAATGTTATTCTATCTATTAATGCTGGATAAAAGCAAGGGATTATAAACTTTACTAGGATGTTATTTATACTAACTGTAGAGTGAACATTAATAAGCTGAAGAATACTTCAAGTTTATCAGCCAATCTTTCCCAAAAGGCTTCACCAGTTTTTAAGAATTTTGGTGTTTTGACTGCTGTCTCTTGACTGAAATATGTTATTTTTCTGGAAACTGTATAAAATGTGTGTGAGCTCTGTCTACATGTCTGACATTCTCCTATTCTTCTAGGGATAGATGCAGTCATGAAGCTAGACGTTAGGGAGAAACACAGTTGAAGATGAGCAGTTAGTCCTTGGTAAACAGAAAAGGGCTAACTCCATGGCCCTCCAAAACTCCTAAAGGAAAATCCACCATTAAATTTATGGATCCAAAACAAAGAATAAATAACTCACTCATTAAAATCTTCCTTGTAGATATCATCAGAATGTGAAGCTCCTTTAGATGTAGAAACATGTAAGGTTTGCATATTTCCCTCACATGCAGCCTAGAATTTAATTAAACCTTTAATTAATCTTTAGCTAATTGTTGATAACTGACCAATTTCAGAATATTGTTCTGAACAAATCATAATTAAATCATGTTTGAAATTTACTAAGATTTGGAAATAAAGTTAGTATTGAAAAAAAAAGAGTCCAACGTTTGTTATTCTATTGTGAGTACTGATATGAAGCTTCAAGTAAATGATTTTTAAGAAGTTGTTCAAATGCATGTTATGTAAGTGCCATCAGCAGCATATAAAGAGCTCAGATATGAGTGAATGTTTAAAGATCTAAATTAAGTTTAACATTAAATTAAACATAATTTGTATGCTTGGTTAGCTCCCTGTTCACAGGTTAAACTGAAATGCTGAGGAAGAAAGTTGGGGTGATGGCCAGAAACCAAGCCATCTGATGTCTGTAATTGTATTAAGGTTTCCCATCAGCACAGTTTTATCCCTTCTACCTGCCCACCCACCAGTGTATGTGTCTGGTATATTCAAGCGTTTGTACCTGTGCAATGAGCAGAGCATCTTTAAGTTGACCTCTTGACATAAAAAAAGTAACTAGTTTTTTCACATCACCAGTGGCTATGCAGTATGGGATGACATCATCCTTATCTTCCTGGATTAACTGGTCAGCTCTCCTAATAAAATAAGGAGTAACAAATAGTACAGATCATCTAAACTGAAGTATCTTCAAAATCAGTAAAGAGTATTATACAAGAACATAAAAATAAAAAGATGCAGAATATTTTAAGGGCCTATACTAGGAAATTTAAAGAAAATTGGTTTTAGATACATGAGTAGAAAAACAGGACTGTGATGTTGGCGACTGGGAAAAATGTACATGTATCTGATTCCACACCTGTCTCTGTCTCTGCACCCATCATTTTCTGCTTGTCTGCATGTCTTTCTTCCTGTTCAACCCCTGGGTATCTTCTAGTTAATCTCATTCTTAAAATTTAAGCTATGTTTTCTTTGAAAATAACATAGAATGTTTAATGTATGGCATACTGAAACTAATTCCAGTTCAGTTTCTAATCTCTGGGAAGGTTAAAACATAATTTGTATGCTTGGTTAGCTCCCTGTTCACAGTCTCCAATTCATAGAGTGATTGGCATATCCCCCAGCAGCTTCATGATTCCCACATTATCCTATTTCTTCATTATAGTTGCTTAGAAACAAGCTACTTAAGAAGACTCTGTTTAGAAACAATATTCTGTCTTTCAGGAGAGCCTTTCTGAATGATCTATGAATTATAAACCTCTCTGAATGATCTATGAATTATAAACTCAGGGTTTATGGGGAGTCCATTTTATGACTATCATGTAGATTAAAGAGCAGGAAATATCAGGTTGTCTGAGCAAAACAAAAGATGGATAATAGGAGTAGTTAGATCTTTCTTGAATGAGAAGGGGAACAACAGATGGAGGGGAAGGAGAGAGAAATGAATAAAAATGTAATACAGATGTGTTTTGTACATGTACTAACAACTCATAAGGAGTGTAAAAATTATGTACTGTAAACATATGCTTATAAAAAAGAAATAAATGCACAAAAAAGCAAAAAAAAAAAAAGGTTGGAAAAATTGCCTGTACATCTATCTGCCTCCCTCCTTCTCTCCCCCTGTACCACTTAACTCCTTCTAATCTTGCTTCAGGTTCCTTTTTTTCTGCCTCAAGAGCTCTTATTAAGGTCACCAAAGTCTTTTATGTTATGCAGGTTTCCTCCTAGGTTAACAGATAAAGATTACCTTTTTACAATACTAGTGTAGTTACGAAGGAATCTCAAGTTCAGCATGCCCAAACACAATTACTGATCTTGCATCCCATTTGATTCAAATTCCTAAGAGTATTGTTTGTTTTCTTGTTTTTAGTTTTTGGTTGCTGTTTGTTTTGTTTCATAATCCCAATGCACATCAGCCTCTACAGTTTTTCAAACATAAAGCCTAGAAACTACTTCTGACACTTTCCTAATACCATGTCCAGTTAATTTTAATTCCTGAATATGTATAAAATCTGTCTACTTTTCTCCTTCACATCCATCATCACACAAGACCTCCATGTTACTGTTGTCTCCTGATGTAGCTATCATTATGCCATCTAACTGGCCTCTTCATTCTACTATGACTTCTCTAATCTGACTATTAGAGAAATGCAAATTAAAACAACATTGAGATTCCATCTTATCCCAGAAAGAATGGCCTCATCAAGAAATCACATAACAACAAGTGCTGGTGAGACTACAGGGAAAAAGGAACTCATCTTCACTGTTGGTAGGAGTGTAAACTGGTACAACTATTGTGAAAATCAGTAAACTAAAACCAGAAATTTAATTTGACCTAGTTATTCCTCTTTTGAGAGTTTCCTGAAAGAATAATAGATATCATATTACAGTAAATATGTGTAGCCATGTTTATAGCTGCATATTTCATAAAACCTGAATCTTGGAAACTCTATATGTCCTTCAACAGACAAAAGGTAAATAAAATGTATTTATGCACAATGGAGTACTACTCTACCATAAAGAAAGATAGACTTGTGATTTATTGGAAAATAAATAAACCTTGAGATCATAATATTAAGTAAAATAAATCAGATACACAAGCTTAATTATTTCATAGTTTTTCTTACATATGGAAACAAAATTCAAAATAAAAGACATAACAAATTTTTCTCAGATGGGAAGTGAATCAGGAGATGGAGGGAGATAGGGGAGGGAAAGGGAATGAAGGAATCAATACGTGTTGTGTAATGTACCATCTCATAAGGAATGTAAACATTATGTACTGCAAACAGGTACTAGTAAAGGCAAAATTTATGAAAGCAATGTAGTGGCATAGTAACATTGATATATGCTAGAAAACTGTATTAATGATCATATAGAGTATCAAACAATCATTGCTTTCATTCTCCAAATTATTAACATTGAATGGCTCTACCTTGGTATTGAATGGTATTTAATCAAGTTTTGGCTAAGATTGAAACAATGTCTTATGAAGTAAGTGTCCACCACTAACTTGCCTTATTAAGGATTCAGTGGGAACAGTTACAATAACAAGTGTGTTATGAGGGTGTAGAAATTCATAAATATGTATCCTGGGAGTCTACAGTACGAAGGCTAGCACCAACCTGTTGTTTAACATACTGAGAGGAGAGTAGATACAAGGCAACAGTTTGCTTCTTATGGAAAAGAGTAAATCATATGTATATTTGACTGAGTTTTGTGTGTATAAGTAGCAATTTAATATTTTCCTAAACCATGTCCTATAAAAGAAAAACTCAGAGTTCTGTTTTTACTATCAGAATCAAGATAATTACATTAAATAGTACATTAGAGGCCTAGCACAATAATTGTCACTCAGCGGGCAGTAAATAAAAATGTGACAATAGAATATGATAGCATAAAATAGGAAGTTTTAGGTTTTGAGTTGAAATGAGTTATGTAAAGTAATATATTGACATTCTAAACCATGATACTTGTGACTGTAAAAATACAGAAATAAACTTGAGTCTTTGCCTATGTAATTTATTAAATCAATGGGGCATTATACTGGATTAGGACAGGGTAGGCCCTAAATTCATTATGATTGTATCCTTCAAGAAAAGGAAAGTTAGCTACAGAGACATATAGTGTGATATGAAGATGAGGCCAGGACTAGGGTGATGTATCTATGAACCACGAGATATCAAAGACCAAAAGCTAGGACAAAAGCACAAGCAATTTTTCCCCAGAGCCCAACAAGAATCAACTCTGCTAATAAAATGATGTTGGAATTTTTAGTCTCCAAAACTGTGAAATAATAAATTTCTATTGTTTCAAGCAACCCAACTTGTAGTAATTTGCTATGGCAAATTTAGGAGACCAATACTCCTGCACAAAATTTTTGGTGGTTGCAGTAGTCTTCTAAAACAAGGACACTGAATTAAGTTTCCTTAGGGGTTGGATAATTCTTTATCATTGGAAACTCACTCATAGCCAAGAAGAAAAAACCATAGAAATTAGTGTCTCCAGAGAAAATAGTTACAATCATTTCCAGCAGAATAGTCTACAAACTTTGGATAATCTTCAGAAAATCTTCTGCCTTATATTTCAATATCAATATAAATAATTTCAAAATCAGTCAGCATGTTTGTTGATATGTATATTCATCCACTGATATGGTGAAATTTACTTTCTGTTCTCTTCAAAAGATGTCAAGACAATTATGAGAATGCCAAAATGACTTTTAACCAATTCATTAATTGTGTCAGTAGAGGTAAAATTTACTATTTAAGAAAATATAAGGATAAGAAATCTCAAGAGCTACTACAATATTTATATATTGAATCTATTCTAACAATTGCCTTTAAATATCTATTTAGACACAGACTCTGTGCCTTACCTCTGCATTAACTTCTTCCAATATTTCACAGAGACCCCTGGCGCAACTGATAGAGCTTTGTCCCACTGAAATAACAAGCAAAAAGAACAGAAACATCTATTTTGATTGTACTGTGTAATTCATAACAGATTGTTAACAAATAAATTCATGTTTGCAGAATTTTTAGAGTTCTTGGATTTCCTAGAACATTTTTGTATTCAATTGATTGCATTCCCTATAGAATAAATACTAACATATTATAAAATATATAAACTTTATGATTCATTAGGGAAAGTACAATTTCAAAACTAGAAAAAAGAAATAGAAAGGAAGGACATACAGACAGAATAACATGAAGGAAAAGAAAGGTATTAGAAAGAAGAGTAATTCAAATATGTAGTTTGAAAATACTGCAATTTGTCTTCCAACAATACCAGAGTAATTTGTTCTACAGAGGTTTATTTTTGTTTAAAACTATACAAAAATTAGTTTCTACTATAACTTATAGTGAGCAAGTATACCATTGATTTTTATTTTCACTCTTTGCTTTCTCCTTTTTGTAAATTTTGATGTCATGCTTCCTATAAAGAGGAATACTTGCCATATTTGAAAAATTACACTGCTACTGAAAAAGGTCACTATTCAATTAAGGTTAATTATGACTGTTGTATGGCTTTTGCCAAAGACTAAAATGGAACCAAGAGAAAATATTCTGAATTCCAAAAGGTGAATCAAAATGTAATTTAATTAAGGTTCTCCAAGACATTAGGGTTCTACCACAATTAAGGATAGAAAACTGGTAATTAACTTCAACATTATGTTAAATAGATCATTTTTTGGTTAATGCAGAGACTATTTACATTTTTCTACAGCAACATTTCCTTGTGAAATGAACTAATACAGCTTAGTTAAACCAAATGAAATCATAATTATTTGGTCTCTTAACTCATATTAACTAAATTGATAACCTTGTAATTGCTTAATGCAATGGAAGTTTTAAACACATAAAGCACAAGCATAAACCAATGGTTATGCAGAATCAAGATGATCATCTGGGCAACTTAGAAAGGGACTTTCACAAAGTCTAAGGCACAATTACAAGAGTAAAAGTTCTTGTATAACCTATGGTAAATGTAGCAAGAAAAATTACATAAAAACACAAAGTTTATTGTAAAAATATTACCAAAATATTTCTATATAAGGTCTATTCATTCTTAGATCAGTTAAAAACACTTTAAAATAAAAAAAAACAAATATAATTTTGTTTGGTCTGTCTAGTAAACACCTTGTTTTTATTTAAACTGTGGCAATAATATTAAAAAACAAAAGAGAAATCAGTACCCCATAACTAAAAGACTCCAAGTACCACTGCTGACTTCCCTTTATATTCTTACTTTGTGTTGTCACTGAAGATACAGCTAACAGAAATCTTTTTTCAAACCAGAAAGCAAAATGGAGCTCAAGTGACCAGATCTTTAATTCTGAGAAATAAAATTCTAAAAACATTGTAAGCCATAAATTTTCTCAAGTAAAAAGGAAAAATAATGGTTCTTGTTTTTGTCACACAGAAATAAGCATTCAGTTGCTATTCTGAAGAAAATCTTATGTAGTACGTTTAAAGTTACACATCTCAAGGAAAATGTTCACTTCAATTCATGTCTCTTTTGGCCCTTCACCAAATATATATATCCACAAGAAATCCACAAGACTTGTCTGTATTAAATGTAATGATGCAAAACTGGTACAAAACTACATAAAAGAGAGACAATGAATGATTCAAAGGCACCCTCAGCATAGGGAATTTGAAATGAAGGTTCCAGTTGATTGCATTATAACTTTGAATTTTTTTAAATTTTATTTTACAGAGAATAAAGCAAAAGAGGACAGAACACAGATCAGAACAGAACAATACAAGCAACAAAGCACTTCACAACAAGACAATTGGATATCAACAGTAGCTACTATAATATCTCCTTCTTTGAAATAGTTGAGCATTGATTCACACATAATAATATCAAACATAACAAAATAGAATAAAAGCATTCAAGAGAATGAAACTATTATAAGGCATTCTGAGCCAAATAACAGAAGATGAACAATGGCTACTATAATATCTCATTTTCCATGAAAAATTTTGTTTATATTGTCATACATATTAAAATCCAGTAAGACACAATATGATAGAACCAATGGTAATAGAAGAACAAAAGCATGGTAGGACTTCAAAGCAAGATGATATTAAATCAGCAATGGCTGCCATAATGTCTTGTTTTCTTCAAAGTAATTGTTCATACCATCACACATAATAAGGTCAAATAAAACAGAATAAAACCATTCCAACCAATGAATGAAAACATTACAAGACTTCTAAGTAATATAAGGGGAACCATGATTACCATAGAATCTCATGTACTCTTACCGTTTCTTACACTAGGGAGACTATACATTTATACATGTGAGTTTGATTTTATTTCGCTTATGATTATGGTCTCAAGTTGCGTCCATTTATTTATAAATATCTCAATGTGATCATGCTTTATAGCTGAGTAGTACTCCATTGTATAAAAGTATCACAATTTTTTTATCCATTCCTTAGTTGATGGGCACTTAGGTTGTTTCCAAGATCTGGCATAACTTTGAATTTTTATGGCAGGAATCATTCTGACATAGGTTGAAAATACAAACAAACTTCTTTTCCAGGTCAATACAGCAGGTTTTTTTACCAAAGAGTACTTGTTGAAACTGAGATGGCTTTAAGTGAATGAATGCAAATAACGAACAAAAAGAACTTCCATGTGGGAGCATTATTGTTTAAAATGCATTGTACTTTAAATTTTGCAAATAAACACACTATTTTTCTGAAAAACAATAAAGGGATGCACCTCTACCAGCAAATTTAGCACTTCTGACCAAGTAAGACGTCAACTTCTTAAAACTGTTTCAAGCACTGTACTGGGTTTTATTATTTCTTTTTTGAGCTTGAACAGGAATCAGAATGTATGAGCCAGAAGATGGCCTGTGTTGCTGCATAAAGCAGTGGTGCTCCCCAGGGTTTGGCCCTGGGCTCAGGGCTGTTGAGTTTCACCAACCATCTAGTTGTCTGGTGACCATGATGTTCTTTGTCTTTTTTTGCAATCACCAGGAGCCGAAGAGCTACAATTTCTCTTTCTGTTTCTCTCAGGAGAAGATGATGAACTTGAAAAAATGGTTTTCATGGAGAAAAAGAGCTCCTGTGGGACCGGGAGCTGGGTCTTGATTTTGATCCATGATGTGATCTTGATTTCAATCCATGGTGTCACAGACATTCTCTGGACCTGGAAAAAGATCTTGACTGCAAACCCGAACAGCTTCTTAAAGGAGACCTGAACTTACACCTTGAACTTGATGAGTGTGGTGAAGATGCAAAGACTTCTTTTGTTAGACTTTTTATTGTTATTTTCTTCTTCATTGGTATCAAGATTTATTTATTTAAATTTATTTATTTATTTTTGAGAGATCAGCATCATCTTCACCCTCATCTAGTTTATAGTTCGAAGGATCTACATCCTCATCCTCCTCTTCTCTCTCTGATTCTCTCATCAGCTTCCTTTAATAAAAAGGCAGGACCAACTGCCTTCCCTCTGTATTTTTTCTTTTTACATTCAAACTCATCATATTCTCCATTAGATTCTTCTCTTGCTATATAGGCAATATTTTTCTTTCATTAAAACCACCACCATATCCTGTTCTCCCTTGTAATTTAGCATACTTTGGCATGTTTCATGTTACACTCCTATCTTCTAGCTCAATTCACATTACTGCAAGTTTTACACTGCCAGTCATTAACTTTTCTGCCAGAATCTTTCCTATCTCAGTGCTCCCTGCTTTCATCATCTTGACCTCTGTTATTTTCTCACAACCATATTGATTACACCTGGATCTTCTAACAAAGTTTACATTTCCACATTTCTTGTCAGGGCAAATCAGTCCCTGTCACTGACCTCGAAATTCTTGGTTAATATGTTCAATGTTGCCACTGCTGCCCAGAGCTATGTCCAATGGATCATTTTTAAAACTACACATTTAAAACCATTTATCTAAATAGTACCTTAAATATGTTTAAATAAACATATTTTATGACAGTAGGGAAAAATGGAGGAAAAAGTTGAAATTTAAATTAACCTTTCATTCCCCAAGGTCTTTCCATAAATCTATACCTTGTAAGTGAAAAGATGAAATGCTTGATTAATCCCATAGCAATTAAGCTTATTTAAATAGAAACTTTATAAGGAGCTACTTATGAAAAATTATAAGCATACCTACTTTTTTAGAAACTTTCAAACACAATTTTATGAATCATTAATTCCAGTTAATCTGTACAATAAAATTAGACATCTGAGAAAGGTTTTAAACTAGATTAAAATTATACATACCTTCACAAACTCAGAAAGGTAAAGAATGACACTGTTCTATCAAAATTTATTTATTTATTTATTTTGTAATTTAATAGATTAGCTTTCTAATAATATCCTAATTAAAAAGTAACTTTTAGGTCAAGTATTTATTACTTCATAAGTAAAATTTATATAGCCCTTATATTCAGTACTTTATAATTTACAATGCCTTTTCAACAACATTTAAAAATGGCATATGGTAATGCAAATTAAAATCACACTGAGATTCCATCTCACTCCAGAAAGAATGGCCCTGATAAAGAAAACTACCAACAACAAATGCTGGAGAGGCTGTGAGGAAAAGGGAACTCTTCTGCACTATTGGTGGGAGTATAGACTTTTTGCAACCACTGTGGAGGTCAGTCTGGAGGTTCCTCAAAAAGCTGGGATTGGAAGTCCCATCTGACCCAACTATTCCACTTCTGGACATATTCACAGAAATACTGAAACAATTATACCACAGTGATATATGTGCACCCATGTTTATAGCAGCACAATTTGTAATAGCCAGATCTTGGAAACAATCTAAATGCCTATAAACTGAGGAATGGATAAAAAAGATGTGGTATTTTTATACAATGGAGTACTACTCAGCTATAAAGAATGATTGTATTGAGATATTTATAAATAAATGGATGCAACTTGTGACCATACTCATAAGTGAAGTAAATCAAACTCACATAAGTAAATACCATATTGTCTCCCTAGTGTAAGAAATGGTAAGAGTACATAAGATACAAAATCTTCAATAAATACAGTGAAAGGATAAGAATCTGCTCAAAAGGAAAAAAAAAATATCTCAGGAGAAAGGAGGAAAAAGAAAAAGGAAGGGAAAAGAAAAAATATCTAAAATTGTATAATCACACTTATGATAGCTAAGATGACTGTGCTACAAATTCCATAAGTTCTTGAAACAAAACAGCTAATATCCATAGGACTGCAACAAGTTTGCATGTTAGTGTTTGGTGATCTGAGGAACTCTTGAAGAACATTATGTAAAATAACAACCCTAGTCATGCTCCTACCACCTTGTTTTGAAGGCCTATTTCATCACTGTTTTGGGCTCTTTGCTATTGTTATTTATTTGTCTTTTTTGTTTCATGTTTTTATATTAATTTGTTTTGTTTTGGTTTGTTTTTTCCTCTAATACAGGAAAGACAAGTATACATGTAGAAGCTTATACATGCATAGAACTTCCCCTAAACAGTATTTGAGAATTGATTATATTATGGTGATGAAATGAACAGCTACTTTGAAGAAAAAGAGACATTATAGTATCCATTGCTGATACCGTATTGTCATGCTGTGAAATCCAGTAATGCTATTATTCTTTGTTCAGAGTGGTTTTAGCCGGTTTTGTATTATTTAATTTCAACATACATGAAGGTATAGATAGCTAATTTGAACGAGAACAAGAGACATTATGTCAGCCATTGTTGATTTTCCTATTGTCTGGTTTTGAAGGCCTATAATGCCTTCACCACTCTGTTCTGATCAGTTTAATACTATTTTGTTTTGTATGAATTCACTTTGTGTGAAGATATGGACAACTATTTGGAAGAAAACAAAAGACATTACAGTAGCCATGGTAGATCTGCTTTGAAATCTGTGTCATCTACATTGTTTTCTTCTGATCTACTTTGTTCTGTTTTGTTAAGTTTAGTTTTACCTTCATTAAAATAATTTTTTAACATGGCATATGGCAATATTTCAGGTCAAGCAGTAACTCATTATTTCAGTACATGGGAAAATAAATTATATTTCATTTTGATATATTTTAATGTAACTATTGCTTAGTTTTACTTTATATTATTTATAATAATTTTAATATCATGTTTTATAATAACAAAATTAATTAACCTAGACATTTTAAGAAATAACCAACTCTTAAGTAAAGATGTTCATGTCATTTTGTCCTTTGTTTTGGTAGGTGCAGAATTTTTGTTGAGCTAAAATATATAAGCAGAAAGGTGAAAAGCCTTATCGATTTTCAAAAACAGTGTATGTGCATGAAATTAGTACCCAGTATCAAAAAACAGAAGTCCTTCCTTCCCTGTGTTCCATTCTAGCCACTCTCCTGAATTTTAATAGAACAGATTCATCCTAATCTTTTTGTGAAAACTCTATTTTGTTGATCCTCTATAAAAACCAGGATGCAGCTATCAGTGAAAATTCTTCTTTAGGTCAGTGTGGAATGGTGGTTCCAATACATGCAAATTAGCCACTAAGGCAGTGTTTCTTAAAATTAATCCTGCATGAGAATAATTAGAAGGACTTATAAAAACATAAAGCATTAGGCTTCATTCTCAGTTTATAATTCTGTAGGTCCAGAATGGGACATGCATGTTCAACGTGATGCTGTTAGCATAGACAACTGGCATTGCTGATTACTATCCTAGGGTACACACCTAATCTCAGGTTGGAAGGGCATCGACTGGAGGAGAAAAAAATAAGCTTCGTGTTTTTAATACATACAATTAAGTATATTCTCAAATACTTAGAAAACTAGGTAGACTCCTTAACATTATTGTACTAACACATTACCTCTCCAAGTTCAACCATTAGTTCACAATATCTCTGAATGTGTCCTAATCTCAAGTGTATTTCGGCAGCTTCTTTCAGTCTTTCTTCTTTTGTTGGTGCACCTATACCACCACCAAATTTAGACATCTTCACTGTTGTTAGTTCCTGGGCTTCAGACTAGTTAAAAAGAAAACATAATTTTAAAAAGTATGTTACTAAGAGCCGGGCATTGTAAAAGCATATAGCACTGATAATTCAATATTAAAATCAGTACTTACTTTCTGTAAAATACAACAAACACATTTTTAAATATAATATTTTGGGGTGCACATGGGAAGACTAGGAGAGAAGAAGTTGCAGCCTAGTGTCCTTAACTCTCTTCAGAGGTGTGGTTATATCTATGCCCAGAGGCCAAAAGGCAGTGAAAAAGCAGCACACACCAAGTAAGATAGATTTTAAAAAATGAATAAATACATAAGTCTTCAATGAAAATTTAAAAATTTGTGACTCATTTTGGCTCCTTCATTGTCAATAGATTTTTCAGATACAGTCATTAGGTGTTCAGCTTGTGATTTAGGAAAGTACTTCATCATTTTAAAAATAATTGTTTCTCATGATCATCAAATTGCATTCCTGACATAATTCCCTCCATGCTCCAACAGTTAACCATTTCTTCCTGGTCCCAGAACAGATTTTGTTAGCAATAATGGATATTGCCCCTTTTATAAGGTACTTTTAGTTTACCCTTTTTGTGTTGAAATTCATTAAAATCTACATTGTGATGAGTTCTAATAGATCACATCTCAGCATATAGTCATAAGATTCTCTAAAATGAAAATCAGAATAGTCCATATTTCATAATCATCTGGTAAAAGGGTAAAGATAAAGCATTTCAAAATGTTCCAAGTGATCTTTAAAGAATTCATGAGAGTTCAACTCTGAAAACTATGCATATCTTAATCTATTCTAAAATAATTCATGGTATCATGATAAGTTTTACAGAAGACTTACCTCCATGTTAATTTATTTCAGTCTATCAATCTAACTATATCTAACTATCATAATTTTCATACTTTAAAAGGAAAAGGGGAAAATTGCTTCAATACATCATATTGCATGATCTACTTACTGTTTTAAATTTAATCAGATGTTTCAAGTGCATTATTCCTTTGCAGTAGTTCTGAGGAAGTAAGCTATCATCTTGCCCTTTTATCACAGCAACCAAGTTCCACAAATTGTCACTACCACCGGGAGGCTAACAAATAAATAAAAATCCTCATAGCATTTTTCATTTTCAAGCATATTATAATTCACACTTAATCTAAATTGAAAAATTGAAATAACAATTACACAATATTTAATTTTTGTTGGTTTTATATTTGCTTACTATAAAGATTATGTTAATTATGACAGTGAATACAAATATGTGACAACTTAATGACAACAACTGTGAAAATTCATTTTGGTTAAAGGGAACATATTCACATGTAGTTTCTGTAAAACTTACTGATAAACATTCCGAAAACCATTTTAGCTTTTTCACTGGAGGATTACCAGCTAACTTGTCTATTTCTTGCTTGATATCTCTTGAGGCTTTACCACACAACAGAGGGGGTGCACCTTGCTCAATAGCATAATCTGATTAAGAGATACAATTCAGTGAAGAGCAATTCCTTATATTCTTTAAAAATAAAATCGAATGCACATGTATGTTTAATACCAGTGTTCCCGATAATTTGTTCCCAAGATCTGTCAGCCAGAATATTGATTTGTAAAGGAGTGATTAGCGGTGTTAAAGACCAGAGTCTCACTGTAGAATCACGGGAGCAAGAAGCCATAGTGAAGGGACGACGTGGGTGGCATGTTAAACCTGGTGGGCAAAAAAAACTAATTTTAACTAAGGAAAATATTAGAAAATAGTTTTTACTTAGGTGTGCACCTCCAAAAGAACAAGTGATATTCTGAAGAAATGATGTAGATAACTGAAAATCTTAGCGCCAAATTTCTACTTGTATTTAATTAATACCTTGGTAGATAATATAAGAATGTAACAAATTATTCACTACAGTATGAAAATATAACTATAAAATTGAGGAATTATTAGAAAGCAAATATCCTGAATGAAAATGTTCAAATTACATTTTAGTTGATTAAGCAGCATGTATACCAATGGGATAAACATAATCTATGCGTTATTGTAAGGATAAATGAAAGTTCTAGTTACAAGACAGAGAAAGAGAAATCTTTCAATTTAGAATGTGAAAAAAGATTCTACCATCAGCCCCATGTTACCTCAATTAAAAATGCTATTGTGATAAAGCATACGGATCTGAATGACTAGATTTGGGTTACTTTTCCTACGCAATCATTTTTGAATTCTTAATCCACCTACTCACTCTTACCAAGATTCAGGAATGAAAACACATACAAATGCAAATGAGAGGCAAAACAATTGCAAAAGATAACTAATCTTGTTTTCCATGCCTAACTCAATTATACTAGAAAACTTGGTATTATTTTAAAAAACAAAACATTATCTTTACTACCCAAAAACATGGAGAGTGGTTTAATTATTCTATTGTTCATTTCTTTTCTACAATTTATGTATGGGCTGGTGGTAATAAAAGTGAGAATACCCCAACACATGTACTTGTATATTTTTGCATGAGTGTAAGCATGCACCATGTAAACACTGAAACACAGATACACACCTGCTGAGAGAAAAAGATACTGTAGTACTAGTGATAATCATCTTTTGACAATTTATGATTTCTTCAATATCTTTTGTATATTCCGATATTTCAATAAATTTTATTTTATTTTATTTTATTTTATTTTATTTTATTTTATTTTATTTTATTTTTTGAGACAGAGTCTGGCTGTGTAGTGTAGGCTGGCCTCATACTCACAGCAATTATCTTGCCTCAGCCTCCTGAGTGCTGAGATTATAGGAGTGCACTACCACTCCCAGCCTAAACATGTATATTTTAAAATGACAAAAATATTATTTTAAAATAAAATGCCTTAATATTTCTTTAAAAATACTGTATAGCCATCAGTGTGATTATTCATTCTATGACCTTAACACTTGGGAGACCAAAGCAGAAAGATCACAAGTTTGAGCTTCACCTGGGAAATTTAGCAAGATTCTTCTCAAAAAATAAATACATACATACATATATGGTTGAGGATATAGATGACTGTAAGGGTTCAATCCATAGCACCACAAATAAAAATACTGTGTTGCTCAGAAATGAAAAGCAGCATTAACATGTCAAAATAAAAAGTACATGAAAAACACTTTACCATATACATCTGCACCATGATCATGCACAGTATCCAAACAACTTCCTTCCCGAGTGTCCCATACTTTTATAGTATAGTCCCAGCTTCCAGATATGAGTAGATATGGAATCTCAGTGTTCCACACTAATCCCCTCACAGGTGCAGTGTGTCCAGTGAGAACATTTATGCAAGCATCTTGAGTATAATCCCAGATTCGAACAGAACTGAAAAAATAGCACAATTACATTGTTTAGCATATTCAAAAAGCATTTTATGTTTCAAAATGTATTAATGTTTTCTTCTTTATACCAGATGGAAATGAAATTTAACCATGCCAGAACTATACATACCAACATTTTTTTCCCCTGAATTTTACTGGTCATTTGCTATTTGTGGTAAATACACTGACTCAGAATTTATTCACAAAAATTGCTTTCTTAAAATGAAATAATCCAGAACATATATAATCAAAATTATATATGATATAAAAAGAAAAATTATGATGATATAAAAAGTAATAATTTAGGAGCATATAAGTTATTTGTATATTGTGAAATTTTTAAATTCTTATGATGGATGTTATTTAATAAGCATTTCAAGTCTGTAGTTTCATCAATACAGTAAATCAGTTTGCTATAATGTTTAAGAATCTGCAATGAAAATAATTTATTATTATCATGTGACCCACTAAAATAGTGGTGTCCTTTTAAATGAAATAGTAACTTAGGCTTTGGAGTCACAATACATGGATTTTGGTCAAATATGAGAAAGGTTTCTTTATGCCCCATTATATATAAAAACTCCCTAGGCTTACTAGGTTGATGCATAATATGAAGACATTGATAATTATTGGTTTTTATATGTTTTATCTTGATTTAAAGTTGCTAGGTAATATTAGTGATCTTTATCTATATTAAGAGTGACTGCTAACAGAACAAATAACCCAAATTTAGTAAACACTTTCATTTCTCACTACACAAATTAGTAAAATGATGACTGTAACCTTTCTGAAATTATTCCTCACCAGTGACTAAAAATTATACTTCATGTAGAACAGAATTTAAATGTTGAGAATATAATACTATAAATAAAGCATATTCACTTTCACATGGTAACAGAATTAGAACAAATATTAAAAGCGATAACCTACAAAAATCTCATAATTCTTCCTCTAAAATTTTAAGTTATGTAAGAAATTTCATAATGAAAACACTTTATCCAATATATTAAACCTATGGTTATTATGTACTACAACCTACAAATGCACAAAGTAAGATTTTCTTACCTAATTTTCCCCATCTTCAAATAGTAATTAAACAAATTACATTATGTAAATACATCTTTTTGAATATAAAATATAAATGAGATTTCAAAAACTCTCACAAATTAAGAATAATGTTAAATTACTCTCATTTCTAAAATGCTCTCTCTTCAAGCCAAAGTTCATGATCAGCTTTTATTCTATTTATGGTGAAACATTATGAAAACATGAAAGCCAAACTTGTTTTAGGGGTCCCCTTTCTCCCTATATTCTTTTAATTCTTTTTGCTTGGTTGGTTTTGTAAATTTTCTTGCTAGAAATAAGCAACCACTGTAATGAAAGTAACAAAATAAAAATCATGAACATAATGATACTATAAGCATGGCAGAGTTTAAAATTTAGTCTGGATTGAATTTACTTGAAGCTACTTATTTGATCTTATAAATATGCATATTTCTAGGAAAATACAAGTTTATAATTTTAAGGACTGGAAAATTAGAATTCAGAAATACATACCCATCATCAGAACCACTGCAAAGAACTCCTTCCCTCAGAGGAGACCATTTAATGTGAAAGACTTTTGCTGTGTGTCCACTGAACACTTTCAATGGTTGATCAGAGCTGGTGGCCACATAATAAACACGAACATTTTTGTCTTCACAACCAGTAGCTATCATGTCTCTGAAACATTATCAATTAAAATATGGCCATTTTAACATTATTTACTACTAATAATGTACAACAGTTCCAATTTCTAAAAATAAGATTTTTCTGATTCCTTAAGAAAATTAGATTAAAAACTTACATATGTGATGATCAAAATATATGGTGAATCTTTACATTAAAAATCATTACAGTAAAAGACATCACCATTCAGCCTTTTCAAAACATTTCTCCTCACTTTGAACACACATCCCATTATCTTGCCACTTTCTGAAATAGTCTCAGGAGTTGCTTCCTATCTTTATGAGTTCTGACAAAAATATGATAAATGTTGATGTCTAATTGTATCCAACAGAATTACAGGTTGGCAAAAATATTGAGTCATGTCTTCATTTACCTTATTCACCAGATGTGGCACTGTATGACCTCCGGCTCTTCCCTCAAATCAAAATGACTGTGAAAGGTAGACGTTTTGAATGGCTTTAGAACATCAAGTCAGCCATGATTTAAAAAAAAAAAAAAAAAGACACTCACAAAAAAGAACTTACATAACTGCTTCAGAAAGTTACAAGAAGAATGGAATAAGCGTTTTTGGAATTGTGGGGGTATTTAAGGGTATGCATGACAATGTGTATTTTATGATAATATTTTTAATATAAACATTGACTGTATGTTTTGATCACACTTTTTCTTTATAACAAATATGTATAATTGTGCTAATTCACATTTGTAGAAACTGTTCCAATATGAAAAGAGGTTCTTTTTCAGTTTTCCTTTTAAATTGGTTGAATTTATATTTTGTTTCATTTTAGAAGAGACTTTATACTTCTGCAAGTTTTTTAAAGCATGTCCAGACTCATAACTTCTTGAACATTTCTCAAACTTTCTATTTTGTAACTATTTTGTCTTAAGATTTGTCCCACATGGTAAGTGCCATGATTTGTTTACTTAGTGGTAGGCAGATTATTATTGTATGCTCTGGATCTTTTTTACACCTTTGTGGCATAAGTATGAACAGCAGTGTTGACTCTCCACCCACCTCCACTCAGTAGGATGCTGGAAAAGCTCTCTACAGATCAGGGTTGTCTCATCAGACAATAAAATACTATTCAGTTTTTCATTCTTCTTTTGTACCTTCTCTTCCCTGAGATGCTTTAATTGTTAGATGCAATTAAGGATTTCTATATGATTCTTTAATACTTATTGGTCACTCAAATGAGAGTATAATAGGCAATTACTTGTACTCTAGTGGTCACACTTGGAATAGTGATAGGAAAGCAATAAGGAATGTCAGGCAAACCTGTAAGAAGTGTGTGTCTCCCAGAACACTTTCTACTTGAGGTTCATTTTAATCAGCAGATAAACAATTCCCTCATCTTAAAGAAAAGAGGGAAAATTACACACTTCGGAAGTCAGGTACAATAAAAACTCTTCCAAATCTTCAAATTATTGGTTTTGCCATATGTGTTACAATGTTCAGGCTTACTTACACCCACAGGCAAAAATATGCCATTCCGCAAACTTTTGTGCCTGGATTTTACCTTCCTAAAGTCCACTGCTAAACAAGCCAGTTTCTGTACTTTAGAAAATATATTTTGCAGCATACATGAAATAGTTTATGTCTAGATGTATTCCAAAAGCTTCATGCACTCAGTCTGGGCTTTGGGAAGGTGTCTGGACTACGGGGGCATTCTAGCTGACCTGCTGTTAGCAGGTGATGTAGTTGGAGGAAGTAGTTACTGAGGGCATGACCTAAGTGGGTAAACCTCCCTGCCTGACTCTGCCCTTTATGGGTCCCATGAAGTGATCTGCCAGACCCTTGGCACGCTGTCCTGCCTTGGAGCAGCAGACTAGGGACTCAAACAGGAGCCAAAATAAACCTCTACTTCTTTAATTCGTGGGTGTCAGGTATTTCACTCCAGCAATGAGAAAGTGACTGAGATAACACAGATATTTATACATATGCATAAATACATTTTAGTATATATATATAGATAGATACAAATATAAAATATTAGAAATATCATGAATATGAAAAAGAATGCATATAAAGATTTCCAAAGTATACACTCAAGAAACATCTCAAATAAAGTTTGATAAATTTAAGGTATTTTACTTACCTAATAGTATACAAAGTGTAAAATCAATACAAGTAGAACATTTAAAAAAATTTTTACAATTAAAGCTAAATTTATAAAGTATGCTTGGTAGTGTGCATAATAGTTAACTACCAGGTCACATTAGCATATTTGAAATGCTTTCTTAACCAACTAAACCTATTGCATTAAAATTTAATTTGTATGTCAACTGTCCAAATGCCTATTAACTCTATTAAACAGAGAAGAAATATAAAATTGTTTTACTACTCATGTACAAGGGAATTCTACTTATCTGTATATTAATAGGTATTTATTAAGTATCTATTGCCAGAGTCCAGCTGCGGCAGGGCTCAGGGGTCCCAAAGGTGGTCAGGGAGTCAGCGAGTGAGAGACAGAAAACACTGCACACCAGTATGTGAGTGAATCTGAATCTATCTTATTTTGCAGAAGCGGGAGTACTTATTTGTTAACTTTTGGCAGTAACTTAAACCCCAAGCAGCGAAGCATCCCAGGCTTAGAGCTACACAGTGATGATTTTAAACAATATGTATCAATTAATTTTTTTACCTTTGTTAAACTTTAATCTTGTTAATTAGCAATTTATAATTAATTAGCTTGCAAAAGCAAACATGCTATACCCTAGCCCCAATACTTTCTGTTCTATTTATATTGATTCTTTTTGTGGATAGGTATAAAAAATGATTTTATTGTTTCTTAGATGTTTCTTGCTTGAGCAAACTCTGCACAGCTTTTGCCAGTTTTCTTTAGGCAATCTAACTCCCATTTATGTCCATTTATACTATTTTTTATAAAGTTTTTTAAAGCTTTTATAT
>PVLA01000026.1:1010012-1020795 GCA_004027455.1 Hydrochoerus hydrochaeris
CCCATTCCTAGCTAACCTTCCCATGAAATTTATTTGATTATATTTGGCCCATTTTCCTTTGATATTAACTATTCTTTGCCCATGCTTATCATAAATCCCTGTGCAAGGCAGAGGGGGGTCAGGCACTTGAGGTAAAGGTTTCTTGGGTCGAGGGAGATACCAAATACGTCTGTTTATTATATAAGCAGGCCCTATATCTATCATAATGGTTGGCACTGGTTTTCTTTTCTTGGGGGCTTTAGTTTGTAATTTTTGACAGAGAAACGTCCCTGGATCAAGGGCAGTTGTCTCACAGGAATTTTGTAAATCTTTCTCCATGAGCTCTCTCATTTGAAGCTTTTGTGCAAACTCTCTCATACTACTCACAGAAGGTAAAATTTCACAATTAGCTTTCACAAAGGGGTTATCTAGAGGGTCTCTAGTAACTCCTCTGGAGTTTCTATTTTTGATTTCATATTGAATATTACATAAAAATATATATATAGGAATTAAACAAATTACAATTATCAGTACAAAACATACCAAGATCCCCGCGCCCCATTCCCACATGCGGCGTCCTTTTCCTGGAGAAGCAATTCCTCAAAGTGCTCTCCTCCACCCATGGACCTTGTCACAAGGCGTGGATGGACTAGGACGCGGCATGGATGGAAAAGGGCACCGCAATCTATATTCTAAGTATCTATATGCTAAGAATATTATGCTAAGCATAGATAACATAGTGATCTCACGGGGCTTACACTGAGACAACTAATATGCATTCAGTTATACAATTCAAATTTTAATTTTATTATTATAAGAGCTCAAAAGGCACATTATAGAAGAATTTTACCTAATATTGAGATCAGGGAGACTTTTTTTGTAAAAAGATTTGAACTAAGAGCTGAAAGATAGGTAGCAACTATCTAAACAGGGTACATAGTTTGGGGTCAGGAGTAGAATTTTAGATAAACAAGAGAGCTCCAAATGCAATCTTGAGCAGAAAATCAGCTGGCTGTTTCAAGAAACTGAAAACTAACATGACTGGATTCCATTAAAGAGTGGAGCAAGAATTGGGATGAGATTATCAACATAAACAGAAATCAGATTGCAAGAGAGATCCTTCTGGGGCCTGACAAAGTCTGCATTTTACCCTGTTAACAATGGGAAACTTGGATTTTAGCAGCAGAATGGTATGCTCAGATCTATGCTTTCAGTGTTCACACTGGCTGCAAATTAGAGAAAGTAGGATGGGGAGAGAGAAAGTAATAAAAAATAAATTCAGAAACTGATTAAGAAGTTTTGAGGAAAATCAAATATTGATTTAGTGGCAGGGGGATATTTGGAAAAAGAATACCTAGATGGAGAATAAGGGAGACATAATTGGCTGAATGGAATTGGAAATTTGAAGACTGCAAAAGCAAAGGCCAAGAATTCTGGCTCTGAGTTTTCATTAGGAATTATCAGCCCTTGGCCACATCAGCTCATTTTGTGCATAATTTAACAATGATAAAAATTCTTCTCTATTTATAGGAAGAAATACATTTTATATAATATGTGATTCTATTGAGAACTCAAGTATAATAAAGTTCTAATATTTACCTATACATTTCCAGCATGTAATAAAGGCTTAATTCATACTTTTGACAATATTTAACAAAAGTTAGGGTGGAATAATACCATTCCACAGGCACCTAAAAGAAATTAGAGGAAGGACCACATTTCTATAGTAGAAACTCATGCATGAGATGGATTTACTTCTATTTCTCACTAATAGTCTCTACTACTTTTTACCAAAGTATCAGAAAATTGTTCTAAGAGCAAGACAGCAGTGTTTCTAAATCCCATAATGACATTACAGAGCCAGGGGTGGTAGCATTCGCTTGTAATCCCAGCACTCTTGGAGGCTAATGCAGGACAATCTCTAATTCAAACCCATTCTGGGCAATTTGGAATCTTAGTAAGATTTTGTCTCAAAATAAAAGTTTAATAAAGTTGAGGGGGGTTGGTGATTTAGCTCAGCAAAAAGGTCCTGGGTTCAATTCCCAAATATCACAAAACCAAACAAAACCAAGCCAAACCAAACCAAATCAAATCAAAGCATTTCACGGAATAAAAATAGTTCAAATAATTGAGCACTTACAAAGTTCCTTCTTACCCTGTAGGCAAAGGGAATATTATCCAAAGAAACTAGTGAGTATAATACACATACTATGGGAATAGCACTAAATTTTATGATTATTTAAAATCTCTAGAGGAAGTACTACTTATTTCAAGAAAAAAATGACTTACTTGTTGTTTTGGCTCCAATCACAACCAAATACTCCAGCTGGATGTTTGTATTTGTGGAGTACTCTACCATCAATTGTTCGAATAATACTGAAATTAATTATAATATATTAATAGTAAAATAACATTATAAACACATTAGTCAAGGATAAAAATCAGAACTATAATTTTTAAACCTAAGAATTCTAGCATAAAAACCTTGCTTGTAAAATCATAAGAAAAATTTTAAAATACTGCCAATTTTAAATAATAATTATGATGATCCACTTATATCAAAGGTAGTATGTTTTGTATAGAAACTATTATGTAACTTTTTAGTTGAAAGTAAAAATATATTAAAAATAGTGACAGATAATAGATGCATTAGATTTTCAGTCTTAAAAGTTAAGTAGCTTAAGATGTATTTATTCATTTCTAAGTTTGGCTGTATGTATTATCAAATGAAGAACAAAACCTATAGCACTTTCATGGCATATTGTCAGTAACATAACTCAAAATTCAGAAAATACTCCCAACTCCTATCACCAATAAAGCAACTTGTATAATTTAACTGCAAACATGAAAGAAGTTCTGGTATTGGAAAGAAGCTCTGCCACAATGCAAAGATTATTGATTTTATTAGAGGAAAAAAAACCTTTTATATAAATTGATGTATTACTGGTTCAAAAGTCTTAGAAAAAAAGATACTCTTAAACATCACTAGGCCATGAAAACTTTTGAGGATCTTATGGGGGGGTGACAAAGCCTTACAAATATCTACTCACAAAATAGTGTATTTATCAAATATCCTATAAGTACATGGTAAAGCCAATTATGTATTACTTCATCAAAAATTCACAGGACTATCTTTTGTAGTTTGAGGTATATTAACATGTAAATAGTACCTCTTAAGGAAAATATTTCTGAGAATTTTCAAACTTCCTACTAAAGCATCTTTGATTTACATGTACACTATGTTTTCTACTGAAATTAAAAAGTGAGGATGGTTTTTTTTAAAAAAAGCAAGCATTGCAAAATCTAACAGAAGACAAAAGTCTATATCTCAACAACTACAAGCATCTACCTATATCCACCAAAGGACTTTGGTCACAGACAAATGATAACATCATTAATTTTAAAAATTTTAAAAATAAACAGAATTCTTTTCTTTTCCATGGGACTTAACACAATTAGGAAATCACATAATTCTGCAACACAGAGGTAATGAAATTAGGTCGTACACAAAGGCATTTCCCACTTGCATTACCATATTCTCATTGCAAAAACATTTGATCCTCGTATAAATACCAGAATATACAGAGCTACAAACAAGTTTCTAGAGTACTTAATACCTCTCGAATGACCTGTAAAACTGAAATATTACCATCCAATATGATGAGTCCTTCAAATTTCTTTGACACAACTCATATTTTTACTTACAACTCGTGTCATGTTTTCATTTTCAAGACCATAACTGGTTAATTTTGTTCTTTTTAAACACCATTGTGGTATTTATTATTTTATAGATATATAGAGTATGTTTATATGAGATTATAAGTAATATTTATGGTAGTTAGTACAGCTGTACAAATAAAATCTCATCAATACATAACTGGGATAGTCAAACATATGCTGTATAAACAGGGTAGTTTCATAATATCATGCACACCACTTACCAGAATCCATCACCGCTGCAGGTTGCTATTCTTTTGGAATCTTTATGACTCCAGGCAATGCAGAATATTCCATTTTTTCCATGCTTCAAAAAATGCAAAATACCTATCAATAAGAAATAATTCACCCTTTTTTCTCTTGTTTATTTACTTCTAAGTATCACTTTTCTATTAGGAAGTTATTTTATCTGATACTAACAGACATTATAATCAAGAACAGAACCTGTATATATACATATATATATATATATATATATATATATATATATATATATATAGTTTAAGAATGTTTAGTTTTGCTTAAAAAAACAAATCCATTATTTTAGATATAAAGTGGGTGGCTCTATTTCTTTTTGTTGGACACAAGGCAAGAGTTAAATATGCTACTTCAAACATCATAGAATTAAGTTTCCCTTAATTCCATTTCCTTTTAATGAATCTAGAAAGGATGATAATTAGCAAATTTCACATCCCAGGCTATCACAACTCTAATACAATATACATGACATCAACTGTTATTATTACAGCCTCTTGAAGTTTCAAAGGTCTATTTTTATTATAAGAATTAAAAAAGATTTAAGGTTATTCCTATACAAATAGAGTGATTTATACAAGCATCTACCTATATCCACCAAAGGACTTTGGTCACAGACAAATGATAACATCATTAATTTTAAAAATTTTAAAAATAAACAGAATTCTTCCTATAACTATAATTCCTATAATTTTATTCCTATAGGTAGATGCTATATAAATCACTCTATATTTAAATATTCCTTTGTATTCAACAACTGAATAAAAAGTCACTGAGTACAGTTATGCTGATTGATGAGAATTTTTTAAACATAAGAATAAATTATACATGAGGGTGTCACTTATCAACTGTGTAATGGATGGTTAAATGTAATCAACTCTTTTCTAAGTTTTAGTGAAAAACACATCCATTTTATATTGTATTTAAGTTGTGGCTGCTGTTAAGGAGAAAAGTAAAGTGACTTTTTGTCCTGCATTTTAAAGTGACTTTATACATACACAGATTCAGCTTCCTAGGGTAATCTTGTTTTTTATTTTTACGTTTTTGACTGCCATGGGGTGTTACACTTATATAAGTAGATACAAAAATGAAACTAGTCCCTATGTTTATTTAGTGTAAGGGGTAGAGATCTTCTACAAGCTTCATTTTTCTTTGCCATGAAAAGTGTACTTATATATTTTTAATGTCTTGCATTTCCTTGTAATGGGCACATCTAGGATAGGTAAAGGTGATCTTGTTAATTTTTCTTTCACTGAAAACTGAGAAGCAAATTTGAAATGAACTTTGAATGAACCTAAGAAGTGTTCTTTATCATAAGATACTGTGTTGCTAAAATCAGGTTAGAACTACTTTTTCAATACAAATGAAAAGATATTTTAGGCCACAAGATGTCAAAAAACTGCCATAAGAAGAAATCAACAGATTTGTTAGGTAAGGATCAAATTTTTGAATCTTGATCAAAAGTTGCATTTTCATGCTCATATACTTATTAAGCTTCAACAGTAATTATTGACAATAAAATTCCAAGATAATGACAGTCTTAGATCCTATTCATGTTGCTCTTTATTCATTCAAAACACATTGTAATTAGTTCATCTACGTTTTCAAATGTTAATGGAAGTTAGTAAAATACAAGGTAATTTAAGCCTAAACATACATATAATGTGTCAGTACATACAGGAAGAGGGTCAGTACTAGGCCTTGTGCTACAATAATACAGGGGTTCCCTAACCTATACCATGGCCTGTGAGGAACCTGGCCTCAAAGTAGGAGGTGAACACACGACTGCTCCCTATTGTTTGCACTACTCCTGGAGTTACATGTCCCGTAACATCAGTCGCTGAATAGATTCTAACAGGAGGAAGAATCCTACCATGAACTGTGCATGTAAGGACCTAGGCTGGATGCTCTTTGGATTCTCCTGAACCCATTCACCCACCTGGCACTCCCATCCCATTCATGGAAGAATTGTTGTACACAAAAACAATCCTGACATCAAAAAAGGCTGGAAATTATTGCAGGAACAGACTTACAGAACTGAAAGGAAGTCTAAGAAATTATGAAGTGCAACTTAATCATTTTAGTTGAAGAAATGAGTTCAGGGCAATAAAATGATTATCTGCATGTTAAGGGATACTACTCACAGAAGCAGGTCAATATTTCAGACTTCTGAGTTTAGTCTTCTTCCCATTTAATTTTTGCTTAGAACTTTGGGGAAGATGAATTAAAATTTTTTGTATTTCTCATGCAACTGTACATGAAGTTTAGACTCAACTACAATTCTCATGCTAGATTTTTGTATGTGAATATAAACTTAAAGACTTGAAAGAATATACATACCACCAAGTTATTAACTGCTAAATTGAGGGAAAAACCTGTATAAAATATGAAATAGTAATTCATGTTATTCAGTAACAGTAAACACATCTTACCTCATTAAATCGCTGTATCATTTTGCCCTTTTGAATATCCCAAATAAAAGCTCCATTATGGGAAGTTGCCCCAGCAATACAATTTAAACCACCTTAGGAAACAATATATTAGACAAATATTAAGTATTTGCCATAAAAGTAATTTTTGAAAATGTGAGACAAGATTTGCAATGTGGTTTCTTAAAAGGTTTTGAGATATAAATTATTAAGTTTATAATTATAAAAATGTATCAACCCACAAATACAATAAAGACTTTTTCCATTATATGTCTTCAACAGCTATCAGAATATGACAGATCTCATCTCTAGCACCTGCTGGATGCCTTTGTAACATGATATTATTTTATCAATAAATATGTCAGTATGGACATCTAAAAGGAATGTTTTTCTCAGGATCAAACTATCATAGTCACCACCACAAAAATTATCCATGGTTTGTCATTATTAGCATATATGAATATGCTAATGAATATGTATAATGTCCTGATACTCTAGTAATACTCTTATGAATAGGAAAGTACTTTTGTAGGTAAATCAACATGGAAACATCAATTTAACTGTCAAAAAATAAACAATTCTCATGAGTCTTAAGATTAAAAAAATGTCCATGATACTGAAAACAGTGGCTTTTGAACAGTAGTTTTGACAAAAAGAAGAGGACTCCTTCAGTTGAAGAAAGCAGCCACTGTCATCTACCAATTAGGAGTAAGAATATCCAGGAATTAATTTGTGATAAATGATTATGAACATGAAAAACTGTTTATCAGATTGATAGAACTTTTATTCTGATGCCTTTTTTGGGTTCTTCAATTATTTCCAAATTTATTTGAGTTTTTTTCCTATGGTATATATTCTAAAATATAGAGCAATTGTCTATATCCTACTGTATTTCCATCCCTGTAAACTTTCATTAAAATTTTAAATTTCATCCACATTTACCTAAAAATCACAACCCATCAGTAATCACATAGCCAAGAAACACAATTTTCATTGCCAAAATTTTTACTTCTTATCATCAATGCCCAGTAAAAGAATATGTTCTGTAAGACTAAGCCCTCTGTAACTCAAAACCATGGCTTTTGTATTCACAATTTTTATTTAAGTTTCAGACTTCAGACACAGTTTTGCATCATAAAGAGTGTTCAACTAATAACAGGTATAACAATATACCTGTTAGTGCTATTGTTTAGTACAAATTGTTAGTACTAATTTGCCTCTATGGTCACTAATTTGCCTCTTGGAACAAGATGACGTCTGGAGGAAGAAAATAATTCAAATGAAAATAGAATTTAGGAAAGTCATGTAATTGCATTCCTAATTTTAATGAATTGCTTCTTACCTGGTGCCCAAGAAAGGGAATAAATTACTCCTTCATTCCCTGGAGAAGTATACACAGCTGTTAATGTGTTTATATCCCAGACTTTTATAGTGCCATCAAAAGAAGCTGTTGCTAAAAGATTCGGATCATCAGGTTTGAATTTGCAGTCAAAGATAGTTTCCACATGTCCCTAGGAATACAGTATAAAAACATCACAGCTGATGAGGAAAATCTATATTATTAGTTAAAAACGATAATGTATAATCATATTGATATATATGTTTTCCAGATATTAACACAAAAATAGTCAAGCAAAATTGGAATCAGTGCTATGATTGAATGTTCTTTTTTATGTTGTTATACTACAGGTTGCATATCCCTTATCTAAAATGACAGAAAAGTGTATAGATTTCAGGTTTTGTCAGATTTTGGAATATTTCCATAGATACAATGAGAAATCTTGTGGATGGGACCCCAGTCAATATCTGAAATTCATGTATTTGTCATATGTATACTATATTCAGAGCCCAAAGATAATCTACAGTAGTTAGTGTGTCGACCTTTTGACTGCAATCAATTATGAGGTCAAGTGTAGAATCTTCCACTTGTGGCATTGTATGAGCATTCACATACAATGCCAAATTTCACATTTTGGCACATTTCAGATTCTGGTTTTAGAATTAGGAATAAAAATTTATTTTGTATAGATCTGGTTTTTACTCAAGTATAGCTCTTCAAATCAGCAATGAAATTCAAAGACATGGAAGAATCAAATTTTTCAATTTCAATTCAGATCAAAAGATTCTTCTCATCATTTTAATGCACAGGTTAGCAAAGACAATTAAGTCTTAATAGTCACTATATGTTTTTATGTTAGTATAATAGATGATCAAGATGAAACTGAAATTAGCAGTTTACCAATTGAAAAAGTATTTTTTTTAGAATAATGATTCTCCAAAAATATCCCATAATTTGACAGACACAGGAAGAAACAGGCATGGCCTTGATTTTTTTTAAAATTTTATTTAAAGAGGGGGGGAAGCAAAACAGAAAAAAGAGCAGAAACAATACAGAATTTCAAAAAAAATAAATAGTAAGAAATCACTATTTGATACATTACATATTGTCTTCTTCAATATAGTTGTTCAAGTTACAAAATTAAAGCATACAAAGTGGACATTCAAACAGTGAGGCTGCAAACAGTTCTGTTCACCATTCCAACAAAAACTTAGTAACATGGTTATCAATCCTACACCCTTAAGTATACATACAGTTATCTCTTTTAGAGCACTTTCTTTTCCTCCTCTTGCTTTTTTAAAATTTTTTTTTATTTAAAGAAAAAATTTTGAAACAGAAAGAGGGTAGAAACAATACAAAACCTAAAAACAAAACAAAACAAAACAAAAAAACAAAAATAGTAACCAGTAAATAATCACTAGTTGATAATTACATACTTTCCTCTTAGATGCAGCTGTTCAAGTTACAAAAGTAAAGTTCACAAAGTGGACATCCAAACAGTGAGAGTGCAGTCAGTTTTGCTCATCCATCCAACTAAAACTTTAGCAACATGGTTATTAATTCCACACACTCAAACATACATGCAGTTATATCCTTTAGCATATTCTCTTTTCCTTTTTTTTTCTTTACAGTAACTATAATCCATTCTCGTAAACTACTTAGAAGTTCTACACATGTATAAGTCTCTACACATATACCTAGCCTTTCTGTATTAGAGGGAGAAACAAATCAAAACAAGTCAGCAATACAAATTCCTACAGAAACATGAAATGAAAACAACATACAAAAACACAACACTAGGTGATCTATGGTACTCACTATGATGTCTCTTGTTATTTTCAATAAAATTGTCTATATTGTCAAATATAATATAAACTTAGCATTGCTTTACATTATTAATAAAATCTAAACATTGGAGACATTATAGGACTTCAAAGGCAGTTAACTATCAGACCAGAATGGGTATCCTATTGAGTCCTGTCATCTTCAGAGTAGTTGCCCCTACTCTCAGACTTGACACTTTCAAGCATACCAGATTCAAATAAAATCAGTCAAGATAAAACAGTGGTATAACCAATCTTCTCTGTCTTATCTCTGCCATGCTATTTTTCTGTTGTTATTTGTTTACTTTTCTCCTTCATTCCACTGTCTGCCCCTTTCTTTGAGGCCTTTCTGCCATTATTCCTGGAACCCTGGTGATTTTCTTCTCTCTCTCTAGAATGTCCTTCAGTATTCTTTGCAAGGTTGGATTGGTGGTCACAAACTCCCCCAGTTCCTCTCTGTTGTGGAAATATCTTGTCTCTCCATTAATTTTGAGAGACAGTTTTGCAGGTACATCATTCTGGGTTGGAGGTTATTTTCTTTCAGGGCTTGGAATATTTCACTCCAAGCTCTTCTTGATTTGATGGTTTGCATTGAGAAGTCTGCTGTGATTTTGATGAGTTTTCCTTTATAGGTAATCTGTTTCTTTTCTCTGACCACTTTTAATATTCTGTTCTTGTGATGGATTTCTGGGATCCTGATTATTATGTCTGGGTGTAGATCTGTTTGGGTTGTAGCTGGCTGGAGTTCTATATGCCTCATTTATCTGAACTTCACTTCCATTACCTATGTTTGGGAAGTTTTCCTTAATTATTTCTGTGAATAGACTTTTTATTTCATTTGTATTTGTTGCTGCATCTTCACTCACATATTTTATTCTTAGGTTATAAATCCTTTTGTCATCTTCTAGCCTTTGTATCGTTGCTTCCTGGTTCCTTGTTATTTTTCAGAGATCCTTCCTTTCATGATCATACTTTGAAAATCTATCTTCAAGTTTTGAAATTTTGTCTTTAGTTTCTGTTAAAAGGTTTTGCCAGGTTTCAATGGAGTTTTTAATTTCCTGATATTCTCTTTGGATCTGTTTCATATATTCTAGATTTTGTTTATATTCTTCATCAAAGGTTTCTCTCCTTTCTCTGGGTTCCTCTATTCTTTCATTTGTGTCTACTTGAGGATTACCCAGGACTTCTTTTATTAATCTTCTTATATCTTGCTTCACCTGAGTTAGAATTTCAGATTTAAA